>CM065720.1:73150068-73152568 GCA_033310375.1 Conus canariensis | reverse complement strand
CATGATGGAAATTTAGGAAACACTTTGTGGCCAGTTAATTTTGCAGTTCTCATTTTGTGCCGGAATTCAATCCGTGGAGTACCCCTCAGCCTCTCTCCGTCTCTCTCTGTCTCTGTCTCTTTGTCTCTGTCTGTCTGTCTGTCTGTCTGTCTGTCTCTCACTCACTCTCTCTCTCTCTCTCTCTCTCTCTCTCTCTCTCTCTCTCTCTCTTCTTCTTCTTCTTCTTCTTCTTCTTCTTCTTCTTCTTCTTCGCCTCGTTAAGATTTTGAAGCAGTGCGACTGTCTAGATCTTGTCTTCTTCCTTCTTTTCTTCTTCTTCTTCTTCTTCTTCTTTTTGTTCTTTTTTCTTTTGTGCATTATATGCTTCCTTTATCAGCAAAAAATGCATTTTATAAGTCGTCCCCTCCCCCCTCCACTTTTTTCCCCATGTATTTTCCTTTTGTTCCATTTCTTGTTTCTTTTTCAGTTTCTCTGTCTACAACTGCGAAATATCCTAAATTATCGTGAGCAAGATCAAGTTGCACAGGAATGTGTGTCTTAGATTAAGAATGTTCCGGTGACAGTGTTCGTGAATTTGGTGTGAAACGGCCCTAACTAATTATCAGACAGTTCTGTGTAGCACGTTATCAAGATTTCAAACAGAGAACATGTGCGGAAAAAATAAAGGTGAATATGAACCTTGGCAGACAGAAAGGATAACACGGAAGAAGAAAGAAAGACAGAACAGAAAAGATAAACAGCAGAAAATGACAGTAAGAGGAAAACATGCAGCGCAGAATCTCTCCCATAAGCAGGGACAGAGTGCCTGAAAAAAAAAAAAGAAACCTATATACGGCCATACAATGTATGGGAATAGTTATACGGTGCCTTACACCATGATGTTCTGCAATTTAATGCTCAACGACGCATGATAAAAAAGTGAATACTATACAAAACAGGATATTAAAATGCACTACAATAAAACACAGTAGTACACCCGAACTTACCAACTTTCGGAAGAGAAGGCCAGTTTGGTTGTTCGTATGGATGACACGTTACACATAGCATGCACCCTGCGTGAGAAACGGAAAGAATGAAGGACGTAAGGAAATTGAGTGAACAATATTGAACGACATTGACCGGATGACACGGGAAACGTCTGATGGAAGCGCCAGCTGGCGGCTCTTCAGTCGACACTACCCAGGTAGGCAGCCCGTGTATAAACGAGTGTGGATTGTAAAGCGCTTAGAGCTTGGTCTCTAGCCGAGGATAGGCGCTATATAAGTATTCATAATAATAAAGTACAGCCACATGACGCCAAGAATCGGCGGGACTCAAACTGAAATCCTCTCGCGCGAATGACCGAGATATACGTTTAATACTCCGTCGGCCTTTAATACTCCGTCGGCCTCTTTATCCCCTGTCATCAAATGGACAAGGGTTCTTAATTCTGCCTTCACACCGGTTGGTCAGTTATGTCCACAAAACCTTCCCGGTCCCACAACGCTTGTCAAGAGTCGACAAATTTGTCCAGCACCGCACAAGCGCCGATCGAGGGAGGGGCTAACAGGATGATGAGGCACCTTTTGTTCCCTAATTACGATTAGCCTCCCGGTCAAAAAGCGTGCCGGTTCAGAAATGAAGGGGTGTTGTGGAGGAGGGGCCCACTGTGATTTTCTGCCCCCCAGGGGAGTTCTGAAAGAAGGGGCGGAGTCAAGATTGTCTGGAGGACGAAATAGGGACGGTGTGGGGGAGAAGGTTGGAGGGGAGGGGGAGCGGGGGGGCTGGTGGTAATTTCTCTCCCTTGACGGTTTCCTTGTTGAATAGTCAGTCAGTCGGTCTCTGCAAGAGCGTTTCAAGTGATCAGTCTGTTCAGTTCATGTTGTTTGCAACCCAGCCAACCGTAGTGGTCACAACAATTACACCAGGGCGCCAGTGCAGCCAAAACACCAAGCAGGGCCCAGCACTGATGGTAGATGTCTGCATCAATTTATGCCACACGACTGTAGACTACCCGGTCTTCAGAAGATGCTTGAACTGAAGACAAGAACATCCTTAACGGGTCTAAACTGCCACCGTTTCCATCTGTTTAGCTGAAGGCAGCGAAAGGTTTCCATCCAAAGTGACGAAGTTACAGACAGGCCTTGGAAGAGAACGGCTGTCAAAGCTGCTTGTGCCGGGATTACTACTGAATCTCGGTGCACGTGGCGGATTTTAATCGTGATGTATCACACGTAAAGTGCTTTCAAGAGACCCGTTCATACTTCAGTTTGAGTGTATTTCTGAGACGCTGACATAAAATAGCGAACAGCTTCTTCGTCTATTCACAAGACTGATTTGCTTATTTTGTTAACAAAAAAAGGGAAAAAAAAGAAAGAGAAGTAAAAAGAAATGAAAAGAAAAGTATCGAGGCTTTATTTGACTCTTAGGATTGTAAATGAACGCCTATGTCGTGTGCTAAGTCAAGTGTTTTCCTAACATCGAGCACCGTATGGTTTGCCGTTGGTTGAACAAAACACGT
>CM065720.1:73130068-73145068 GCA_033310375.1 Conus canariensis | reverse complement strand
AGATACTCTGGAACTGGCTGGGAGAGACAGACAAACAAGATAAAGAGAAAGAGAGAAACTGAGAACTTAATATCTCTATTTGATTTCTGTTCACATCGGTCAAAATGCCATCGCCTTATGTGAAAGCGTTGCCTAAAGTCAGCATAATGCAAGCCAACTACCTAATGTTAACGGGACGAAAATTTAACAGCCTGATGTTCTTGTGAAGCCATCCCTTTGCCTAAATCAGCATAGTGCAAACCAACTGCTTGATGTTAACAGGAGGAAAATGTAACAGCCTAATGTTATTATGAAGCGATTCCTTTGCCTAAAGTCAGCATAATGCAAACCAACTGCTTGATGTTAACAGGAGGAAAATGTAACAGCCTAATGTTATTATGAAGCGATTCCTTTGCCTAAAGTCAACATAATGCAAACCAACTACTTGATGTTAACAGGAGGAAAATGTAACAGCCTAATGTTATTATGAAGCGATTTGCCAAATGTCAGCATAATGCAAACCAACTGCTTGATGTTAACAGGAGG
The DNA here is from genome assembly GCA_033310375.1 of Conus canariensis. NCBI lineage: Eukaryota > Metazoa > Mollusca > Gastropoda > Neogastropoda > Conidae > Conus > Conus canariensis. Next base: position 73,144,543 of record CM065720.1, on the reverse strand, counting down.
AAAATGTAACAGCCTAATGTTATTATGAAGCGATTTGCCTAATGTCATCACCAGGCAACTGTTCACGTTATGCATAACATAAAAAGGACAGCTATGCAATGCAAAGAAAAACATCACTCAACCCAATCCCGGTTTCAGCATCTTTCCGTTTACAGTCCATCTTCAATGATGATGTTACATTCTATAATCATTGGCACGTGCCAAAAATCGCCTCCCCTTCCACCACCACTCTCAAACCCCTCTTGTGACTAGATCCAGACCAACTTCCCCCTTTTGTTCCGCAACCCCCCCCCCCCTCCCCCCCCCCCTTTTTTTTTTTAAGTTCTCAGGGTGTTCCAAATGACAAAAGCATTTCAATCAAAACATTGAATTTTGGGGGGACAGGGGATGGGATGGGGGTGATTTTGCACCTGAGCCCAAACTACCCCCACCCAGTTCCAAAACCGCTCCCGGGCGAGTTATAGATCATGGTCCAGAAACGCTCCTTGGAATGAATATAGGCACGTGCTCCGACTTACACGCCCTCTATGACAGGGAGGAGCAAATGGGCATGAATGTATACATCTATTCACGCCACTGAGTTTTTTTTTTTCTGGACCATCCTCAAATCACTAATTGGGGAGTGCTTTTGAAACAGAGTGAGAACTTGGCTCAGGTCCAGAGTCACAAGCATGCTTTACCCCTCAATTTCAGGTGCTGTGTGCTTTCATTGATGTGCTGTGTTGTTTGGGACACTTTTAGAATGTTGAAGAAGATGGAGGGGGGGGGGGGGTGTGCATTTCGGTCCAAAGTGGAGGGTCGGTCTGAATGTCTTTCCAAAGCATGAGACTAGGCACGTGGCCTTTCTGAGTCAACGGGCAGTGATTTGATTAGAGGGATGTTTTCCTCCCAAGGACCAAAGATATGAGCCACACTTTTTCACGCACACTCATACACACACATATTCTCTCTCTCTCTCTCTCTCTCTCTCTCTCTCTCTCTCTCTCTCTCTCTCTCTCCTCTGCCCCATCCTCTCCTCCATGCATCCTCCCGCTAATCCCTTCCACGTCATTATTGTCCACAAGCGTGTGGAACAGTGATCTAAATACAATGCGCTACGAACGACCAGGGCTTTAAAATTAACATGCTATGGAGAGAGAGAGAGAGAGAGAGAGAGAGAGAGAGAGAGAGAGAGAGAGAGAGAGAGAGAGAGAGATGAAAAACGAAAGAAAGAATGAAAGAACGGAAGAATACAAAAACATTTCTCATTTTCATCCGCGTAACGATGTCACCTTACTGCGAAGAAACCACACACCTATCACTTTAAAAGTCTAAAGCCGAAACTAATTTCCGCCCTTACGGAAAGAACCGGACACCATCCCTAACCACCAGCTCTTTCACTGTGACAGGAATGATGCGCCATAATTCCCAAGGACCTGCCCTCTGCCCTGGAGGGGCACGTGCAGCAGCCTCATTGTCGCTGGTGACCACAGCCAGTGGCCGTTGTGAATGGTTGAAGGGGAATGGATGAGGCAGAGGGGTTGGCGCGTGTGTGTGCGAAGGACTGAAAGAAGCATCTCTGTCCCTGTGTGCCCCCCCCCCTCCTCTCTCTCTCTCTCTCTCTCTCTCTCTCTCTCTCTCTCTCTCTGTCTCTCACTCTCTCTTTCTGCCTCTCCATATAGATGTACATATATACAGATATGTCCATATATATATATATAGATAGATAGATAGATATAGATATAGATATATTTGTATGTAATGAGAGAGAGAGGTGGGGGAAGCCTCAATGTCTGAGTCTACACGAACGCAAGTGTGTGCGTGTGTGTTTCTGTCTGTCTGTCTGTTTCTGTGTGTCTGCATGTGTCTGTGTGAAATGACAGAGCGAATTAGTTCGGATGGAGCCAAAAAGGTTGGAGGTTTTGTCCGAATGACGTAATTGTCTCACTGCTGCTCTTATTAGATAAATAGATGAATGAATAAATAAAACTTTAAAAGGCACATCGTGTTCGGTTAAGCTGAGCTGCATTGTTTGAAAACTTTTTAAGCACTGTAGAGCGTCGAACGTGTTAAAAGTTTTTGTTTGTTTTGTGTTATCTTGTCTTGTTTTTCATTCCTACTTGGAACCTACAGCCACGAAGTTTGAATATTGATTTTTCCAACATTCTACAATTTAACAGTTTGATCTCTCTCTCTCTCTCTCTCTCTCTCTCTCTCTCTCTCTCTCTCTCTCTCTCTCTCTTTGTATGATCTGTTCATACATATACGCTCGCGTGCGCACACATACACACACACGCGCGCGCGCGCGCGCGCGCGCGTGAGAGAGAGAGAGAGAGAGAGAGAGAGAGAGAGTTTACCCTACAAGCAATCTTGCCACCATGGACTACTTGCAATGAAACCAGAAACCCGCCACTTATGTTCTGTGGTCTGAACCAATTATCGCCCTCATGGTCACAACTGGACATCATCATCATCACGTCAAACTCTATCATTATGACAGAAAAGATTCGCCATAGTCAGGGGAGGTCGGACCATCACGTGATCCGGAAGGGGCACATACAGCATGTAGTTTCGTTGTGGCCTGTGGACAGCCCTGGTCCTGGAGAATGGTGCTCGAGGGGGCACGTTGCCTGTATGTCAGTGACTTCACATCTGCTTTCCTTGTTTCTGGTCAGGCTGAGAGAGAAGAGTGTGCACCAATGGGGTGAGAGGAGAGAGGTGTTAGTTGAGCCTTTAACACCAGTGCATGTACTCAGCCATGCACGCTGGAGTGCACATGTATGCGCATGCGAGCTCGCGTTCGCACACACACACACACACACACACACACACACGCACACACGTGCGCGCTCACACTCGCGCAATGTCTATCTCTTCCCTCCCCCCGCCTTCTCTCTCTATCCAATTCGCACATACAGATGTATATGCACGCATGTACGCACGCATGCATGCGCGCGCGCCACACACACACACACACACACACACACACACACACACACACACACACACACACACACACACACACGCACACAACACACACACACACACACACACACACAGAAAGTTTCGAAAATGACAGCTCTTGAGTTGAAATAGTTTCTTTGACCTGACCGAGGTCAAGGTTCAAAGAATCAATCCTTGAAATAGATGCTGATGTTCTGCACTTCTCAGAGCAAACCACGACATTATTGGTCCCAACAAAAATCGTGACAGTGTCTCCTCTCATGAGTTGTCACGTGACCGCTCGAAAAAGATGGCTGGCTACCTGTGGATTGTCAGAGGTTGCGACAGGACGATTCCGGGTCTTGATATGCTTAGGGGAGCCCACCTCCTTCTCTCCTTTTCGCTTTTGCCATACACATGAGCTCCTTTGTTAAAATCGTTAAAGTACGATTTTTTTTTTTTTAGAGCTGTGTGAAAGCCGATTCACACAGAAGCAGACGCCCAAACTGACCGTGCATGATCTCCCTTGTGTGTGGTTGTCATGATGTAGATGTCAGAGAGAGAGAGAGAGAGAGAGAGAATCAACAGATGTATACTGCGAGCTCTGCGTCTCATTCGCAAGGAAAAACTTAATCAGTCAAGTAACGCGACATAAACATTAATATTCTTTAATACAAAAATAAATTTTAAAAAGGCAGAGATCCAAAAGAAAAATGAAGACTAAATAGATTACTTTTAACTTTAGATTCTTTCCGTTTAACCCCCCCCCCCCCCCCCCCTTTTTTTTTTTTTCTTTTTTTTTAATCTTCGTTTCAGACAAAATAGATGTTATTTTAAAAGACGAAAGGTCAAAAAGGCTCTTTTTTTAATTCAAATCATGTTCAGTCAGTATTTTTTATCTCCATGCGCCGAAAATAGTAATGTAATCTGATTGGTAAAAAGAACCCGCTGTATTCTTCCTCTCAAATATTGATGGGTTCGTGGACTAGTCAGAAACTTTCCTGATGATGGTGTCTACGGTAAAAGAAAAGAAAATGAACATGGCGGCACCTCACTGGAGATTTCCCTGACCCGTAGCCCTGACAGGCACCACTTATCTTTCTTTGTATGGAAAATATGAAAGCTCATCTCCCCCTATTTTTTTCAATCTAAGACATAAGAGCAAGCTTTGTTTATAATTCAATATTTCTTGCAGTCATTGCAACACCAAGCTGCTCTGAAAGTTGCTGGAATGGTGCTCAGTTACTTACCCTTGGATTTTCTTAGTTTATTATATATATATATATATATATATATATATATATATATATATTGACATGCAAGGTGGACTACAAAAATTCACTTAATTCTAAAGGATGAGTAAATGAACTAAAATAAGAATTGAAGAGAAAAAAAATCTTGAAATTTCACCCGTTGCTCCACCGATTTTCAGAGATTATCAACGTTCATCCCTCCGTCACAAAATGAGACGCAAGTCATACGATTTTCTTGAAATAAAGTAGGTCAGCAAATGTGCAGAGGATGTCAATGATGAAATTTGGGGGACTGGTCAGCCCTGTGGGTAAAACATCGCTCCTTGATCCATGGATCCTGGGTTTTCATCCCCTTTGGAGACAGAAAGGTTAGAGGAGATTATATCTCTTCGGAGACAACATGTCTACCGATTTCTCAAACGCCCATCAAGTCCTTGGGAAAAGACAGTAAACCGAGGTGCTGTGTGCATGAATACATTAAAAACAACAACAAAAGAAAAACCAGAAATCTTGAAAATACGTTAAACACCTGCACACCTGTATTGTGCTCAGACATCGTCTTGGAATGTCGTTGCCTTGTTGGTGGACTTTAAAATGGCCACATAATCTGAAATCTCACCAATGTTGAACCTCTTGAGAACAAAAAAGACGGGGATCGAATTTGGAATTTCGAAACATTTGGATTCCGCTATCAGTTTTGCTCAAAGATGTCACAATAAAAGAAAAACAAACTCGTTTTAGAGACTTTAATGGAGAATACGTTTCAGGCACTTTGTGTTGAAACTTTCTTTCAAGAGGTCTGCAACAATAACATAAAACTTCCATCAAACGGATTGTGTGTGTGTGTGTGTGTGTGTGTGTGTGTGTGGACTTCGATTGCATAAGCCAAAGCAAACATATTATCTTTAGTGCTACCAGAATCTGCACTGCCACTATACCGCTGCTTTGTAACCGTTTTTATGATTTCCATTCTCCTACCTTAACGAGGATTGATAACGGATGAAAATACACAACACAGTATGTTATCTCCATATTCATATGTCTCGGGTTTAAAGCAAAAATAAGACAGTGAAAGATTTCAAGCGTTTCTTTTTAATGCATGAGAACTGTAAGGTAAATGATACCTTTACTTGCATGTCGTTGTTGCCTGCATATGTTGTTGAATTGCCGGACACGTCAGTTCCTTTCACCACTTTGGTGTTTGTCAAACGCCTTGTCACTGACCAGATATTGAAATTAATGGTCTGGTCACCAATCTGCATTTCCCAAGGTATTTACTGCAACGGGAAGGGAGGTTGAAGAGGCGTGGGGTAGGATGGGGGGAGGAAGGGAGCTGTCAGGGGGGGGGGGGGGGGTGAGGTCCGAGACCTTGTCAGCGACACGCGACCACAGATGTAGACAAGGCAGCAGCACGCGCTTGTTCTATTCCTGATAGATCTTCTGGAACATGCAAATGAGACACCGTATATTTTGAAGGGCGTGGAGAGGTGTGACATATGGTCCAAATGTATCCAGTGTCCATGGCCACCTCCGGTGACTGTTTTGTTTGGACAATAGCCGGCACGACACGAATAATTTCAGTGATGGATCTCTCTGAAAACAAACACTTTGCAAAGCGCGCGCACGCTTTTGTGTGTGTGTGTGTGTGTGTGTGTGTGTGTGTGTGTGTGTGTGTGTGTGTGTGTGGCGGCGCGCGCGTGCGTGCGTGCGTACATGTGTGTGTGTGTGTGTGTGTGTGTGTGTGTGTGTGTGTGCGAATCTCGGAATACAGGGGAGCGATTGGTCAGTTTTGAAAACATACCAATGCGCGATGAGTGATGAGGGGGAGGAGGGGAGAGGGCGGGAGCCGGTGTCGCACTCTTCATCAACGCATGCCGAACAAATCTGCCACTAAATTAAGACTTGTAAACGTGTGTGATTAAGAGGTGTCGACCTCTGACCTCGTTCAGCTCACCTGACCTCTGCCCTCCTTTTGACACAAATGTCTTAGCCGAGCGTACGCCTCTTTCTGCCTGTTCCGCTCTCTCTCTCTCTCTCTCTCTCTCTCTCTCTCTCTCTCTCTCTCTCTCTCTCTCTGCACTATTCCGGATGCTAAAACATATTTATTACTCAATTTGGACAGATATTTGAGGCATGTATTGATAAGATTTAGGCTTGGTATTTCTGAAATCGAAGTACATCGTAATCGTCATAGACAACACAGTGAAGGTGACTTACTATGTCCACTTTGTCAAAGAGAGAAAGAAGATGAGGTACATTTTGTTCTATGTTGTCCTATTTTAAGCGACTTAAGAGCACAATACATACCGTTGAAATATTATAAGGTTCCAAATCAGTTCAAATTTGCGTTGCTTATGGCATGTGTACATGAAAAAACGATCAGAAATTTGTCAATCTATCTTTACAAGGCTTTAAAATTGCGTTCTATTCTCATCTCTTGAAATTATTGCAAAGTGTATTACGAATGATGTCATTGATTCTAAATGCCAGATTGGACAATTGTTTGTATATACACCCCTTCATGAGGGGCAAAGGCCTAAACATGATTAAACGTTCCGTATCCGTATCCGTATCTCTCTCTCTCTCTCTCTCTTCTCTCCGTCTCTGTATCTCACCCTATTCCTCTCTCTCTCTCTCTCTCTCCTCTCTCTCTCTCTCTCTCTCTCTCTCTCTCTGTGCGTGGCGGGATTGGTCCACGCTCGCTAGACATGCAGAATAAACTTATAACCAAAAGAAATCAATGAGCCCACAATTCTTCCTGATCTTCAATTGTTCTTACTCGATGTTAGTGTTCCTGCAGAGACGAGAAACCGAGCTTCCTGGTACCAGACAACATGCACCACACGAAGGTAACAGATCCACAGCAAGACAGACTTGTCGTTAGCAAAATTCTGGTGTGTGTATGAAGGGAGGGAGATGGGGGGGGGGGGGGAGGTGGATAGGTGGGTAAGTCATGTCAAAGATTATTTCAAAGATATAACCTCTAACAAAAGCTACCACACCATTTCTTGGTTGGAAATTCGTCATTTTAAAACTGACGAATTTTAGAGCAAATCAGTCCTAGTCCATTTCTCGAACTGTTTAATGTAAACCCACTTCAAACATCAGAGAACTTAGGGCGTTATCGCGCAATAAACAATACAGGTTTCCGAGTCGGAAGTCACCTTCTCAGCTAATGTGATGACCTCGGGCATTGAGCACAGCAATACATCACCTGCCCGTCGACATCACCGGACGCCAGATCTTCTCGTGAGGGACGCTGACCTATCCTGCAGTCTGCACTGTAGCCTGCTGGTCCAGGGTCTACGGCTGGTCTGGGAGGGCGCCCATCTGCCAGTCCAGATGATCCCAGAGGTGTTCCACTGGATTGAGATCTGGAACGAGCTGGCTGGGAATTCGTGACGTCGACGTCTGCAGCGTTCAGGTGGTTCTGTGGAACGGGAAGTCGATGGACTGTCGCTTGTCGACATGACTGTTGAAGCTGGACCTCAGGGGATCGGACGTCTGGTGCTGTCGATGAGAAAGCGATGCTCTGCGGGGATCAAAGCCCGAGGTCATCACACTTACCACAATGATGGTGATTTCCGTTCGGAACCCTGTGTGTGTGTGTGTGTGTGTGTGTGTGTGTGTGTGTGTGTGTGTGTGTGTGTGTGTGTGTGTGTGTGTTTTCGAACTTACGACCACAGTTTCAATGCTCATCTGTCTGAGCTGACGAAGCACCCGAAGCTATCTTCCCTCCACCTCCTCCTCCTCCTCCTCCTCCTTTCCCTTTTCCTCATCTCTCATTACCGCGCTCAGCTAAGCCCCTCTCTTAATCGTGAAACATTTCCCTCTCTCTCGCTCCCTCCACCCTCCCACTACCACCCTTCCATCACCACTACTACAACACCCACTCCACAGTCCGCATCCCCCCTATCCGCTGCGCAGCGGAGCCCGTGTAGTGCAGAAGACGAATAGGCCCTCTCGCCCATCGTCAGTCCTCACCCAGGGGGTCCCAGACTCTCCGATGGGAGCCCAGCTCTCCGGACAGAGACCCGTGAACAAAACGGTGGACACTATCAAATGGCCCATAAACTTCCCGCGGCAACAAAAACCTATGTAAATCTACCGTTTCTGCCGGCCGATCCCAGGGTGGGCATATGCCGACCTCAGAAACACGCCGTGCCGTGGCGCAGCGGCTTCCCTTCTCTTCCTGTCAAAAGGGCCGATAGGGGTCGCCACGAGCCCCGCCACGACTCGCCAATTGTTTCCGGCTGATTTACACCGAGTGGCGTCCCTTTATTTCAGCTGTCCCGTCGTCTGTGGCAGCGTGCGTGCCGAGTAGGGTGGACACAGGGGTGGTGGGGGGGGGGGGGGGGGGGGGGGGGGGGGGGGAGAGGGGGGGGAGAGGGGGAGGGAGAGGGGTATATCTCGGGAGGAAGAGCTCTGAAAGGTTTGAAAACTGGTAACGAATTTTTATTATTTTTTTTTTTAAACTTTGGCACACTGGTGACTAACGTTGTTACTTTTATCATCCGAAGCAGCAACAACTACAACAACGGCAGCAGTGGCAGCAGCAATTAAAAATATGGATGACATTTAAATATCTCATCGTCGTAGATCTTTTGATAGTCATCATCACAATCGCCATTATCATCGTTGTCGTCATTATTATCACTGTCATTATCGTCTTTGTTGTTGTCGTCACCATAACCGTCGCTTTTCCTTCTTGTTCTACCCCTTCCTTTCTTCATCAACAATTTTTTCTATTCCTTCTGGACCTTCTTTTCGTCCTCTACTTCCTCCTTCTTTTTTACTTTCTTTCTTTCTTTTTTTTTTCTCTCTCTCTCTCTCTTTTTCCTTTTCTGGTTAATAACAGCAAAAAGATGTACACATACATCTGAATTTTTTCCTATCACATGCTTTCATGTAAAGAAAAAAAGGACTGTTGTTGTTGACGAATTACTTTTTATTGATTTATGTCCATCGTGTGTAATATTTTAGGGGATTGCTTTTGTTGTTGTTTTTGTTTTTGTTTGTTTGTTTGTTTTAGATGTGGTCATGTACTAGCGTATTTTAGTGTTGTGAGAGAGGTTTGTGTTTTTCGGAACAGTAGAAAGATTACATAATTTCTGTTAGTTTCATGATGTATTGATAGAATACGCATATCATCTTCAGTTATTGAAGTTGTGTTGCTTGTAAAACGATTTAAATCCTTGTTAAGACACTGAACTGTTAATAGATTGATCTTGTTCTTCTTACTTTAATCTGTTGTTCGCAGAAAAAAAATAATGGAGCTGGGGTTTGCTCTCTTATATAATTACAGTGAGGTAGAAAATAACAGGTCTTTTCGTTTGTTGTTAACAATTATTGGAAATTGTACACAGAATATTCCTCACGTTATTGTGTTGGTAATATGAAAGTCAGAGATCTTTTCTACATTTATTGTTATAAGGTAACCCCCCCCCCCCACCCGCCCAACCGCACCCACCCACTTACCACCACCACTGAGCCTAATGATCAGTTAACTGTTAGCTAATCACGGTATCTAGGACACGGTATTACGGAAGAACCCGCCATTTGCTTCCACCGCCTTCACGTTTCCTGAACCGAATCAGGTAACCATTTAGTGCTGGGTGGACAGGGAGAGTGGGTCTTCAAGCCGTAAAAATCTAACGCCGTGAGCGTTTCAAACTCCCCACCATTGGTTTCACCCGCAAAGACGTTACACCACTGACCCTTCAGAAATTAATGCAGACTTTTGTTTCAGTGGTAGAATGTTATCAGCTTGTCACATCGTGGTGTCTGACTTTACTGAAAGATTTTAAAAAATTATTTATAAGGCTCCGCCGAAAAACGTAGACAAACGAATCACAAGACAAAACATGACGCGTTTCGACATCTCAGGTCTTCTTCAAGCAAGATACACAATACTCAGGACAACGAAAATGAACGAGAAATCACTTATCTTCATCCAGTTTGGCGCAAGATGGGCGCTGAACGTGAACGAGCTCGATTGTATTGTATTTTCATCTGAACGCTTTAGTGTGGTGTTGGACGAAATATGAGAGAGAGAGAGAGAGAGAGAGAGAGAGAGAGAGAGAGAGAGAGAGAGAGAGAGAGAGAGAGAGAAAAGAGAGAGAGAGAGAGACTTCGGTTGATTGAAATGACAAGTAATTACGAGTAGGATGATTTTTTTCATTGTTGATGGTGGGGAGAGTGACTTCGGTTGATTGAAATGACAAGTAATTACGAGTAGGATGATATTTTTCATTGTTGATGGTGCTGTTGTTCTAACGCCAATATTGCCAATGATGATGCCAGTGATGAAGATGACTTATGACGGTGTCTAGAATTATGCTAATGATGACGGTGGTGATGTTGAAGATGATGATGGTGATGGTTATAATGAATTGACAATAACGATGATGACAATGATGATGATGATGATAGGATGAGATCTACTATGACGCTGGTTAATAGATAATGTTTTAGCTCATACGTTAGTATGTTTAATCAAAACGCAGCAACATTAAATCATTACTTTTACCCTTTAATCTGCATCAGGGAAGGAGAGATGCGGAGGAAGAAGTCAACATTTTGGAGTGAAAAGACAGGAGTCCAGAAACTCACCAGCATGAATGAACAGGATCCTGACTGAATGATCACGTAGTCTGCATCTTTCCGGGTCAGTCTGACTACCCAAGGCGATCATCCAATTCATTTCTCAGGGTACAAGGACATTTGAAGGTGTGTCTGGACGTCCAAGTTGGTGAAACCATCAATTCACCGTCTGATCAACGTAAAAACTGATGTTTTCTCAATCCGTTTGTCATTCTGGTGATACCAGTACAATGTCTCCCTCCCCACTCACCCCCTGACCCCTCCTTCCGCCACTTCTACTGAGCCTCCGCTTCTTCTGGAAGGAGTACTGCTATCAGACACGTCACCCGATGTTAGTGTCGACTGAAAACCTGAATTTACCCCAAGTTCGATTAAGGTTTTTCAATTCGCCGGGCAGCCAGCTCTGATCAGGAGCTGCGGGTGATATCGGGGAAGTCCCAACTCATCTGGAGAGTCCTAACATGCCGGGAGAGTCCGAAGCTGCGATTTGTTTTTTAAATGTCCGATTCTAAACCCTTACAGCAAACAAACCATTTCGAATAGTTCTAGCAATTCCGCTCACAGTTCCAAACACGTAGGTATACCACTCCCCCCCCCCCCCCCCACCAACCCCGTTCCACACTCAGAGAGAGAGAGAGAGAGAGAGAGAGAGAGAGAGAGAGAGAGAGAGAGAGCATACAAACAGCATCAACTCGTACCCCTAAAAAAAAAAACCAAAAAAAAAAAACCAGAATAAACAAAATTTGAGAGTAGCTGTCTGGCAAGTTGTGTCAAAAATTTATTGGTCTTTCATTTCTTGCGACATGAGTACAAATGCAGCACAGAACAAATGATAGGCACATGACTGTACAATACATGCTTTAAACCAGTGTCAAAAGGAGCAGAGTTCTTTGCACATGTTCCCACGGAACTTAGGAAGACACAATTGTTCAGTATAAGGCACTTTCGTATGTCGTTGTCAACTGGTATGAAAAATATTCAAGAGAAGAAGACTAGAACGGATTTCCGACTTTACCCCCATCAATAAAACAGACATAGAAATAAGCGGAAGAATACATGGACAGGAAACTACGCATTGATATAAAGGTTTCGTTGTTAGCCTCTCTCTCTCTCTCTCTCTCTCTCTCTCTCTCTCTCCTCTCTCTCTCTCTCTCACACACACACACACACACACACACACACACACACACACACACACACACACAGAGCACCCGTACAAGTGTGCGCTCACATTTCACATTGTTTTCAATTTCATCCAAAATGGTCGAACATAAGAATATCAGCTTAAAATTCTGAAGCGGACGGACAGAAAGACATCAACTATGTCTAATAAATGACAGACAGAGAGACAGACAGACAAGTAAACTCACTGACTCACTGATAGACAGGCTGGAAGACAGAGAAAGATTCTGAGATCAAAGTGCTAAAAAAATCATTCTGCAGTATATGTTAGATCCAACAAAGATTGTAGCTTCCTGTAGACACGTAGCCTATTCACTCTGGACTATTTTGAAATGTAATATTTATGTCATTTTTCGACATCAACCATAATCAATAAAGTTTGACTTAATGCATTAACGTTTTCGCTTAGTTGCTTTGATGCAACATCTAAAAAAAAATGGCCTTGACTCATATAGATTCATGTGTGAATTCAACGAATGAACCTTTGTATTGTTGTCGTTTCATTGATCTTGCTAGCTGTCAATTTGTGGTTAAATCATTTCCATTTTTCAAGTATTCTTTTATAAACATTATTGTGGTTGGGTCTTTAACGTAAAAAAATGCAAACTCGTTGAAGGTATATAATGTGTCTTAGCTTTATATCTTAAAATGCCCTGACACGTTTGCACGAAGCAGGACTGAGATGCCGTTCATTCAGTGAACAGCAGTCTGAGGAAAACGTCGTTCATTGAAGTGGAATATACCAAGGCAACACGTGAGCTGAGATCTCTATATGTACCAATCGCGAGAAAGGTCACAAACTTTGGCGAATCACGAAACCTGACACATACATAAATAAAAGAGACTGAGATAGACAAACAAAGACGAAGTCTGAACATCCCAGATCCTGGTTCCGCTTCTTCCCGTCCATGACCCACTTCATTATCAACACAAAGTACACGTTTTGTCTAAGGAATAGAGTCCAGAGCGTGGGAAAATCTTCTCTGTGTTCCACCACCCCATCCCCTAACCCCACCCTATTACCCCTCCCTCCTCTCTGCTGCCCCTCCCCCTTCCCCCTCCTCCCGCGTATCCCACCATAAATAGTAAACATTCTCCGGTTGGTATATGTTATTATGTCAGTTCTTACTCTCAAGCGGCACACACAAGAATGCTTTCAGTCATCGAGGTTACTGGCACAAAGTACTGTGTTACTCAATAGTAAATCGCTCTTTCTTAAGACACACAGGAAATGCCCCCCGCTTCTGGTCTCCCCCGACTCAAGGCAGGATTGACTCTTCCGCCATGGGTCGATCTCGGATCGTCAATGCTCTCTGCATCATCATCATCATCATCATCCTCGTCATCTATGCACACATCGTCATTCTCCCCCTCGTCCTGTCCTTCACTCAGGCTCTCCAGCGTGTCAGCGTCGTCGCCATGACAGTCACGTGCTCCGTGCGCATGTCCGCCCTCGCCGGCAGCAGCTACGCGCTTCCGGTCCTGGCGGGCCTGAGACGAGGTGCAAGTGCGCAGGCACCGACAGCGGTTTCCCGTTTCCGGTTCGCCTTCCTTCTTGTGTTTGACGCGGCGATTCTGGAACCAGATCTTGACCTGCTTTTCCGAGAGGTTCAGCAGGGTAGCGATCTCGATGCGTCGCAGCCGAGACAGGTACATGTTGGCGGCGAACTCCCTCTCCAGCTCCAAAAGCTGCGTGCTGGTGAAGGCCGTGCGGATCCTCTTGCTGCTGGGCAGGTCGTCTGCTGGCCCGTTCACTTCTGGAGAGGCAGAAATAAAAAAAAATAATAAAAAAAGGAACGGCTTTTAATGTGCTGGTGAGGAAAAGTAGTATTAGTAGCATAGACAGCACTGGTAGTAGAAGTAGTAGCTGCTGTTGTTAGTTTCGGAACAGCAGCAGCAGCGGAAGTAGTGAAGTACGAGAAACAAATTTCAGTTAGAAGGGCACTCCCCAAGGGAGGTGATAGTACATGTGGGCTGAAAGAGTTGCTTCCCATGCACTCTTTGTACCAGGGTCAGAAAAGTAGGAAATGTCGACATTCATATCGCAGAGAAGCTTTCATATTCCATGAAAATATAAAATTTCTCAGATAGTTATCAATCTTTGTACAAAAACTTCTTAGCGTTTATGTTTAGTAGAAAGTTTTAAGAATTTTGCTGAACGAATCATGGATCCGTAAACTGATCCGGATCCGCACCAAAAGTAAATGTATTCCTCCCCGAGCCACATTCCATCTTTCCACCAAATTTCGTTTAACACACTAAGTAGGTATGTAACCCTGTTTATGTAATACGGCCCGAAGACACATACAATTGATTGCGGGCGAAAACATAGCCCACTGGTCAGCCAAACAAACAAACCAACAAACGAACAAAAAACTAGTGTAATACTAAAAGGCAGTGCTGTGAATAATAAGATATCGACAAATGAATGTGAAGCAGAGCCTGCAAAAGTTAGAACAGAGAGGATTACTTGGTCTTGTCTCACCACTACCCCTCCCCCCTCCCCCAACCCACC
>CM065720.1:73115138-73129968 GCA_033310375.1 Conus canariensis | reverse complement strand
TTATTGTGGTTGGGTCTTTAACGTAAAAAAATGCAAACTCGTTGAAGGTATATAATGTGTCTTAGCTTTATATCTTAAAATGCCCTGACACGTTTGCACGAAGCAGGACTGAGATGCCGTTCATTCAGTGAACAGCAGTCTGAGGAAAACGTCGTTCATTGAAGTGGAATATACCAAGGCAACACGTGAGCTGAGATCTCTATATGTACCAATCGCGAGAAAGGTCACAAACTTTGGCGAATCACGAAACCTGACACATACATAAATAAAAGAGACTGAGATAGACAAACAAAGACGAAGTCTGAACATCCCAGATCCTGGTTCCGCTTCTTCCCGTCCATGACCCACTTCATTATCAACACAAAGTACACGTTTTGTCTAAGGAATAGAGTCCAGAGCGTGGGAAAATCTTCTCTGTGTTCCACCACCCCATCCCCTAACCCCACCCTATTACCCCTCCCTCCTCTCTGCTGCCCCTCCCCCTTCCCCCTCCTCCCGCGTATCCCACCATAAATAGTAAACATTCTCCGGTTGGTATATGTTATTATGTCAGTTCTTACTCTCAAGCGGCACACACAAGAATGCTTTCAGTCATCGAGGTTACTGGCACAAAGTACTGTGTTACTCAATAGTAAATCGCTCTTTCTTAAGACACACAGGAAAATGCCCCCCGCTTCTGGTCTCCCCCGACTCAAGGCAGGATTGACTCTTCCGCCATGGGTCGATCTCGGATCGTCAATGCTCTCTGCATCATCATCATCATCATCATCCTCGTCATCTATGCACACATCGTCATTCTCCCCCTCGTCCTGTCCTTCACTCAGGCTCTCCAGCGTGTCAGCGTCGTCGCCATGACAGTCACGTGCTCCGTGCGCATGTCCGCCCTCGCCGGCAGCAGCTACGCGCTTCCGGTCCTGGCGGGCCTGAGACGAGGTGCAAGTGCGCAGGCACCGACAGCGGTTTCCCGTTTCCGGTTCGCCTTCCTTCTTGTGTTTGACGCGGCGTTCTGGAACCAGATCTTGACCTGCTTTTCCGAGAGGTTCAGCAGGGTAGCGATCTCGATGCGTCGCAGCCGAGACAGGTACATGTTGGCGGCGAACTCCCTCTCCAGCTCCAAAAGCTGCGTGCTGGTGAAGGCCGTGCGGATCCTCTTGCTGCTGGGCAGGTCGTCTGCTGGCCCGTTCACTTCTGGAGAGGCAGAATAAAAAAAAAAAAAATAAAAAAGGAACGGCTTTTAATGTGCTGGTGAGGAAAAGTAGTATTAGTAGCATAGACAGCACTGGTAGTAGAAGTAGTAGCTGCTGTTGTTAGTTTCGGAACAGCAGCAGCAGCGGAAGTAGTGAAGTACGAGAAACAAATTTCAGTTAGAAGGGCACTCCCCAAGGGAGGTGATAGTACATGTGGGCTGAAAGAGTTGCTTCCCATGCACTCTTTGTACCAGGGTCAGAAAAGTAGGAAATGTCGACATTCATATCGCAGAGAAGCTTTCATATTCCATGAAAATATAAAATTTCTCAGATAGTTATCAATCTTTGTACAAAAACTTCTTAGCGTTTATGTTTAGTAGAAAGTTTTAAGAATTTTGCTGAACGAATCATGGATCCGTAAACTGATCCGGATCCGCACCAAAAGTAAATGTATTCCTCCCCGAGCCACATTCCATCTTTCCACCAAATTTCGTTTAACACACTAAGTAGGTATGTAACCCTGTTTATGTAATACGGCCCGAAGACACATACAATTGATTGCGGGCGAAAACATAGCCCACTGGTCAGCCAAACAAACAAACCAACAAACGAACAAAAAACTAGTGTAATACTAAAAGGCAGTGCTGTGAATAATAAGATATCGACAAATGAATGTGAAGCAGAGCCTGCAAAAGTTAGAACAGAGAGGATTACTTGGTCTTGTCTCACCACTACCCCTCCCCCCTCCCCCAACCCACCGCTTCCCGCACCTCCTCCCATCACACAACCCTGGTCTCTCCTGTCCCCCATCCCTCCTTGTCTGTCCTGTCCCCCATCCCTCCTTGTCTGTCCTGTCCCCCATCCCTCCTTGTCTGTCCTGTCCCCCATCCCTCCTTGTCTGTCCTGTCCCCCATCCCCTTGTCTGTCCTGTCCCCCATCCCTCCTTGTCTGTCCTGTCCCCCATCCCTCCTTGTCTGTCCTGTCCCCCATCCCTCCTTGTCTGTCCTGTCCCCCATCCCTCCTTGTCTCTCCTGTCCCCCATCCCTCCTTGTCTGTCCTGTCCCCCATCCCTCCCTTGTCCCTCCCTCCTTGTCCCTCCCCATCCCTCCTTGTCTTCCTGTCCCCCATCCCTCCTTGTCTGTCCTGTCCCCCATCCCTCCTTGTCTGTCCTGTCCCCCATCCCTCCTTGTCTGTCCTGTCCCCCATCCCTCCTTGTCTGTCCTGTCCCCCATCCCTCCTTGTCTTCCTGTCCCCCATCCCTCCTTGTCTCTCCTGTCCCCCATCCCTCTCTCCCCTTTCGTCGCGTGATCCTTAACGGTCTGAACACGGGAATGGAAATGGAAGAGAAAAGGGAGAAAATGGGATGAAAAAAAAAAGAGGATAACGAAAGAGAGAGAGAGAGAGAGAGAGAGAGAGAGAGAGAGAGAGAGAGACGATAGTTGCAGAAAGGAAAGGTGTGGGCGGGGAAGGGTGGGGTGAAGGACGGAGGAACAGGGGGATAAACTAGGTGAAATCATGGTTGAGGAATGATGAGGGGAAAGAGGGGGGCGAGGGGAAGGAGAAAATGACAACCATAATTATGTTTGCAGATACAGACTATTATGAACGCGTTCTGATTTTGTAGTTTATATCATCATTTTGATTATAGCCGTCAAGACATTCATCATGCAATGTGGTATCCAAGCCCCATGAAAAATTTAAGAATGTTTATCTGCTAGAATACCTGTGGTAAACACCTTCCTCTCTCTCTCTCTCCTCTCTCTCTCTCTCTCTCTCTCTCTCTCTTGTGTGTGTGTGTGTGTGTGTGTGTGTGTGTGTGTGTGTGTGTGTGTGTATGTGTGTGTGTGTGTGTGTGTGTGTGTTATAGATGAAGTTCGGAAACAGGCAAGGGAGGTAATCTCTATTAAAACTCACGTTCAGCCAGAGTGACTCCATCTTTTTCATGGACAGATGCCGCTAGTGGGCATGCCCAAAGTAATTTTGCCCCATCAATCAGCTTTTAACAGTTCAATCAGAGAATGAAAATGCCATGATACGCGTGTGAAACGGTACATCTGTCATGCAGTCAGTCAGTATCCCGATCGTTGTCCTGGCGTTCGCTTCAAATCAAAGATTCCACTCTATAAATCTATTTCTATGACCCATTAACGAAAAAAAGGTAGCTTTTTGCAATGAAAGAGTGACGTTATCTTCCCCGATTTTTTTACCTGTTATGATTTTTATTTCTTTTCGCATTTTCTTATGTGTGCATCACTGTGTATTATTTTGAATAAAAATGTTATTGCTTAGAAATTGAAGAAAAAAGGAAAAGTGGGATAAATTTAAGTGAATGTATAGCCGGCTGAAGAACTGGTAAAGGGAAGGGGTAGGGGTGGGGGCGACAGGAGACAGGAGATAGGATGAACGAAGATAACGGTACCACCGCAGTGGGTGTGGGTGGTATGGAGACGAAAGAAAGAAAAGAACAATAAACGAGGGCGAGTTCACAGTTGTAGAATGGAGGGTGAAGAGGGTGAGAGGAATTCAACACAAGGGAATGAACAATGCATGATCACAGAAAGATGAATGGATAGAAGGGAGGGGAGTGGGGGTAATGGGGCAAGGGAATTCAGGGAGAGCGGTAAAAAGAAAGGAGGGAAAGAAGATTAAAGGAGGGTGAGTGCTCGATTGGAGAGAGAGAGAGAGAGAGGGGGGGGGGGAGAGGGAGAGAGAGAGAGAGAGAGAGAGAGAGAGAGAGAGAGAGAGAGAGAGAGAAGATGAAAGGGTAAGGGGCATAATCGAAGATAACAGCATGATTGTAGACTTTCGAAAGTATTAATTTACCCAACAGCGTAATGTACTGGAAAATGTGCTTTTCTTTGCACTCAGAACCTGCGTGACATATTTGACAGCGAGTGCTCGCTCTTGTTTCGGATTGCTGTTGGATATAAAACACTGCCACTGGAAGTTAACAGGCGACCGGGATTTCAACTGCGATTGTGATTCCCTTCGACGTATTGCTTTGTAGGAGTTTAAAGTATAAACGTTCGTTTTCTAAGATGGCGTAACCACCCACCTACCCACCCGCCCATCATATCATCATCATCATCATCATATCTCTCTCTCTCTTCTCTTCTCTCTCTCTCTCTCTCTCTCTCTCTCCTCTCTCTCTCTCTCTCTCTCTTATTACAGGTCAGTGGATAGCCATGTCGCAAAATCGACTTGATCGTTATTTGACTTTGGAAAGTTAACCAGTTACAGCAGTTGGATAACCAGTTCAACTGAACATGGTCGCAACTGAAATCGCTCCTGAACCCAGCTTCGACTTCAGCTAAAATCTTCAGATTTGTTTTTAACATTTAATTACCTGATTCATAGATACCCCCCACCCCCACCCCTCCATGGCAAAGTGGCGTACGTCTAGGCTGTTTATGGCCGATGGTGGAGAAAGGGGTGGGGTCCACCCAGGCTATGACGGACGACTACCTGACTTTCACCCGCATCTCTCCTGCCCCTGACGGCGACCGAACACACTGATGGACTCTGGGTTCCTGTCCCTCACCCCTACCCCCTACCCCCTCTCTCTCTCTCTCTCTCTCTCTCTCTCTCTCTCTCCTTTTCACCGAGTTTCTGTCCCTCGACGCATCAGTATCCAAGGGCCGTAAACTACTGTTACTGCGTTCAAGCGGAGTCAAATCGTGCGGGTCGTGTGAGCAGGGCGTGTTCATACCGGTGCGATCGTTCGCGGCGTACATCAACAACGACGACGAACCAGAAACAATGGAAGTTAGACAGGTCGACTGCCAAAAGAGGCGAGCAGGCAAAAATGGTGGATCACACACGCGCGCACACACACACACACACCCCTCGCGCGCGCGCGCGCACACACACTTTTTCTTTTAAATCAAACTGCGGCACTAACGCTCAGCCTTTGACAAAAACAAACGACAGACAGGCGTAGAAATGATGCAGTGGTTGCCGTTGTATACGTCCATAACACGGACGAAGCTGGTTTCTTAAAACAGTTGAGGATGGATAGGAGGTAAGGGGTGTCAGTGTCATTTTGTTCGTCAGTCATGTCTACTGGATGATTTCAGTGATCTCTGCCAGATGATTTCAGTGAGCCCACTACCGGATGATCTCCAAATAGGCCTAAAGCCAGTACCTCAGGGAAAAATTCATTAAGAAGTTAGCATGTTTGATCAATGTCACGACGGATTGTTTATCTGTTTGCTTAGGTTTATTTCTTTTTTCATTATTATTTATTTATATTGTGTTACACTTATCTGTGATTTTCCTTATTCGTTTTAGCATTGCATCAAAGTCGATAACAATACAAAATAATAATCTAGAATGACATGTCGGACACGTATATGTATTATACGGTTGAGCGTCAAACGATTTTCTGTAAAATCGTTTGCTGTTGTTTTAGAATACAAAGTCAGAAAAGTATCTGAACAGGAGAGTAATACTAAAAATGCCCCCCCCCCCCCCCCCCCCCCCCCCCTTTTTTTTTCGATTTCCATATCAAGAGAGAGAGAGAGAGGAGAGAGAGAGAGAGAGAGAGATTTTCGTGTTACTTACGTCATTCTGAGTGTCTAAAAAGCCCATTCAAGTCCTCGTTTCTTTCACGTCTTAACGCACGTTTGTGAATTAGTCACAGTGCGAGTCTTTGTCTTGATCAAGGTCACGCCTAAGGCCTGTTTTACACGGTAATCGCAAAAATAAATTCCGTGCTGATGTAGACAAGCGGCGCGGTATTTTCTGCAAATCCCGCATGTAAAAAAGACATTTCGAATCTATGTCGAACGTATTCTCCTTTCACGATTTACACTGTCTGGCGAAAACATTTCTTGGATTTCGCATTGTGGCGAGTGAAAAGATTGTTCGGTTCATGTACCAATCAGAGGCACCTTTATTTACGGTGCATGGACAAAAAATATGGCGGTACATAATTAAAAAAAAAAAAAAAAAAAAAACCTCTTGTATTCTGACATCTTGAATCTTTTCAGACAGACATTTCTCTTGTTTGTATTGAAGATGAGCTGGATTTAAAAGCGAAAGAAACTGACTCACATATAAAGTTTGTTTTTCATCCGTGTCTCTTTCATCTATACATGTGAACAATACGCGTCGGGCTGCATAATGCAATTGGTATCTGATTAGACCACAATTCACCTGATGTACACACACACACACACACACGCGCGCGCGCGCGCGCGCGCGCGCGCACGCGCACACACACGGCTGTCTTTGTGTTTGGTGCGATCTGTAAATACTGCTCAACTTCACCGTTATAATGTGCTGTTGTTACCGACAAACGTTTCAAACGTTGGAGCCAGGGTGAATGGCATTCTACGTAATCCATCCGTCCTCAGCCAAGAAGACTTAACGGAAAGGAATCAAAAGACTTCATTGATAATCTCTCTCTCTCTCTCTCTCTCTCTCTCTCTCTCTCTCTCTCTCCTCTCTCTCTCTGGCTCGCTCGCTCACTCAATCGCTCAAAACAGTACCTGTATATACAGGTTAATCAGAACCGACCCATGGTAGAAACGACATGATGGGGAAAGGGAAAAAAGAAAGGACGAGGGAAAGGCACGTGGAGGGGAGTAGACACGCCCCGCTTTCTCGTCATTTCAGTTATTTAAGCATTCATTTGCTGCCACTATTAACATCACCACACGTGACCCTCATACAGTCATACCCCCTCAGCCCCCGTCCCGTCCCCCTTCCCTCCGCTCTTCCCATACATACATAGCTTGAAAGTTATTCAAAAAGAAAGAAAAGGCAAGACAAGACCGTAGTGATGAGCATAGTACCTCGATTTTCATATGAACATTGTATTTTCCGCGACGAAATCTCTCTCTCTCTCTCTCTCTCTCTCTCTCTCTCTCTCTCTCTCTCCACACACACACACACACACACACACACACACACACACACACACACACACACACTAAGCTACATATGCCCGTACACAGACACATACTAGTAATTTTCTGAGCGATATTTTCAGTCTGAATCCCCGGAATAGAAAATAGAACTTTTTTTTTTCATTAAACGCACATCTGCCTGTGATCAAAACAAAACAACAACAAAAAAAGAAAAAAAAAAGCTCATCATTTCTGCGAAGAAGAAGACCAGAACCCTAAACGCCATGGCAGAAGCGGCCCAAGATTTCCAGCTGACTCTGGTCGAGAAAGATCAATTTAAAAAAAAAAAAAAAAAAAAAGGGGGGGGGGGGGGGGAGAAGAGAAAAGAAAAAAAATAAAGAAACGAACTTCAACAGACTTGAATTTTCCAACTTTCAGCAGGTGCCCGATAGTTCAGTAGTTCGTCACACAGGCTCGCTCGGCCTCAAAGCGCCAGACCCTTCGGGAAGCTGCAGGTTCGAATCTCAACAGTGTTAAAAGAAACGTGACACTGTGAGCAGCGCATTCAGGGGTCACGATCTGAATGCGACCCGGTCGACCTCTTGGAGTCTCGAGTTCAGTTCCTCAAAGACTTGGATGACGGGGTTTCTCCTCTGAAGACTTCTGCTGTAGAGCTCTCCCAAGAGTTTCGCCCCACAGTCGACACATCCTAGAAGGTCTAAAACTAAACTCGCACGTGTTGTTACCAACAAGTTTACACTACACCTGCTGATACGTGGTCTTCAAAATAAGCGGGGGTTCGCACGCTAACAATTTTTTGGTTGTCCTGGTTCTGATTGTCAGTCATTTACGTTCGAAATTTTTCACAATTTTGTGAAAACATAATGAATGAAAGATACATTGATTTCATAAAGCGGAGAGAGAGAGTTGGGGGGGGGGGGTGGTAGTACGCAGCTGCGGAAACACGCATTAACATATACATTGTATTACAACTAACATGCACTATATACACACATAACGTGTACACGAGTGCAACGTACACCTTCGCACATCTCTCTCCCTCTCTCTCCCTTTCGCTTTCTGTGTATGTGTGTGTGTGGTGTAGTGTTTCTCTCTCTCTCTCTCTTCTCTCTCTCTCTCTCTCTCTCTCTCTCTGTATGTACATGTGTGTGTCTCTCTCTCTCTCTACTCTCTCTCTCTCTCTCTCTCTCTCTCTCTTCTTTCTTCTCTCCCCCCCCCTCCCCCGCCCCCTCCAACCCCTTAACGCTACAGGAGTTTCGACTGATCCCTCACGTAACATTAGAGTCATTATTACGGAGGGCGAAAGCGCCATCTAGCTGGGCGCCGCATTCAGGTGGGCGGGGAGGGCGGGGTAGGGAAGTGGGAGGGAAGAGCACGGCAGAGGGATGGTAGGGTGAATGGATGTAGGAAAAGCAGGAAAGCTATTACCTGCCCCTATGACATCAACTGGGAGGGAAGACAGGAGAGATGGGGGAGGGAGGGGAGCGGAGCGGAGATTGTCATCGGTGGGGTGGGGTGGGGGAGGGCAGAACATGTCAGAGGGCCGCGTTTATCTTTAAAATACCTGTAGGACGGTGCGGCGTTGACGTCGGCAAGTTGTTTAGCGATGTCGGCAGAGCTACGATGTGATGACAACTCTTCTCTCTCTCTCTCTCTCTCTCTCTCTCTCTCTCTCTCTCTCTCTCTCTCTTGCATTGTATGGGCAATCGGCCTGGCAAATATTTCTGACTCTTGACCCCCGACTCCTGATCCCTCCCCCCCTCCCGTGTGTGTGTGTGTGTGTGTGTGTGTGTGTGTGTGTGTGTGTGTGTGTGTCTGTCTGTAGTCTGTGTGTGTGTGGTGTGTGTGTGTGGTGTGAGAGTGTGTGTGTGTGTGTGTGTGTGGCGCGCTGAGCAAGTGTGTGTGTGTGTGTGTGTGTGGCGTGCGAGCAAGTGTGTGTGTGTGTGTGTGTGTGTGTGTGTTGTGTGTGTGTGTGTGTTGTGTGTGTGTGTGTGTGTGTGTGTGTGTGTGTGTGTGTGTGTGTGTGTGCGTGTGTAAAGTATTACGTAACGTTATTTTGCTTTATTTGTTTACAAAGAAATTTACAGTCGTCACATTTGTGAAGCATCAGCAACCTCGAACGCATTTTTTTCAGTCTAGCTTCTGCTTTCGTTTGTCCGTGTGTAATGTTTTCTTTAAATCTTGACGCACTCTGTAGTATTTCCATTACTACTGGTAATAAATGATTACTCACTCCAACCATCACTGCCTGTGTAAACAGGAAGATTATGATTTTCGTTGAAAACGTTGCTGTCTCTGTTAAGACTGTTCTTGCCTTTCAAAAACAAAAACGGATTGAAAGTTAAGCATAGTTTAATCCCAATTACAAACACTCACAAAACTATCAGTTTTGCTTAAAAATCTTAAGTAACCTTATCCTAGTTGGGTTTCACACCGATTTATATAACTATTTTTGTCAAAATTTATCTTTAATGACCGCTCGCTGCGATGTATGATCGTTTTTTAAAACTGTAAATCGTTTAGTGAAGAAGTCAAATAAAACGCGTCATTTGCATTTGAAAGAACAGATGAACTTCCATGTTTAAGGTTTGTTTCACGACAAAATACAGACGATTGCTCATTAAATGAGAGTCCTGTGACACATTCTGCTAGTATGAAAACAGAATAGGAAAAAAATTTTTCCTTGGCTGATACCCTTAAGAGACAAAAATCTTCAGATTTCTTTGCATTTTGCTGTAAACGTTGTGACAAACTTTCGTTTTAAATAATCGTATTCGAAAGCTATAATTTTTTCATAATGTATATCTTCTAGTGACTCTTTCAGTGTGTCTGTTCCGCAGACCGTGTGTGCGTGCGTGCGTGTGTGTGTGTGTGTTCTGCTCTTGACCTTATACATTCAGGCTACCGTATAATTCTGCGCTGTATTTGTGTAATGTCAAAAAAATGTCGATCTTTTATATAGAAATAGGCTATTGAGGAACAATATCAAATACTACACGGTCAAACCCTCAATTACTAATATTACAGTGTTTTTAGACAGCACGGTGAATGCTCCGTATCTGTTGCCATACTGTGAGCAATGGCTCGTCACATACCCAGACAGTTTGACAATAGATGTAACTAACTACCGCAACCACAATTACTCTCGCTACAACCGCTGGCTATTACCACTAGTAGTACTACCATTACTCGCGCTACTACTACTGTTATTACGATATAATTTGTCTCCGAATATAGATACTTTTAAGAAAGTTCGCTAGAACACTTTTGGCAATTATATCAAGTGTAGTTAAACAACATGTTAGCAATTGCATAACAACTAAAGAAACTGCAAATTTTGGGGGCACAGTACGGTATCTAGAATGTCCGATCATTCCACGGATCCTCTTTCATAATTATGGGATGCCATTATCCATGTGCACGTTGGCGAGTGTTTCAAGATGTTCTAATGAAAATACTGAAAATGTTTACTCAACAGTTTCTCACTATTGAAACTGTCATTTAAGTTTAGTTAAACGCGTGCTTAGACAGTAAACAATAATTATAATAACAATAACAATGATGATAATCATAGTGATAATGATGATGATGATAATAATAATAATAATAGGAATAATGATAATAATGATAACAACAATGTGACCGAACAGCTGATATACCTCAAAACTATTGTGTGTGCGTGTGTGTGTGTGTGTGTGTGGTGTGTGTGTGTGTGTGTGTGTGTGCGCGCGCGCGCGCGCACGCGTGCATGTGTGTGCGTGTGTGTGTGTGTGTGTGTGTGTGTGTGTGTGTGTGTGTGTGTGTTGTTTTCCACAACGCCTGCCTGAGACGGTTTGTTAAACTTTATTTTTAAATTCAACAAACAAAATAAAAAAAATAAAAAGAAAGGAACTGATACTTAAGTTATTTTATATTTCTGCACCATATGCACAAAAAAAAACGATGATCAAAAATGTAAAATGGTTGATTCTGTATTTCACTTTGAGTACAATGCTTAAATCGTGGACACGAATCGAAAGACGCTTGGTTTTAAACCTGTATGAAAGCAATCGCGTTCACACACACACACACACACACACACACACACACACACACACACACACACACACACCGCTAGCATACAGGAGACCTTCGAGACCTACTGGCCCAGCTCTTACTCACCACCAGCATCAGAACGGCTTCGTTTGGAAGGCGGCGTACTGGACGGACTCAACGACTGCGACCTCCTCTCGCCAGACATCGCCCTGTCGCTTCCAGACCCAGATCCGACCACTACACTGCCTCCACGGGGATGCTGATGTTGCTGCTGCTGATGCTGATGATGATGCAAACTGCCAGCCAGGGTCGTGGGGTTGTGGGGGTGGTGACGAGCGGAGAACGGGGACGCCATGAGGTGCTGGAACTGGCTGGAGAAGCCTGGGAGACCTGCTGCGGCTGCTGCCATGAGGGTCTTGCTGTCGGCGGTGGGCACGAACAGGGCGGGGTGGGCTGTGGGCGAGGTCTTGTGGACGGCACTTACGGACGGCGGCAGGGTCACCGACACGGGACTGTGCGGGTGGTGATGGTGGTGGTGGTGGTGGTGGCTGGGTGGTGCTGCCGGGGGAGGAGGGGGCAAGGTCAAGGCCGCTGGCGAAGGCACGGGGTGGATGCAGAGGGGGCAGCACAGGCCGATGAGCTCGGCAGGGTGGCGGTACGTGCACGGCGACATCCGCCCGCCAGGCTGGGCTGCACCACGTGACCATGACGCGGAAGCAAGGCACTGCTTGACGTCACTGCCGCCACTACTGACGTGCCCACGTTTGGTGACGTCACGGCGGGCTTCTGCACGATGAGGGAGTCCACGAAGAAAGACCTGGACATGATGATGGTGTGGGGAGTTCAACTGTCTCCTCAGCGAATCTGTTTTGTAGGATTTTGCGTTCCAGCTAGAATGGTGAGATCAAGCCTCAACAGTTCTGTTGCGCGATCAAAGCTGCGGATTTTTTTTTTCAACAGAGAAAAAAATGTTGCTCTTTTTCTTTAAAACATTATTCTGACCGGATGTTTTGTAGGTTATTCAGATAAAATCATGCAAATGATAAATCCACCGACAAAGGTTATATTCATACAATACCTAAATCGGGATCCTGTCCCACAATCTTTACATAATGTATTGGTGCGTTTTCTTTTTTTTTCTGTTTTTTTTTTTTTTCTCTCTCTCTCCACAAATTCGCCACTGGATTGTCAGTTACACCTCAAACTGCTCCCATATACAGTTCCATTCGACTCGGACTTGTCTGCGAATTCGCGCTTCAATAGTGGACTTGACGATGGCTATCGGCTATTGCCAGCTACTTCGCCGTTCATTAGCGATGTCGTGAGAGACAGAAGCAAAAAAGCATTGGCGAACAGGTCTCAATCAAGCGTACATTCGGAGCCAATCTTGCGCGCCGTCTATTTGCCAGTCCATTTGTCGCTCTTTTGGGGGGCCGAGTGAGGCTACCCGAACCTCCGTTAGGTCTTTATACCGACTCCCTGGCCATTGTCGACCCCCCTCATCCCTCTTCCCTTCCTCCCCCCCCCCCCCCCCACCCCGTCTCTCTCTCTCTCTCTCTCTCTCTCTCTCTCTGAGACTTCAAGATGTGGACGGAAGGGAGGTAATTAACCCTCCCACCTCCCTTCTTCTTCCTCCTCCCACCTCCCCCTTCCTCCCGTTTCCAGCGCCGGCACGCGCACGCTTCTCTCAGTTCACCCCCGCCCCCACAACACTCACCCACTATCCAGCCAGCTCTCTAATGTATGCATAGGGTGGGTGGGTGGTTGAGGAGTGGAGAGAGAGAGAGAGAGAAGAGAGAGAGAGAGAGAGAGAGAGAGTTTTGGTGGCGGGAAGGGGTGGTGTCCCTTTGCACGCCTCCTCCTCCCATCGCCCCCCCTCACCCCCCCCCCCCCCCCCCGCCACACACACACACACACACACACACACACTCTCTCCTCCTATTGATAGGCCCTAATGGGCCGTGCAGGATGGGGCAAGCACTACGAGAGGATGATGATCTCTTGACTCGACCAAGGCAGCTAATCAATACCCACGGCAGATTCTCTCCCCCATCCTCCCCTCCTCCACTCTACTCCCACCCTTACTCTCCATCCCTCTCCCCCTTCCCTTCCCCCCTCTCCCCCTGACCCCCGCCCAATTCCTCTCCCTCCTTCCACAGTAATGCCACGCGTGCTCACACGCCTCTTGACAACACGAGCTTAAGCACAGGCTGTTTTTATTTTCCCCTTCTCAAAGTTAAAACAAACAAGCAAACAAACTACCACACAAAGATATAATAACATCAACATCTGAAGTTACCCTGTATTTGCTCACTGTCTCTACCCTGACCCTCAGTTAGTTTGTAGTTTCAATTGTTCTAGTGGCACGTACGACTCGACGCCGCCTCTCATGTATGCTGTGCAGCAGTGATCTTGGCCCCAAACGATTGTCTCCCCCTTTCCCGCGAGCACGTTCGCCGCGGCTTGCTCTCTGATTGGTCACTGACGGCAAAAGGGGGACTGGCTGGTTAGACTTCGAAAGCCACGCCCCCTTTTCAGTTCGGCGATTTCAAGTTTTCTCTGAATTAGAGCCGTTTTTACCAGTTCCTTTTCTTTCTTTCCCTCGCCAATCCCGTTTTTAGTTGTTCTTTCTTTCTGTCCCACCCCCTTCCCTTCCCCTTTCCCCTTTTCCTCCCCCGCCCCCTTCTTATTCCCTTCCCCTCTGCCCCTATTTTTAATTAAGTGTGCAGGTGTGTTGTGTCAGCCAACAAAATTAATATTATTCCCGTTTCAACACCGTAAAACTTTAACTGTTCGTATACAGGAATAGCTTTTCTGTGTTAAAACCATAAAATGAATTTGTCCAACACTTCATTGAAAGCGAAAGATGCATAAACAAAACAAAAAAAAATTAGGAATTAGACACTTAAAGAAAAGGGGGTAATAGGCGGGTATATTGATTCTGACGAGTGTGTGTTTGAATTTTTTTCCCGTTCGTTTTTTAAGGTCTTGAACGACTATCCCAGGTTTTCGTTTCATTGTTCTAATTTCTACCTGTAATTCTAGTAGGCGGATTTAGGAATTGTAAGACTTGAATAGAAAGCAGTGATTGACAATTCAGGTGAAGTTAGGGCGGCGAGAGACAGTCAATTTTAAGATAAAGGCTACTCATGGTGTCATTTCAGTGGACCCTTGGTTTTATGCTTGAAAAAGGTTTCAGAAATGAACCGAAGTTTTTCACTATGCTAAGTGAATGTTGATATTTACTCTCTCTCTCTCCTCTCTCTCTCTCTCTCTCTCTCTCTCTCTCTCACACACACACACACACACACACACACACACACACACACATTAAAAACTTACCTATCGTACAGTCTTTGATGTCAAGAAGGGTCAGTAACGTCTGCGTTTCATATCATCAAATGAAACAGTGGTTTGAAGTGTGCCACGTGGGAAAATTTCACGCCGAAAGGGAGGTAAGAAAGGGGAAGAGGAACGGGGTGGAACGCAGCCAGAGGTGGTAGCGGAGGGAGGGGGGGGGGATGCGGCAAGGGGGCTGTGTGCACACAGCGAGTGAGAGACAAGCAATGATTTCAACTAGATATTGACCTTAGGTCAATCCCACACACCCCACCCCATCCTCGTAAGCTATTCGAATATACTGTCGGCTTTTAGCAATGATGTCAAGCTACTAAAGGCTGTTTTTCATTGAATTTTTAGATGGCGAAGCTAGAGCGCCTGCTTACGCCATCTCAG
>CM065720.1:73095138-73105138 GCA_033310375.1 Conus canariensis | reverse complement strand
CACCAGATCGGCAATCATTGGTTAAAAACAGGTCTGCTCATCGTACAGGATTCATTTTGTGAGGTTTACCGTATAAATTAAATAAAAAAAGAAAACATTTGCTTACGCGTTCACAAACCCAACGTCGTGAAGAGAAACACTTGGGGCTGCTTGCGTTTTTCTGATCATAACGATATTTGTACAATTTTTAACTGAAAGTAGGCATATGATCGTTGTTTAATGTGTCACCAAGGTTATCCTTTTGCCTGGAATTGTCGAGAATGCGTCTTGTTGAAAGAAATCGAGAAGAGGGAAACAGTGACGTGGTATGGACATTGCGTAGGATAACTGTCTAAATTCCACAGAGCAGGGAGCAGACGACTACAACAGAAAAAGGTCCGCTGAAATTTCCTTGTCGACTCAGACCAAAGGATTCTGGTGTTGACTTGTATACTAAATAATCGCTGTTAAATCGTGAACTGGAGAGGTCTGACTCGCATCCGGCAGCCGTCTCCTTCGAACACACTTCTGTTTTCAAGAGAACAATAAACAAGTACGGTAACTCTTGCTCCCACAAGAAAACATATTCAGTTCTCCAAAGGAATGCTGCTTGCGACACCGAATCGTCTAGCAGACATGACAGCACAGAGCACACAGAATTAACAAGGAAACATCCCCTTTCAAGAGAAGTTAAGCAATGCCAATTTCGGTTGATTACTTTCTTTGTCGTTGATTACAGGTGAACATGTCCTCTGTGGCCTTGATGGATTGTTATGGCTTGATCGGAAATGATTCAGACATTTATTGTTATTGTTTGTCAAACATTTCATACACTCCATCAAGCTGATGAATTATTGCCAGTCTCGAGAGTAGATCTTTAAGTGGAAGCGGTCCAGTAGACCGGCGAAAAAAAAAGAGGAAAAACGAACTTCCTTGGCAAGGCTGGAACCGAGAACCCATGATTCTTTCACTTCCCAGGAGACCGCATCACCCACAATGACACTATTCCATCATGCAGTTAACAGTCATCAACAACAACAGTAATGTGTAGCTTTGTGATAAAAAAAGACTGTTATACTGCTTGTGATCCTGAAAGTAATCCATGGCTGTAAGGTGCGTGTGTGTCACGCACGAAGTTAAATTCATTTTATCAGTTTGTTGTTATTACGCCAAGGAAGTTATGCTTTCACAAGTGTCTGTCGGTTTGGTTTGTCTTTAAGCGGGATTAACACACACACACACACACACACACACACACACACACACACACACACACACACACACACACACACACACATTATCGAACCTATGTTTACCAAACTTCGTCAAAAGAAGGAATGTGGACCAGAAATGAATCGCATTCGTTTTGGTGTGGATTCGAGGTGCGGATCCGAATTAACGGCGGGTCCAAAATCATTCATCAAGATTCAGAGTACAAGGGGAGTGGCTTCTTCAGTCCACACCAACAATTACTTCCCCACAGGCCGAACGGCAGATCCAGGATCTGTTCTATTAATTATAAGATCATCACAAATTCTGCACTAAACGTTAGCACTATGAAATGACTCGTAGGAACTCATAATTATTCATGAACTAATACATTTTCATGGATCAATACTGGGAAGTAACTCCTACAGTCAGTGTCAACAATTACTGCCCTTGTCGCAAACACTGATGTTGTTTTCTCACATGAACTGGTTTACACGGGAGGTTCCAGCGGTCATTTGACTTTGAGGGATGTCTTGGCTCTTCTGAGTAGTCTAGTTAATGTTACAGTCGTTATGACTGTGCTAAATCTGCTTGTGTGCAGCTTGGCTGAACTTGTTTGTCCTATTCTGGTTTGGTCAAGGTTGCTTTTATCTTATCCCGCCTTGGCTTAGCTTCTTTGCTTTACCTTGCTTTGCTTCGTCTTGGATGTCTTATCCTTCTTGAGCTTGGCATAGCTTGGCTTGCTTTGACGTACTTGTACCAACATATGTCCAAGTGTGCGTGGTGATAATTTTCTCTTGATGATTTTCTCACACAATTAGCCATCTCCCCCCCCCCCTCTCTCTCTCTCTCTCTCTCTCTCTCTCACACACACACACACACACACACACACAATCAACACACACACACACACACACACACACACACACACACACACACACACACACACACAATTGGCCATCTCTCTCTCTCTCTCTCTCTCTCTCTCTCCACACACACACACACACACACACACACACACACACACACACACACACACACACACACACACACACACACACGTGCGCGCGAATGCACACGTTGCCTCTGCTTTCTGACAGCTTAATGAACACGTCTACCACCACCATCAACCCCTCTCTCGATCTCTCCAGCCCGACCTCTCCCATCCCATCCCCCACCCTTCACTTATTTTCCCCCCACACCCCTCTCTTTTCCCCCATCACAGACATCAGGCCTCCATTCATAGGACTTGTAAGATAATTGTCCGTACAGGGGTTGGAACCAAGGGCCCCTGCCCGCTCCCCTGCCCCCACAAATCTCATGATCGCCTTGTTGGACACGGGTGTCTCATGACTGACCCTCTTGGCCTCTCTGCCCTGTCCACCTCCTTCAGGTTACTGGGTGGTGAGGTGGGCGGGAAGGTCAATGGGCTGTTAACGACTGTCCTCACTTTTCCTTGGCTGTCTATGGGCTGGGTGTGGGAGAGAGAGAAAGAGAGAGAGAGAGACGGGGGGGGGGGGGGGGGAGGGGGGAGGGGAAGGAAGGACAGATGGGAGACACACACACACACACACACACACACACACACACACACATACACACACACGCGCGCGCACACACACACACCACACACACACACCACCACACACACACACACACACACACACACACAACACACACATGGACTGATGGAGAGAGGGGGGCATGGAAGTGAGGGAAGACAGATGGAGAGAGAGAACGGACAAACGAGTGTTTTTAGTTTTGTGGGTGGTTTTTCTTATAAGAGAACACCAGGTGGCTTTTTTTTACAGTTGGCCTTCATTAGGAAATGAAAATAAATTGCATAAAGATAATGAACATTTGTTACGTGCAGATAGACGTGCCAAAATGTGTGAACGAAATTCGTCTATGCATGGAGACAATCCTGTACACAAAGTACAGCTGGTAGAAATACAAAATAGAGAGAGAGAGAGAGAGAGAGAGGAGAGAGAGAGAGAGAGAGAGATCATTACGATATCATGCTTTTATGAAATAGGAATTCCTTCACAAACTGAGAGTATTTGTTCTTTAAAAAAAAAAAAAAAAAACACTGAGAGTGACATGTACACTAAGAGAGGTAGAAACGTGATTCCACCTTACGCCACCTTCATCAGAGTACTGAAGACAATCTGAAAAAAGAAAATTGTTCTGGAAGAAGAAACATCATTTTGTGAGCATAGCGATTCTTATCACACCGGAATTTATCAGTAATAGATAGAGGAGAATACCCTGATATGATTCTGTACATAAAGTCTGTTTATTTATACTTTAATTTCCGTCACAATGGAATAATACTTAGAGCGGCATAGTCAGAGGAACATAATGTTGACAACTTTATTAGAACTAAGTTTAGAGCATGTCTGTGAAGACTAAGCAGCGGTTTGATAATATATGTTCATTGCTGAGCTCTAAATTGTAGAAGTCTAATTCACACAAGATTCAATGTATGACTGATGAAAAGAAAAAGTGAAAATCTGTGTTTAAAATGTGGTGTGTGTGTGTGTGTGTGTGTGTGTGTGTGTGTGTGTGTGTGTGTGTGTGTGTGTGTGTGTGTGTTGTGTGTGTTTTGTTGTGTGTTAGGGTAGATATACTTAAAGACTGTTTTACACATACTTCGTCAATGACAGGACTAGCAATGAATGACTTCTTCTAATATCTTACGGTTGTCTTCGTCTTCAATTCTTTTGCCATTCATGTATAGCGGATAAGAAGCACGATGAATAGTTTGTCTTTTTTGTCTGGTGATCATCCTTTGGCTTAGAACTTAACACTCTCTTACGACGTAAAAAGCTGTACTTTCACCCTTAAAGTGAGCTTGTAATAATCTACAGACAGACAGAAGAAAATGGGAGTTAGGAACAGAGAGGGAGAGAGAATGACAGAGACAGTGGGGGTGGGGAATGAAGCGAGAGATGGAGAGGTGGGATGTTAGAGAGAAGAAAAGGAGCGCGGGAAAGGGAAAACCTTCTTTTTTCTTTGTCGTCGTCTTATCATCATCATCATCATCATCATCATCATCATCATCTCTTCTTCTTCTTCTTTCTTCTTCTTCTTCTTCTTCTTCTCTCCTCCTCCTCCTCCTCCTCTCCCCTTTTCTTCTTCTTCTTCTTCTTCTTCTGCTTCTTCTTGTTTTTCTCCTGCTTCGTTTGCTTCCGCTTCTTCTTTTTCTCCTCTTCCTCCATCTCCTCCTCTTCTCACTCATTCTCTTTCTCATCAATCGTCTTCCTCTCCCTTATTTCTCCTTCGTTTCTTCCTCTTTTTCCTCCACCTCATTCTCCTTCTTCTTCTCCTTCTTCTCCTCGTTTTTTTCTTTCTCCTCCATGTCATGTGCCACTCACAATGAAACATATTCTTTTAGAGTGTTGGGACTTGCATGATGTGAGACACAAACATTTTACAGCAGATTCCATGAAAACCTTGTTCAGAGATGTTCCGCCTGACGCGATCTTTGAGTTCTTGAAAGAGATTAACATTTTTCATCAGATCTGAGATTTTACAGTGGAAAGATTTTTAACAAAATTTCGGATGGGTTTTTAGAAGATGTATTTTAAAGAATTGTGTGAATGAATGACTTGTGAGTTGATTTTAACATGGTGACAGCCCTGATATGGCCCTTTGTGGTTGGCTGGGCTATAAGCAACATTACCATACCTTACCTCCTCCTCCTTCTTCTACTTCGGTTTTTATTATCTACAAACAGGCAGACAGACAAAGAGACCGAAAGAGAGCAACCAAAAGGGAGAAAGAATGACAGACACAGTGGGGTGGGGGGGGGGGGGAATGAAACGAAAGATAGAGAGGGGGGGGGGTGTCAGAGACAAGAAAAGGAGTGCAAGAAAGAGAAAACTACCTCTTCGCTTTCTTCGTCGTCGCCGTTGTCTTCTTCTTCTTCTTCTTCTTCTTCTTCTTCTCTTCTCGTCCTCCTTCTCTTCCTCCTCCTCCTTCTCCTCCTCCTCCTCCTGATCCTCTGCCTCCTCCTCCTCTCTCTTCCTCCTATTGCTCCTCCTCCTTCGTCTTTCTCCTCTTCTCCTCTTCTTCTTTCTCCTTCTCCTCTTTCGCTTCCTCTTGTTTCCCTCCTTCTTCCTGCTTCATCTTCTGTTTTCATTATCTACAAACAGACAGACAGACAAAGAGAAAGGGAGAGGGGAACAGAGAGGGAGCGGGAATGACAGACAGTGGAGGTGGGGAATGAAAAGAAAGAATGAAAGGGGGGATGTTAGAGAAAAGAAAACGAGAGTAGGAAAGAGAGTACTGCTTCCTCTCCTCCTCCTCCTTCTCCTTCTCCTCGTCTTTCTCCTTCCTCTTCCTCCTCCATTACTCCTCTTCCGCCTCTCCTCCTTCTTCTTCTTCTGTTTTTCTTCTGCTTCTTTTGTTTCTTCTCCTTCTGCTCTTCCCTCCTTTCTCCTCCTCTTCCCACTCCTCCTCCTTCTCCCTCCTTTTCTCCCCCCTTCTCCTCTTCTTCCCCTTCTGCTTCTGCTTCTTTTTCTTTTCTTCTTCTTCTTGTAAGAGACTACACCGTCTAAATGTCGTTTGTCCTCTCTGTCTGTTTTATATACTTCCATGAAATATTTGTCAGGCTTGCGCGAAATTCCGTAAGCTTACTTGCGAATGGTTACTGATGAGAACATAATTCCCCTATTTAACCCAACAGCTGGCTTCAATCAAAAGAATCAAAGCTCTTCACCATATAATGCCATTCTTTCCAAAAACAATAAAAGATGCACAAATGAATAAAGCAATGAACAAATATCACCTTTTCTTTCAATATAGAAGCGGTACTGGCCTTGTGTGAATGCACAAAGTAATACATTTAAATGCAATGCTTCAGAATTGCGTTCAACAGTCAGACACACACAACTTCAAAAGCAAAACAAAACAAAAAAAAAATTCATTTTGGTCTTAATATTTTCAATACCACCCTATTTCCCTCCCCTTCATTTAAGTCCTGTTCCAACGAAAAAGAGCATACACATCATCATCATCATCATCATCAATCAGAATTTTTTTGTTCTTGTTCTTGTTCTTCTTCTCCTTGTTGTTGTTTTGTTTTGTTTTTTTCTTCTTCTTCTTCTTCTTCTTCTTCTTCTTCTTCTTCTTCTTCTTCTTCTCCAAGGCCTCCTAGGCGTGCACAGAAAAAAAAAACGCGTACAGAAATGGAATAAAATTGAATGTAATAGGATAAAGCTAGAAGTCAATTTTCAAGCGCACGCGCGCGCGCGCACGCACGCATGCACGCACGCGCGCGCGCACAAACACACACACACACACACCACACACATATACACACACGTGCGCGTCGCGCGCGCGCGGCCACACACACACACACACACACACACACACACACACACACACACACACACACACACACAGAGTCCATGTGATCGCTTATGAACAACAAGCTTGACGGATATAACCTCTCATCACCCACACCCTCTTCGAACCATTAAAAAAGAAAGAAAAGAAGTCTCAAGAAAGAAAACAATACTGTCTTGTTTCTTCTTTGTGCGTAACCAAGCGGAACCCTTGTGTTGAGACGTGCATGTGGGGGGCGTTAGTTACACATTGCCCCCCTTAGCTCATTTGTCAGTGTAGGCCGACATATTGGGTCCCTCCCATCAGGGTGACAGTTACCCCCCTTCCCATTTTTCACCATCTGCGCCTGCACATGAGGGACAGGTTCTGCTCGTGTGTGTGTGTGTGTGTGTGTGTGTGTGTGTGTGTGTGTTTCTCCTCCACCCCCCCCCCCCCCCAAAAAAAAAAAGTTGATTTTCTTGTTTTCACTTCACTCTTATCTAGTGCCATTATTCAAATATGTTAATTAAGAGTGAAAAAAAAAGAAAAAAAAATGAAAGAAAGAACAGAAAGAGAGAAGGGAGGAGGATGGGGGAGCGGAGGGGTAAGTAAGAAATGAAATGCACACGGATGAAGAAATGCTGAAAGAATGAATGGGGAAGGGGGGGGGGGGGGAGAAAAACAAGGAATTAAACAAAACAAAACAAAAATGACATGGCTTTACCAAACAAGTTCAGCTTTCCGATTGAACTTACCACATCCCCCCCACCTCACACCGTGCTCCGGAGGGCGCCACCACATCCATCCAATAACAATACCCCCAAAATTGACAATATTGACCACTCAGATATACCGAAACTCACCACAACATAGACGCAGAGAGAAAATATCACCAACAAGTATCTCTGATTGGGCTCAACCCCACGACCTTCCAGCCTACAACTCCGTACACTACCCACGGCACCAAAAGGGCCGGTTAAACATACTTTATTTAAAGAACAAAAATGCAGCATAGCAGCACTTCCAAATCATCCTACAGTCCTTCAAGAAATTTCATACACTACAGACATTGTGACATGCATTCACTTTGGGGTATCCCCAAACTTCCCCACCCCCCTCATCCTGTGTGTGTGTGTGTGTGTGTGTGTGTGTGTGTGTGTGTGTGTGTGTGTTGTGTGTGTGTGTGTGTGTGTGCAGCTTTATCCAGGGAGCCTGATTCGCTTAGAATACCGCGCTATACAACTCTCCATTCTCCCTCCTACCTCTGTTTCCCTCCTCCCCTCTCCCGAACTCCGCTGAGATGGCTATCCCGGTCTGCCGTGTCACCTACGGTCGTTGTGGGGCGTTAAACCTGAGGGGAACCAAGAACCTCCAACCTGCACTTAGTTCAGACGGTTCCAGGTTCGAATCTATCCTCCTCCCCTTCCCTTCCACCTTTCCCTCTCCGCCTTTCCCACTCTTCTGGGATGCTAATATCTGTCTACCGTACCACCTGAGATTAAGCAACCGATCTGTGACCTGTACGCAAACATTTAATGCTGACGTTGATTCCTGGGGGGAAATTCGGTATTCGGAGTTGTAGCGAACATCAATACAAAATAATGATAATGATGATAATTTGAACAATATTGGAAAATCGCCCACATCCGTGGCACACCAGCCCGAGACTTTCCTTCCTGGCAGTACCTGTTAGGACATGTTCAGTTAACAACGGGTTCGGACGAAAATTCTGTTAGGACATGTTCAGTTAACAACGGGTTCGGACGAAAATTCTGTTAGGACATGTTCAGTTAACAACGGGTTCGGACGAAAATTCTGGATCGGAAATTTGGAAAGATCTGACTACTCGGTCTAGCACTTCAATGTTGAGTCAATGTTATGGTCTGATGATAGCATCATTGACCTATTCTCTGCCCATCGAAACCAACCAATGCAGTTTAGTGTGTGTTTGTGTATGAAAGCTATTCCAGAAGGAGCTGGTTGTGTTTGACTCTTGTCCAAAATGGCGCACAATCCAGGTTAGTTGCAGTCACAAAGCCGACAGACAAAGCAGCAAAGACAATGATCATCCGCTGTTGAAGACCTCCTTACGTTAATTAATCAATTTTTGAACATTTTAATACACTACTTTTAACAGCGGTTTTTTTTCTTCTTAATCTTTACCTCTACCTTTATAAATTACCAGACGGTAAGGGAATGCAATGGAGAAAACTAACAACACCGATAATTGCACATACACTCTCACTTTCGAAAACATAATTACTTTGTATACAGTCTACAATAAACGTCACACATATAAAGTCTTTCACCGATGAGCCGCATTTCCAACGTTCGCGAAGTTGTGGAAATAGACTATGTTCGAAAATCTACAAGGGAGGTAATATGTGTCAGAGCTCGCGTTCAGCGGGTGACCTTGCCGTTTTCATGGGGCAGATACCAAAACAATTCTGCCCCATCAGTCAGCTGAATATTTTAATCAGAGAAGGAAAATGCCAAAACATAGATGTCACACCGTGCACCTGTAATGCAGATGTCTCGACCGTTATTTAACTGTCTAGATGTATTTGTCTGACCCATACACTGAGAAAAGGGGATTCGATTTGCAATGGAGAGGCATGCTTTATCTCCCGTGATTTCTTTCTCTTTTTTTTTTCCGGAGCGAGCCTGCTTTACGACATAAACCGACTGTTTATTGTATATGTGGCCAAGACATGTGACGTGTCCGCTCAGTCATTTTGTTACTGTAACCAGCGTATTAACTTCTCGAGTCATATTTTCTTTCAAAATCTCTTAATGAGTATCCTGCGGTTTTTCCCATTACGTGATCATACACAAACCTAAAGCATATCTAAAACCATGCGTGCAGAGAGACTAAAAAGCAATCATGACAAACAGAGAAAGATTTTTTGAAACGAGATAAGGGTGATCTTTTATGACGGTTTTTGATCCTTTCAGAGCGAGTGCTTGCTCTCTCTCTCTCTCTCTCTCTCTCTCTCTCTCTCTCTCTCTCTCTCTCTCTCTCTCTCTCTCTCTCTCAAAAACATGCAAGAACGTACGCTCGAAGGTGCGCGCGCGCGCGCGCGCGCGCGCGCGCGCGCGCGCGTTGTGTGTTGTGTGTGTGTGTGTGTGTGTGTTGTGTGTGTGTAAAAGCGAAATGAACGCTTTTGTCATGCTATGGTAAACATATTAGCAAAATATGTGTGTGTTCAATTGTGCTTTTTCATCTAAAGATTTTGAATAAAATTATATCTAACAACTTGATTTCGAGGCGGAAATGAACTCCCTCACACCTATTTTCCACACCCAACATCTCTCTCTCTCTCTCTCTCTCTCTCTCTCTCTCTCTCTCTCTCTCTCTCTCTCTCTCAACATGTTCAAGAATTTATGCATGCATTTGAATAAAGTTTTCACAAGACGTGCAGAACTTGCTGTGGACTTGTTTTAGTTCTGCTTGTACTGTTAAAGCCCAGACGACCACACG
>CM065720.1:73062638-73090138 GCA_033310375.1 Conus canariensis | reverse complement strand
ATGTGTAACATTAGTCAGGGTATGACTTTAGAAAATGGTGGATTATTGTTTGAGCTTGGCTCTTGTGGTTCCAACAAACACATTATAATGCAACCTAACACCTCAGCCTCAAAATCCCCGCCACCACAACCCCGAAGACAGACGCCGCCATCCACAAAGACTTGTAGCCGGCCAGTGACAAAACACGCACGCGACAAGACTCGAGGGCCAGTGTTACGTTCCAAACCGCGAAACCTAGCCGAGTTTTCCCAGACATGATCAATGGACCCACGTGACACTAACCCCGACACGTGACCTGCAATGGCGGCGATAGGGGGGAGAAGCCCGGCAGACGGGTCTTTCAAAGCGGATCAGTTGGCTTTCATCTTGACCTTTTGTTCTGCCCGAGGGAGAGCGGTCCGTCACTGGCCTGTCATTTCCTCCACAGCTTTGTGGCCACCGTAGCCGCATTTGACACTGTCGCTCCTGAATCGAACTTCTCAACAACAACAAAAAAGAAAAGAAAAAAAAAAAAAAAGATCTGTCCGCGTGAGCCGTGGACGAGATCCGAATGGCTTGTGGAATAATTCCCCGAAGCTTCTAGGCCCTAATCGTCGTCAATCGACACCAGGGCGGATGCCGACTGGTGAGCGGCGAATAAACGAGCTACGGAGGACTATGATAACTTACTGGTGTCAAAATATCATGAGTATTGTATTTATAGTGAAAACACTAATAATCACGATGAAGGAAACACATTTTCGAAGGGGTGGGGGGAGGGAGGTGGAAATTGCGAGTGGAAATATTAATTTTCACATAGAAATTATTTTCATTGGTTTGATGATACTAAGACATCAGGTAATGATGTATGCAGTGAAAACAGTTAATCGTTGCGATTTCTGGCAATTTGACAAAGCGATCTTTTCAGAATTCTTCAGACCAGCCGCATGCACATGAATTATGATTACCAGTTTTCGTGAGTCATGATTATCTGGGTTTTTTTTTTCCAGAAAACACAATTACTGCTTTTCATAGCAATCACATTTCACCGACAAAGTGGGCCACAAAGCGAGAAAAAGACTTATTTTGAAAACACAGCGTGTGCGATGCTACTACTGTCAGTCAGTGTCCCCCTTTTAAAGTTGAATAGCTGTTTTTCACGAAGAAAACAGTCACATTTTAGACTTTTGGCGCTAGCATGGTACCATAGGACAGAACCCTTGATTTCCACAGTTTTAGCCTGCAGCTGAGCTGGCCTGTGGATGACCAACCACTGTCACCCCACCCGTCTGACTTTTTTTTTCTTAGCCCCCATAATCCGAAGCGGTGTTGTCCACCTGTTCCGGGACTGCGGTCGCACGTGGACCGGAAGTTGGTGACTTGTCGTCTGACGTATCTCGTAACCATGACTGCTGATTACGGGCGCGTGCGTCTCTGTTCAGGCAATGGTACACTGGTGTGGAATTCATCGCTTGCGATTAGAGGGATGCGGTTACATTTCAATGGGCCCCTATGCAGTAGCTCAAAGTCATATTCTTTCTCTCTTCCCTCATTCACTCTTCTGTCTCCCCGCTCTGGCTTTCGTGGTCTGTGGCAGACCTAAAGCGGGCCGCAGACGATCAACGAATCAGTATTGTATAAATATTGCAGATACCATGGTCCGCACATGCGCAGATTCTCAACATGCATAACACAACTTTGAATTCGTCATTTCACCCCTGACTTTTCACCTTCACCCCGGACTTTCTACTTTGATTTATGTGGCGTGCACTCTGTGTACATGGAGACACAGTTCCCTGAATGCTGGCAATTCGGATGAAGAAATCGTCGTCATTACAATGTCAATGAGAAAGATTTTGGTGGCGCTCAGCCGTAAGCCGTAAAACAACGAGGCTTTGATACGGATACTTCTGTGGTATACGCTGATACTTGACCCCATTCAGCCACCCGCTTGAAGCTGTGCAGTCGGATGCGTGTCAGTTTGGTGCATCATTATGTTCATTGCTCTCCGCGTTTTCAGCTCACAAATCCTCAATGTCATCAAATTCATAGTTGAACTGGGGGACTGAAACAGACAGTAGAAAACAAGCTAAATACAAATGAACACTCAAGGTGAAAAGCATGGCGGATTTAATGCGCAGCGTAGTTTCTGATGCTAATGGCTGTTTGGGGGGAACTGTCTTCTTGCAGTTTTAAGGCAGGTAATTGTGACACCTGAACAAGACAGATTTTTGTAAATTTGCTGGTGTGTTCCCTATGTTTTGAATAAGTGTTACTTTTCGATTTGTTTCTACGTGTAAGCTTATCATCCATTTATGTATTCTTTTATTTTCATCATAATCAAACTGGTAGCAGAGAAAACGTATTATTTGCCAAGGATCGAAAAGGAGGTAACCACAATAATATATATCCAGGAGCAGATAAGCCAGGTAGATCACGATTCTGTTTTTTTCAGTACTCTGCTCTCAACATAGCTGACAAGTTTGAGACACATCTCGCTGCGAGCTTGACAGGCAGGATACATGGTATCCAGTCTGCCAAGTTGCCAAGTGTGAAGTTGCTCTAAGGACTGAGACGCGTTGCTTCTACATGGCAGCTGTTTGTTAAGTCTCTGGGTCCAATAACCCAGCTTCAATTCGCGAACTTCATCAAATCCCACCTGCAGCTCCCCGACTTTCACCCCACTGAACGTGTTGTTGCTGGTGTTCGCGGGAAGCCCTTGTGATCATATCGTGTTTGGTCCTCTGTGTGAACGTATATAAGTGTCCGCTAAAGAGCTCGACGGCGTTTGGCCCCGTTAGTCATAGGGGTAGTAGTCGCGGTGTTATTAGCGTAGCTTCAAATAACGGGAAACGACGACTTGGAAAGTTTGTCGTGTTGTTGTTATTGTTGTTGTTGTTTGTTCGCTTGGGTAAATGTTATTGTGCACGTGCCATGTCGGGTGACAAGGTATCTGTTTGAGCCAGACTAATTCCGTTCGACATGAAACCGATTCACGTCTATTTAATTATACTTCGGTCTTAACATTAGAAGAAAAGAATCAATGAAGGGTTGGGAGCAGGGTTGGCGAGGCATTAGAGCCGTCGAAAATGCAGCCCCTGTAAGTCACATGAATTAAAGTGTTACATGACATGTCACGTAGACCTTAAATTTTAGGATCACGGGTGTATGACATTTATGTTTTTGTTTTGTTTTTGTTTTGTTTTGTTTTGTTTATATGGTGGAATAGTGTGAAAACCGTCGTTTTTTTTTTGTTTTTTTTTTGGGGGGGGGTTGTTTGTTTGTTTGTTTTTTGCTTGGAGGCCTGGCTGGCCTGGTGGATTCAGATTTGTTGTTCTCTCGATCCAGGGGTCGTGCGGTCAAACCTCACACATGACACCTACACGAGGAAGCAGCCTGATTCGGGTGACACTTTAAATCTGCAGATGAAAGGAGAGCTTCCTCTTCGGAGGCAGCATGTGTATGCACTCCAACCCCCACCATGTTGGGATGAGACTTTGATTAAACCTGCAGGTTACAGAAGATTTTTCTCTTCAGAGTCAACATGTGTATGCACTCTACCCCACCCCCCCCAC
This sequence comes from Conus canariensis, assembly GCA_033310375.1. Lineage (NCBI taxonomy): Eukaryota > Metazoa > Mollusca > Gastropoda > Neogastropoda > Conidae > Conus > Conus canariensis. Next base: position 73,086,584 of record CM065720.1, on the reverse strand, counting down.
CCCACCCCTACCCCTCCCCACCCTCCCCCAACATGTCCTGATTCGAATGAGACTTTGAGACAGTAGGTTTAAGAAGAGTTCCTCCTCAGAGTGAACATGTGTATACACTCCAACCTCCACTATGTCCTAGTTCGGATAAGACTCTAAACGAGGGTACTGTATGTGAATTTGTGAATTAAAGATTGAAATAATAAGGATTTCACATAAATTAAGTCCTATCATATCTTTCGTAGAAGAGAATGCTATCATACGTCGGTAGAATGGATACGATATCAAGGAAACAAATAGGAAAAAGAAACTAACAAACACCACACTGAGGTCGTGTGTAAAAATCTTCCCCGAATACAGAATGTAGCCACCTCACGGATGGGTTCCCAAAAAATGGTCACATACGAAAAAATTTCATTTCACTAATGAATGGAGATCGTCATAGCAGACCCGTTCCATAAGCCAAATCAAATTAAGAATAGTGTTAAAGAAAGTGACTTAAATCCTGCACATTGGGGCGCATGAGATGTAGGATACAACACAGTAGTTTCAGACGTGCTATAAGCCCAGCCGATTTCAAGGACTCACTCTCTCTCCGCCGTGGGGATGCCGGGGACTCCTTCAGTACAAATGGCATCTCCGCCGTCTGCAAGTTCTGTGTTAGGAACGTCCCCTTTTCTGTCATCTCCTTTGTCTGTGCCTTCTTCTTTTTCTTCTTTTCTTTGAAACTGTTATCTACTTTATCTTCCTTGCCTTTCTTTTTTTTCTAGAAACTCTTTTACCCCCTTTTTTATCTACTCATAATTTATTTCGTGTCCACAGGCAGGGCTGGAGGAAGGATGTGCGATGTTTCCGGGATGTCTAGATTCCCACCCCTCCCCCACTCCCACCCCAACCGCGTCTTCTCCTGGCTGGCAAAAATGGCATGTTTGTCATGTCACCTCACCATCCCTATACTAGGGGACGACCCTAGACACCCCCTCCCCCTTGGAAACCACCACACCTCAAATTACCGATCCGGCCCTGTTAGACACTAGCTTCCATTCTGCTGTGTCCATTTGCCCATATGGTCTTTATGTATACTTTTTGTTATGTTACGCGCGCGTGCGTACACACACACACACACACACACACACACACACACACACACACACACACACACACACACACACACACCTTTTCATACCCTTTTTTTTTCAAAAACTTAAGTGAGAAATTACACAAAATGACTGACATTTCAGCATCACTGATTTCATCCACGTAAAGGATGTCAATAGTTCAGCTGCCATGGTATAAGCTAACTGAGCCTAGGTAGATGTCGTCATTGTTCCTTTTTTACTTTTTTTCAGGATGGCACTGTTTATTCTTCCCCCACCCCTCCGCCCTTCCCTGCGTGTTAGCCTTGGCCATGAAGAGCCCTGTATGCAAGATCCTTGGCCACGATAATAAATCTGAACAAAACTAAGGGCTCTTTCAGGGTTTACCATGAAATCAAGTAAAAGTGGTAAATAACACCATTGGGGAAAAAAAAGCGATGAGTCCAGCGGTCGAGTGGTTAGTGTCCTCTGGACCTTCATTCGAAGGCTCGTGGGTTCGAGTCCAAGCAGCACTTAGTGTGGATTGGAATTTTTCTGATCCCCCAGATAATTTTTTTTGAAAGAAAGAAAGGAAATGGAAATGCAATATTTGTTTTCGATTGAAAATAGGTCATGTTCTGAGTTCGCCCAAAAGGGAAAGTGGGACGGACGTCGCTGGGGCGCTGCACGATTCCCTTCCATGGTCCTCACTGATTACGTCTGAAAGGGCAAATTTTCAGGCCAAACCCTCGAGGGAGGAGTCCACCATGCTGACCCGGAAACAGGGTTTGCCAGGCCACGGTTATTGCAACCGCCCGACGTTGACCTCTCACATCAACGCCCTTCAAAAGAGGTCTGAAACTTCGCTCTCTGCACCCCTGTTACGCCCCCTTCGCAGTGAGTGATGGCGTTAGCACACACAAACTTATTTCTGCTCTCTTTATATGATGGGCAGACTTTCTGGAGACTAAAACTCTTCCCGCCCCCTCCCACACCACCCCCCCTCTCACCCTTTTTAAGGAGTGAGGGGTGGAGATGGGGGGGGGGGGGGGGGTCATCGTCCCTGCTTTTTCAGTAGCACTAGTTCCACGTCACTCATTGGCTCCGCGTTCACAGCCACACCCCGGCTCGTACCGCCGCAATACCTGCCCTCGGCAATCCACAGGGAGCAGTCAGTATCAAGACATCAAGAGGCAACCCAACAGAAGAGACACTGCGCTGTCGCCGGTGTTCAGTGCTGTCTGCTCTGATCCAACACACGCAAAGCACCACCTACTAAGTCCAGTACTGATGACAATACTTGTTTAATCGCGGAAGCAGCGTGAATGGCTTCCCTCTTGGAGGCGCCACCCCCATTCGTCCAACGACAATTGCCATGAACTTGCCAATACCGGCGACTTCAGCACGAACCCATAAAGGGCCTAGACGTGCAGGGGAAATTTCACCTGAGGTCGCCACGAGACGAAGGCATGAAAGGCCACAGAATTTAAGACATTTTTTATGGCGATCGATGAGGAGTAGGATGAGAAAGCTAACGCTATGGAGTTCCGTTCTGGTCGGAGACTACGTGACAAGGCTGTAGGCTTCGCTCGCTTTCATAATATATCCCGGCATTAAGCAGACCCAAGAGATACAGACACCTGCGGTGCTCGTCAGGGAATCTGCGCAACACTCAAAGACCCAACCATTATAAGATGACGCTCGATTGTGTGGTTCCAGTCTTTCCGCTTGAGGGTAAACTGGTCTCAACCCTGGGTAGGAGGCGGTTGGGGCAAAAGCTTTTTCGCATTTCCTTTGGCCGTTGGTGCACCGTTATGCACTCTCTTTAGTGTGTGTTTGTGCGCGCGCGCGCGTGCGTGCGTGCGTGCGTGTGTGTGTGTGTGTGTGTGTTGTGTGTGTATGTGTGTGTGTGTGTGCGGGCGCGCGTACGAATGCGTGCGTACGTGCATGCGTGCAAGCGTTCGTGCATTTGTGTGTGCGCAAGTGTGTATGTGTATGTGTGTGTGTGTGTTTGTGCATACGTGTGTGCGTGCGTTTGTGCGTGCGTACGTGTGTGCGCATGCGCGCGCGCGTGTTTGTGCGCGTGTGTGCGCGTGTGGTACATGAGTGCATACGTGCGTGCGTGCGTAAGTGAGTGTGTGTGTGTGTGTGTGTGTGTGTGTGTGTGTGTGTGTGTGTGTGTGTGTGTGTGATTCATTCTAGTAGCACACTCTAGCCTTACTCGTCTTCGAAGAATGGAATAGAGTTTTACATGCGTACAAACAAGTTCACTGCACTGAATGCCTTCTCACATGGGCCTCGGGTTACACATCTCAGTCAGAGAACGTGGAAAGGCTGGCGGCCGCTCAATAGTGGTGTCGATTCTAGAGACAGGTTCTCCTGTAACCTGGCAGTATGAAACGGGGATTGAACCCGGCCTGGACCCTAGCATTACGAGAATGATCATTTATCCACTTGGCCAGCCAGGTTCCCAAGTATCTGCTAAGCCTCAATATGCACTTCCCCCCTCCCAGTCATTCCCCGGCCACTTTTTTCTGTTTTTGTTTTCCTTTTTTCCTGAAATAAGTGGGGCCCCCATCCTCCAACTTTTCCCCGCTTTGTAACTCTACTTCTTTTTCTCCTTCTTTCCACTTATTTCTCATGCTTTTTGTCATCACTCTCATTTATCTATTAATATGTGTACGTAGCCACATGAATAAGAGTTTTCTTTTCATATTGAATATTTTTTTCTTTCTTGATAGTTTATTTATTCATAATTCAAATATCTGAGGGGGGGGGGGGGTGTTCATATACTTATTAATGCGTTAGTCCATTTATTTATCTCCAGTCCTCTATTGATTATTTCACTTTATTCTTCTTTCTGTACAGTCCTACGTGTGGAGGCTTATGCTTTAGCAGACTTTTATTTTCACATTCTGGTATTTATTCGTTTATTTCTTTTCCTCTGACCGTTAATTTCTTACACTCTTATTTTCAATATTATCTAAATATTATCTTACGTATGATATAGGCCCTATGGCTTACCAGACGCTTAGTTTCACTCTTGATGTTTATGCCGTTAACTAGTTATTTATCCTTTTTATGCTTAAAAGATGCTGTACAGTACATTAGCAACACGCGCTAGTGATGTTTCCTTCGTCAAACTGAGAATGAATCTGAACCTGCTCGTTCTCAGCTAATGGCGGCTTTATAACGGACTTTCATTTCAAAAACTAAGACCCAGATATAACCACAGAGTGGTTGCCCATTTTTTCCCCCAGTATTTTTGTTTTAACTCTCTTTAACATTTGTGAGCATGCGCGTTGTTTTTGCCGACGAGTTTGGCCAATTTCCTGTTTTAATTGTACATCTCATGAGCCACAAAACGTAAAGTACGTGGTTTGCCTGTTTTCCTCATTTTGTGCGTGTGCGTGTGCATGTGTTTCATAATGTTTTGTTTAGCTGTTGTCATGTGTCGACAGGATCATGTTTTTAGAGGCTTGACGACCCAGATGAAAGGTCTTCCCGTCTTCTTTTGAATTCTCCAGACAAACATGGCAGACGATTGCCGAAATACTTCAGCAAGTTCACCAAAGAGCACGGGTGATTTCATTTCAAAGGACGTCAATTAATTTGAGTTAGCTTAAACCCAGGGGGGGTTGACAACTTTGCTACACTTTGTCGTCCGCCTCCAAACGACCTTCACATTGATTTCCCGCACCTGGAAGGCGGGAAGAGGCGTGGAGAGTTCATCGCAATATGTATGGAGACTAAACAGTAAAAAAAAATTTTTTTAACCCCACCATATTCCCCAGGAATGAACATACATAAATGTCTCTTTCCAGGGGAGCTAACTTCCAGGAAAAACATTTGGCTTGCGCCGGGCATTCAATGCCCTTGACTGTCAACACGTGGTCTCAATGACGGGAAAATAGCCGCGCGGGGGCAGACGACCCGCATGAAGCGTCGTATGACCCTTGTCCTGCCAGCGCTCATTGTCGACCACGCCGAAGCGAGCAAACCATCATTGAATATTTCGCCGATTATTTCGCCGACTGTCCGGACCGTTGTGGAGGCAAACAGCAGCGTTTGAAAACGATTAACCATCGTGTTGACACTATTGCGGGATTGGATCATAAAGAGGACGCTTGTCGCTCGATCGTGAGGACTGTGGGAAGGAGGGGAGGGGGGGGGGGCGTCGGTAGGGTGCGTCTTTTTCCCCATGCATTACTTTTCACGACCATACGGGTCATTAGGTCGGCGGTTTGGATGCGAGCCAATCAAAGACGGCTAAACGCTTGCGCGTGCCGTGTTAAAAAAGAAAAAAAAACAAAAAAACTTCGTGGTGCCGCCACGAGAGATGGAGCCTCCCAAACAAGGGTGCGGGAGGAGGAGGGAAGGAGTGATGAAAACTAATGAAAATTAATTCAGGCTGAGAGCGCTGCGGCCAGACGTGTGCGTCGTGTCGCGAGACTGACAAATCACACCCTCCCCCCCCCCCTCCTCTTTCCCCGTTCCCCTTACCCCCCTCCTCCCCGAAATTTGCAACGAGATTGCTAAGCGATGCGCATGCGGGTGGGCCGGGCCGAGCCGGGCCGGGTTGGCCCGAAATGAAAGCGGATTATTCGGAGCTGGAAACCACCAGACAAGAAGGGGGAGGGGAGGGGAGGGGAGGGAAGAGCAGGAGGGACGTGAAGGGGGGTGGGGGGAGCTTTCTGGGAGGATTTGTTGTGTTGGTGGTACCAGGACTGTGGTCTCCAGCCGACGTTAGGTGTCACTGGGGTGTCAGAGGAGCGGGGTCTTTAATTAAACGGCAAGTAACAACTTCCACACCAGCACCAACACCACCACCATCACCCCCGCCACCAGCTCTTCAGATCGTTTCCCCGGATCCTGACTTTACGATGTGGAGGCATCAGACGGGCATCTGAATGAATGAGTGAGTGAATGAATGAATGGTGGTGAGTCTCCGGTGCCGGAGCATCGATCATGGTCATGTCTAGGAGGGAGAATATGAAATTCAACCTCCCCGTCGTCAATGCTCCCCCATTCTGTCAGGTAAACAGGGTATTATCTCCCCCCCCCACCCCACCCCCCGCCTCTCGCGTATTCCCGTCTCCATCCCCTCCATCTCTCTTGCCCTCACACTACCCCACCTCTCTCTCTCTCTCTCTCTCTCTCTCTCTCTCTCTCTTCTCTCTCTCTTCTCTCTCTCTCTCTCTCCCCTCTCTCTCTTCTCTCTCTTCTCTCTCTCTTTCTCTCTCTCTCTCTCTCTCTCTCTCTCTCTCTCTCTCTCTCTCTCTCTCTCTCTCTCCCCCCCCCCCCAACGTGGCGTATTTTACCAATAGATGGTTCCACCAGCATCACTTTGCAAAAAAGTCTAAACATAGATCCTAATTTTTTGAAAACCAGGGGATGATCAATAAGAAGAAAAAGAAACAGTTATTAAACAACAAAATAAAAATCAAACTTGAAAATGCAACCCTTGAGGTCAGCTTTTCCTGACTCAACTAATAATTGAGAAATGTGGAAGATGGTTACCTAATAGATTTTACAATCAATTTGTATTGCCTATGTCGGCATCAAATACATTAAGCCATTGTGTGCATCTTCTTCCTCTCTTCTTGGCTGCTCGGCTACACTCCGATTTTCTCTCTCTCTCTCTCTCTCTCTCTCTCTCTCTCTCTCTCTCTCTCTCTTGTGTGTGTGTGTGTGTGTGTGTGTGTGTGTGTGTGTGTGTGTGTGTGTGTGTGTGTTTTATTGGATGGTTTTTGTTTTGTTTTACACGTGTTTACACACGGTACTTTGGTTTAAAGTCTCAGATTTGGAGGCGGGGGGGGGGGGGGGGTCTTTACGGACGAGACATCTGGAGTGAACATGTGCTCTAGCGTGTCTGACTCAAGTTCGGATCAAACCAAGGGTCCCGGGAGAAATTAGAATGTTTTGGTGGATTAACTAGGTCCCACGTAGGCTATGTGTCTTACGATATGCCACGGACCGGGTTTCGTGTACATGTATCTCTGCCTGAATGTGATTCATCACGGTATACTTTTTGTACTGTATAGGCATAATATAGCGGTGTAGTAGCTTGTTTTTGAGGGTTCTTTGGCCCTCTCTCTCTCTCTCCTCTCTCTCTCTCTCTCTCTCTCTCTCTCTCTCTCTCTCTCTGTATGTGTGTGTCTGTGTCGCACACCGGTTCTTATGCCTCATCGTTACATATCTATCCTCCGTATTTGTTCGCATTCGAAGCGAGGGCGAATGGAAGGACTACAACATGAACATTGAGTGAGGAGGTGATTGAGGGTTATCTAAGCCGATGTGTGTTTTGTCTTTTCTCTCCTGGAATAATAATAATAATAATGATTTCTTATATAGCGCTTAATCAAACGAATTTCTCTAAGCGCTTTACAAAGTCATACTACATTCACCCTTCTCATATACAATAATACACCTTACACCCAACTACAAATACTATTACTACAATAACTAACAAATCCTAATCCTACCAATGTGACATTCACTTATTCTTCAAATATCACTACAAAAACTTAATCCTATAACGTTCAATCATACAACAAATACATATAATAGAGAACATACACATACGCTACATTTGAAAAGGCCCAGACGGCTCTGAGTTAGGTTGTACCCCCCCCCCCTCTCCCCACAGCATTGACTAATTATGAGAAAATAGATGGGTTTTAAGTTTAGACTTGAAAGAAGAGATAGAATCTGAATGTCTGAGACAGTCTGGCAGTCTGTTCCACGTCGCTGGAGCTTGAAAAGAGAAAGATCTTTCACCAGTAGTAGTCCTGAAGCGAGTCATTCGCAGAAGGCGGTCGTCAGCACAGGAGCGTAGTTGTCGAGAGGGGGTGTAGATTTTAATAGAATCAATAATTTTTTTCCTTTGTCAATTTGTTCTTATGACATTCCTTTAACACTAACTCTGTTGTAATATGTTTGCATTAATTTTTTTTTTTTTTGCGCTTCCTATGTTTTCACTTTTAATTAAACCTAGCCAGAGAAAAAAAAAAAGGGGGGGGGGAGGATGTGGCGGGGGGGGGGGGGGGACATGTGCTTATTCTTTTCCTTTATTTGAAAGATCTCTCTCTCTCTCTCTCTCTCTCTCTCTCTCTCTCTCTCTCTCTCTCTCTGGATTCCATACCAAGCTATCTCTCACCTGGTCCCTGTACCCAGTAGCACTTTCTTAAGTGGGGGGGGTAAGTGGCCTGCTTGCAGAACCGGGTCTCATGTAAATGGATCAAAGTGTCCCAACGGTAAGCCGGTGTTGCGGTGTAGAAGAACACCTCTCCTCATTTTACCCCTAGGCCTAGGATTTGTTGTGTTGGTGGTACCAGGGCTGTGGTCTCGTGCCGACGTTAGGTGTCACCGGCGTCGGGGGAGCGGGGTCTTTAAATTAAACTAAGCATCCCTGTTGGTTTAAGAGGCTATTTTGGTGTAAGTAATACACATGATACGATTGTCGATGTCACGTAGTAAGATGATTAGGAGTACCAGATTCTAATACGCGACTCTTTACAAGTCTCACACGAAATGAATTTATACCTCATGCTAGTTCTCTCTCCTGTTTTGACATCATTGCTTCAACTGTTCGTGATCATTTTCAATGAGTTAAACTGGGTGAAAAGTTTAGGGGAGTAAGGAGAACATTTTCTTAACATGGCGGAAACATGGTGGAATGCCTCTGTGGCCATGTGCTTCGCTGACCTTTGCCTTGCAAACGAGGGATTTGAGGTTCGATCACTTTGGGTCAATTTTCTTTGCATTTCATAAAACTCGAAATGTATTTTGAAATAACATGTGTATCTTTTTCTCAACTCATATGATCTAACAAAACAAATGCGGATAATCACCTCGCTTCAGCTGCCTTTGCACAAGCACGTCAGTCGGTTTGTGTGTCAAGGATAAACTATGTTGGCATTCTCTGTGGAGAGAGGTAGAAAAAGCAGGTTTTGGCACAGTGGCAGGTGATGTGACTCATCCGACCAACTTCTTTATAAAATTGCTGAAAATCAAGGTCAAAAGTGAAAGGCAACTATCACATAATAAAGTTATTGAAATGATTTAGGAAGCAGCGGACTGATTGTTTTATTGGCTGCTTAGTTGTTGATTGATTGGTTGGTTGGTTGGCTGGATATTTTTGTCGTATGACGTGCTTACACCGAAATGAGGCTGTCTTCAAAATGGATACAAATGGTCATACTTTTTTACCAGTAATCTTAAGTAACTCCACCAAGCATGGACAAGCAAATTTCAAGATAAAACATGACGCGTTTCGACCTCTTAGATCTTCTTCAGGCAAGATAAATAACATGCAGGACATAGAAAACGAAGAATGAGCAATCACTTATTCTTCGTTTTCATTGGCCTGAATGTTGCTTATCCTGCCTGAAGAAGACCTGAGAGGTCGAAACGCGTCATGTTGTATCTTGTAATTTGTTTGTCCATGTTAACCGTGGAGTTACTTAAAATTACTTTCAAAATTTGTTTCCTTTTCCGCCTTCAGTCATCTCACTTTGAAACTTAACAAGTAATCATGTTTATAGGCCAACCCTAGCGGGGAGAGACAGTAAGCAGATTTATGTGATAATATAAAATCCAAGTTTTAAAATCAGGAGCAAGTCAATTCGTGAAGGAAAAGTGATCAGTTCAAAAAACCTTTTCGTCGACTGCTGACTGCAGAGGTCCTTCAGAATTTTCGATGACGTCACCAGAAAAACACCCCCATTTTCCTGTTTTCCTTGTTGTTTCAAATCCGTCCGGAGGAGCGGATCTGGTGAGGGGGAAGGGCTGTGTTTGCAAGGTACGCCAGTGACTGCGAGACAGAGAGGTGGGGGAGGGCGGGGTAAGGGTAGAGGTGAGGAGAAGAATTCCCCCATATCCAGGGGGAATCCAGATAAGCGACTTAACGTGCAGGCCGTTTAGCGGAAGCGTTTTCGATCCACCCGACCAAACAAACGGTGAGAGTTATCTCTCTTGCTTACTGAAAGGTCCGCTGCAGGAGTTTTGTATTCCTGAGATTTTTTTCTTTTTCTTTTTCTTTCTTTTTTTTTTTTTTTTTCTTTTTTTTTTTTTACAGACTGAAGGGCTGAGCTCGGGCGAAAACAAAACAACAACAATAGCAACAACAACAACAACAACAATAGGTTTAATTCAGCGAGAAAGCTGAGGGTCGGTCAGAGGAGAATATGTATGTGTGCGTGCGTGCGTGCATGAGAGAGAGAGAGAGAGAGAGAGAGAGAAGTGTGTACGCACCAGTTTGCAGTGTGTGTCGGCGGGGTCCCAAGGGAAGTTAGACCTACAGTGAAGCAAACCCTCAGAGAGGTCCGCTTTGAAGTTTGTCAAGTTTGGGTCCACAACTGTTTACCCCGTGTCGAACGGCCAGAAAGCTAGACTTAGCCAGGTATCTGGGCCACCCCTTTTGTGGAGATAACAGTTTTCAACGAAAGCGCAACGAGTGGTCGGCCAGGCCAACTGGTCTGTGCGAGTGAGTCAGAAGAACCTTTTTGTGCTTCGTCACTTCTTTAGACCACCAAAAGTATCGCATGTTCAGTCTAATGTTTTTTAATTGACAGATTTTCTTAATTTGAAAACTGATTTGTGATAAAATTACAAGGTAAATGAAAAAAAAAACCGATGTCAAAAATCAAGCAGGCATTTTCGACAAGTTTTCTTGCTGACTACCATAGCATGCAGTGTGTGGTTTTAAAAACAAGGCAAAGATAATTAAACAGCTGGCAAACAACACCTGTAAGTGCGAGAGTAAACAAAATGACAACAGTTATCTTTTAAATGATATGCTGAGAGATGGAATGTCGAGTTCGCACGCACACAAATTCCGTGTGCTCTTAAACAAACAAGAAATGTATCTACGTTCTCTTCCAGGAGCGAAAACCAGCGGAGGCGATCGTCCCAAAGACTTTATCGAGTACATCTGTGAGGAGGTTTGACACGGTTGCTAAGTTTTGAACTAAACCGTGTGGTAACACTGGTGTCAAAGATACTCTCTGTGTGTGTGTGTATGTGTGTGTGTGTGTGTGTGTGTGTGTGTGTGTGTGTGTGTGTGTGTGTGTGTGTGTGTGCGTGCGCGCGCGCGCGCAGTGTAATGGCTCAGTTGTGAAGTGGACGGGCAAACAGGGATGAAATCGCCTGCTGTGTGTTCACCTCTTCTTCCGCAAATCAGCTGAGGTAAGAATTTCCTGTGGTATTTCGTTTCTTTTCCTTTGTTTTCGTTTTAACCAACGCTACTGTTTTGAAGCGCTCTCTCTCTCTCTCTCTCTCTCTCTCTCTCTCTCTCTCTCTCTCTCTCTCTCTCTGTCTGTCTTTGTGTATGTGTGTGTGTGTGTGTGTGTGTGTGTGTGTATGTGTGTGTGTGTGTTTGTGTGTATGTGTGTGTGTGTGCAATATGTTATAATAAGATTGCTTACTATTTTCTAAAGAAAAGGGAGGGAAAAGGAAGAAAAAAAAATGGTTGTTTTTCTTATTGATGTGTTTAATTTTTGTCAGTCGATGTAATTGTTCCTTTTCATTTATTGTTATTTTGAGGGCATAGTGTAAAAAAGCTTCCAGCTTATCTATTCACCCTCATTAAAGATTTCAAGTTTCGAGATTCTCTCTCTCTCTCCTCTCTCTCTCTCTCTCTCTCTCTCTCTCTCTCTCTTTGCATGCGTGCGTGTGCGTGCGTGCGTGCGTGCGTGTGTGTGTGTGTGTGTGTGTGCGTGTCTGTCTGTCTGTCTGTCTGTCTGTCTGTCTGTCTGTGTGTTTTCCTTCATTAAAAACTTTCGCAATATCAATTTACGATCGTGAAACAAACTCTCTCTCTCTCTCTCTCTCTCTCTCTCTCTCTCTCTCTCTCTCTCTCTCTCTCTCATTTAAGTTGCGATTATTTATTCTGTCATAAAGTAGTATTCTGAATAAGTATTAGTTATGTTTGCGTGCAGTTGCTCGGTTGCTAAGATGACTGAAATTAACTCCCAACCTCTTCACGAGGGGCTATGGCCTAAAATGTGAATAAATTATCTTGAGTCTTGAGTCTCTCTCTCTCTCTCTCTCTCTCTCTCTCTCTCTCTCTCTCTCTCTCTCAGTGTGTTTTAAAAGGTGAAAAAACTCCGTGGTGCTTTCCATGTCATGTACCACTCACAGTGAAACATATCCTTTTAGAGTGTTGGGACTTGCATGATGTGAGACATAAACACTTTACAGCAGACTCCACGAAAACCTTGTTCAGAGATGTCTCACCTGACGCGATCTTTGAATTTCTGAAAGAGGTTCACATTTTCCATCTGATCTAAGATTTTATGGAGGACAGATTTTTAACTGAATTTCTGGTGTTTTTAGATGTGTTTTAAACGGTTGTGTAAATGAGTTTTTTTTTAGTGACAGCCATGATATGGCCCTTTGCGGTCAGCTGGGCTATAAGCAACATTACCTTACCTTACCTTACCTTACCTCTCAGTGTGTGTGTCTGTTTGTGTGTGTGTGTGTGTATGTGCGTGTACATGTGCGTGCAATCGCGCGCATGGTGTGGAGTGTGTGTGTGTGATGTGTGTGTGTGTGTGTGTGTGTGTGTGTGTGTGTGTGTGTGTGTGTGTGTGTGTGTGACGTGCGGCAGATAAATGCTCCGCGAGAGTCCTTCGTTTTTGCTTGTTTGCAACTCAATACAATACAGTACAGTACAACACAGTATATCTCAGAGCGGCACAGTACAATACATTCAGTTTATAGCAGTACAATACAGCACTGTACAATACAAGTCATAGCACTACAGTACAGAACAATATTGTTCACAGCAGTATAGTGCAGTACAATACATCTACGCGGCACAGCACAGTACAATACAGTGCATCTCAGTACAGTACAGCACAGTACAATACAGTGCATCTCAGTACAGTACAGCACAGTACAACACAGTACATCTCAGTACGGCGCAGTACAGTACAACACAGTACATCTCAGTACACTATAGCACAGTTCAAGACGGTACTACATCTCAGTACGGTACAGTGCAGTACTTTCCATCTGAGTACGGCACAGTACAGTACAACACAGTACATCTCAGTACAGCATAGCACAGTACAGTACGGTACTACATCTCAGTACGGTACAGAAAAGTACAATACAATATATCTCAGTACGATACAGAGTGCGTCTCTGTCTGTGGCAAGCTTTACTGTAAGCATTTTCTCAGCAGTAACAGGTACTGGCAAAAACTTGGCAAGACGGTGTCCGTATGACCTCTCCAGCCATCCTGGTCAGGACGACGTCATCAAATGGTAAACGTCGTAAATCTTTGATAAATGTGTGCTCAGCTATATTTTTCGCACGTGATAAAACATATTATAATGGCACAAAGTTCAGCCCTATACATGAAATAATTCTTTGCCGATCTGATAAGATCTGTCAACCTTTAGAGCCGGAATTTCAAAAGAAACAGCCAGCCGCACCTGCGAGACAGTGTGTGTGTGTGTGTGTGTGTGTGTGTGTGTGTGTGTGTGTGTGTGTGTGAGAGAGAGAGAGAGAGAGAGAGAGAGGGGGGGGGAGGGAGGGATAAAGTTTAATGTTGGTGTTTTGTCGGCAGTCACGCGTGCTAACACAAACTTGGTGGAACGAATTTGATTAGGCCTTTCCAGCCATCCCACGTACGAAGACCATCAACAGATGGTAAAGGCCGTAAAATGTTCTCAGCTATTTTTTTACTCAGATAGTCAAACCCATTATAATGGCACCTGTAACTTTCGTAAAGAAAAAAAAAAAAAAAAAAAAAAAATTGCATTTCCAAAACAATGTGTGTGTGTGTGTGTGTGTGTGTGTGTGTGTGTGTGTGTGTGTGTGTGTGTGTGTGTGTGTGATTTTCTCGGCAATTACATGCCCCTGCACAACCATACTTGACAAAACGAGAAATATTGATTTGATGTTTTCAGACACACACACAAGCACACGCGCACACACACACACACACACACACACACACACACACACACACACACACACACACACACACACACAAGCACGCACGCACGCACGCACGTAAGCACACGCACCTCGGACACAGTGGTAGTAGTGCAATGCGATAGCTGAGGACAGAAAACAAAATAAAGCCTAATGTTCAAAAGAGGGGAGGGGAGGGGAGGGGGCGTAGAATCCCTTTGTAAGCGCCCATTCCATGCATGTTGATGGGGATAGGGGGTAGTGGGGGCCGGTGAATTGAGAGAGAGAGATGACTAAACATGAATCAGATCATGACACGTACTTGTAGAACTAAGGAAGTGGACGTCCCATGTTGGTCTACAGGGGAAGGGGTAGGGGATTGGGGGGGGGGGGGGGGAGGGAGCGGGGTAGAGAGTGGGGCTAGGGAAAGAGGGTTTTGAAGGATATTGGAAGGGACGGTTGTAATGACTCATTCTTTGATCAGTCGAACTGGGGGGAGCTTTGGTGTGGGCGCATTTTATTTCACTGGGGTTGCTTTTTTGAAATATTTTAAAGTAACTAGCTGTTGAAATGCCTTTATGAATAACAACAGGAAAAGTGTCCTTGAGGTAATATGTATTATCGCCTTGCACATGCGCGCTTGCCTTTCTTCCGGTGCACGCAAGCGCTCGGGTACTTAGGCCAATTCACCAGGACATGAGGGAATTTGCCCCCGAATAGGTACATGCATACGCGCTTGCTCACAAACAAATATGCACACGTTTGCACACACCACACACACACACACACACACACACACACACACACACACACACACACACACACAATTCGACTTGATCAATGCACTGTTGCACAAAGTGACAGAAAGATAGAAAACAGAGACAAAATGTCTGTGAGATATCTCATCCTTTCTGCCCTGGTGATGTAATTGTGCTGACCACGTGTTAAGTGCCAATCAGGCTGCTAAGAAGTAAGGTATGGATAGATAAGGAACAGTCTCTTCTTCATTGTTTCACGTAAATATTTTCGCTGGCAACTGTTAAAATGTGAAGGAAAAAAGTTCGAGGATAACAGGATGAAAGATGAGCAGGGGGAGTAAAAATTCATGAGCACAGTAATATCGATCTGCAGAAAATCCACAGTCCTTTGCTGTTTAGTATTGCTCATAGTAACTAAAGAGAAAAAAATTAAGGAGCACATTAATATCGATCTGCAAGAAATCCACAGTCCTTTGCTGTTTCTTATTGCTCTTAGTAATTCAGTCAAGTTTTCAAAGTACTCAGTTCTTAAACTGCTTTGTGTGTTCCATCACGTCGTTTCGTGTTCATGTCAAATTTTGTCTGAAAGTACTTTTGCTTTATTTTTGTAGTTTTGGAAAATGAGTGTGCGGTGACAAAGAAGAATGAAGCTGAACATTCTTCACAGGTTGAGCTGTGGCTCATCTAATACCAGTGGGGCCATTCTTCACGTCGATAAAAACCGGGACACAGTTCTAATCTATTTCAAGGTGTCACAAAATGACTCAGATTCGTTGAAAACCTGTAACTGAACCTGACTCATGGGAAAACGTTGCCGGGAGCGGGGATGGGGATTAGGAGGAGTTGCAAATGAAGTCATATCCCGAAAGTTCGGCAAGAAGGACCCTATGTGGGGTGGGGTCCAGAGGTAGAAAAAGAAAAAGAGCCCGGTCATTTTCCCATAGAATTAACCCCAAAACATTAAAAGCTAAAATACCAGCTTTAGCACACAAATCCTACGGGAGTTATCGTTGGGCACATCATGCCGCACAATCTTGCTAATTTAGTTTTTGCTTGACTACCTTAAAGTTAGTTCAGTCTAGTGTTTTTCTTAACTACCCGAAAATTAATTCAGTGTATTTATTGTTTTTATAGTGATTGTGATATTATGCAAATCCATATTGCTCAAATTTTGCTGAGACTATACAAATGAGGACTGAACCACACACACACACACACACACACACACACACACACACACACACACACACACACTTTACCCTTTTCCCTCTCTCTCCTCTCCAAAATGCACATACTGAGACGCAGACACATGGCTTATTTCGTTTGCTTCCCGTTGTGTATGATTCTGGTCGCTGTAGCCTTCCTCCCTTATCAGTCCTGTCAACTTTCAGTTTCCACACCGGAGTTCATGTGGCAAACCCTCCCCCTAAAGTTGATGAAAAGAACAGAAAACCAGAGTCCATCCAGCCATGTGCAAGTCCCCCTCTGGGGCCAAAGCTATCTTATCACAAATTACCGGCTTGTTTACACGACTCTGTGCCGTGGACTGAAAACCTCCGCTGTCGGCCAGTCTTCAACACCTCGGCTTCGTTCCAGCACACTCAAACTCCGGCTATCAAAAGTACTCCACCCCGCTTTTCTTCTCGAAGTTTGTCCGATAAACCTGGCCGTGTAATACGAGTGTGTGGCCCTTTGATTTCTAGTCAGTGCCCAGAGTTATTTCCCTTATGAAGTCCTCGGTGTTTATTTCTTGCCCGTTGCCGAATTAGATGCAACGAGGATTACTTTCCCCTTGCTGTTGTCTGCTTTTTCATCATTTTCAAGTGGGTGTCTGCTGCTGATATCTCGCTGTCATGCATTTCGTTTTTAAAGGACTGGATTTGTTCTGCTGAAGCCAGTGCGTAGGTTTACACAATTGTTTTAAACGTTTTAACTACTTATTTGATTTTTTATACGTTTAAGATGAAGAACAAACTGTTTAGGAATATTTATTGACGATGTTAAGGTAAACTAGCTTTCCGACTTCATGAATACTACCTGATCGTAATTGTCTTTTTTTTTACCAACATAACGAAACATCACTCTTGTACAGTGCAGTAAACTTTTCTTTTTATAATTCATTCTTTCTGTGGCAGCCATAGAGTTTTATGAAATGCATATCACTGTCAAAAATAATGATCATTGTTCTCGCCTGATCCATGATCATGTTGGCATTCGAGAGAATGATCAAAGTCGTTGATCCGATTTGCTGAGAATGCCAACAGTTCAAAAGCTGACATTTCCATTCCCTACACTTCACAGACCACAAATTCAAAGTTCAGCCAAACTTCAACGAGAATTTACAAGGTCGAAGAGAGAATACTACATTAAGCACTTTATAGAGAGCTCACTCTTTTCAAAGTGGTCTGGATGGCATCATAGTGCTGGTGTGATATTTGCATGCCAGCTTAAGGGTGTTGTGAACATTTTTTATTTTTCAATTCACGAGTTTGTTGGTGTGAAGTGCTTCGAGTGAACTCGTGATGACATCACAGAAGAGAAAGTCCACTAGATTAATGGAAAATTATGACCAGTGTGCTGTCAGATGGAGTTTGGAATTTACATTGCATTGAATCGTTTAATTTGTTTGTCAAAACAGATTTCCTTACATGAATTCGAACTGCTATCCCCGAGGAGAGCATTTCGCCTCTGTAAGTAGAATACCACCCATTTTTTTTTTCTTTTCTCTCTGTCTTTTTTTTTTTTTTTTTTTTTTTGGGGGGGGGGGGTGTCTTCGTATAGGGGGGAGGAGGGGAGTCATAAGAATCCTCATCGTTGTTTCAATAGTCTGACAAACGTGTCGCTGAGCAACATTAAACACGTCATTGCAGATGATTGGTAATCTCCAGAACGAATTTTGTTGGAGGAAAATGATAATGGAATCAGTCAAAACCTCCCTTTGAATAAAACAGACAGCTTAAGAGTTCATGGTGTGGAAGGTGAGAGTATCAATTCACCACGTCAGAACTGACAAGGCAGACATCTGGATGGAAAGGCTTATTCCTGTATGAAAACGAAGAACAAGCACAAGAAGAACATGTTTGCTTTTCCACCAGTAATCTCACTCTCTGGCCACCACACAGGCACTTACTGACAAAATTACAACCTCACGTCCTGTCATCATTTGGTAAGATCTATCATATGTATTATTGTTGTTGTTGTTGTTGTTGTTGTTTTAATGAAACACACGTTTTGTTTTAGTTTGAATTCAGCTCATGTTTCTGAGAAAAAAAATCATAGAAAATAAGTCACCTATATTACCTTTGGACTATCTCCAAGGTTCGGACTCTGACAGTTTATCCACCCTTAACTGTGTTTGAAAAAAAAACATGCAAGAAATGAAGTTTTAAGTCAGAATACAGCGTTCATTTTTCCTCTTTTTTTTTTTTTTTTAAATAATTTTTGTTTTAATAAATATTTCTGCGTACGCAGGCTGATACTCCTGCGGACACTCCCTGTATAGACAGACAAGAATGTATCCCATCTGCCCAACAAAGGGAGTGGAGTTTTGTGTGTATGACAATTCCTTTTTTATCCAGCCATTAAGACAGCCACACTCCAACTTCGGGGAAGGTGCATGCTATGTGTAGCGTGTCATCCATACCAACGGCAAAACTAGCCTTCTGTTCCGAAAGTTGGAGATGGGATTTTACGTGTGTGCAAGATGTTATGCATGCGTTCACCCACGGAACCTCGGTTTATAGTCTCATTCGAAAGACTGTATGGGAAATGGAGTCAGAACCAATGTTAACTCCGAAGGGAAAAAAATCCCCCTGTACCGAAACGGCCCGGCGGAGATTCGAACCCGCAACCCCAGGATCACCAAAGGTTACGAGTCCGGCACTCTACCACTGGGTTATTCGGGCCCCCTACAGCGTTCATAAATGGATGGAGGAACGGGAGAAACGCTTGCTATAGCATTAACAAACCATTCACAGAGTTGATGTTCACCTGCTGACTTCCATTGCGGCTCACTGGTAAGATTCTGAACTTTTCAAACACCTTGAGTTTCAAAGTGAGGTGACTGCAGGCAGAAATTGAGACAAACTTAATCATTACTATGCCGCCGAACAGACAATTTACGAGCAAAACACGACGCGTTTCGACCTCTTTGGTCTTCTTCAGGCAAGACAAACAACATTCGAGACAATAAAAAGGAACAAACGAACAGTCACTTCTGTCTTACAACCGGGCGCAAACATCTGAGGAGCCAAGTGACTGTCTGTTTGTTCTTCGTATTCATTGGCTTGAGTGTTGTTTGTCTTGCACACGCTGCTGCTGCTGAACACGAGACTATGCCTCTCGCTTGGACAATCAAATGGCAAACACTGGACGGTACCGCTTCAAATTCCTAACATGAAGAAAAGTTGTATGGGATCGATTCATGACATAGACACTTAACCTTTGGGGCGCAATGTTGGAGACTGGAAGAAACGAGCGCCATAAAAAAAAGCAGGTGGACCTTAGTTATAATTTATTTGTGCACCAGTCGACCAGTCGACAGTCCCGTGTAACGGCATTTTGCCGTGGGTATTTGATGGTGTGACACGCCTTTGAAAAAACAGCTTCCCAAACTCATGCATCGCTTTTGATTGTGTGGTCCTCTACACAGTGTGCATTTTACGTGAAAACATTGTCGAGTGACATAGGTCGGATAGACAAGCTAAAATGAAGTTCTTGAAAGCATGCGAAGAAAAAAAGAAGAGGACAGAGTGAGAAAGGAATAGAACCTGGAGGTCAGTGTATTGAATACGACGACATTACGTTCAAATGGGCAGCGCAAATGACATTTTTCCATGTGCGGTGCCACCGGGGTTCGAACCTGGAATATCTGATGGCAGTCCTGGAGCTCTGGTGCTGAGGCAGCCGGGCACTGTCTGTGGTGTTTGAGATGAGTTCGGCGTTAAATCTGATTGTGTGACTATACACATTGGCTTCGTCTACGAAAATTCTGAGCTTCGTCAACGAAAATTCTTTGAAAGTGAAGTCGTTCCAAGTTACATTTTTTACAATGTGAGAAAAACCTTTTTTTTAAAGTCAGAAGAAAGGGACAAATGTTTTCTTCTTTTTTTTTTTATCTTGTTCTTTTTTTTGCCATTGGTATTCATCCCCAAAGCCATTACCGGCGTATATATTTTTTAACCGTAGTGTGTGTGTGTGTGTGTGTGTGTGTGTGTGTGTGTGTGTGTGTGTGTGTGTGTGTGTGTGTGTGTGTGTGTGTGTGTGTGTGTGTGTGGTGTGTGTGTGTGTGTGTGTGTGTGTGTGTGTTCTAAACTTCTTATCTTCTCATACCCACCTTCCCTGATGCACTCCCCACTCCTACCCCCACCCACCCACACCCCCTCGCCAGTTTTTCACCTTTCTCTTTTACCCTCCCCACCTCCCACACCCACCTCCCACTCTCCCACCCCCACCCCCTCCCTACTTTACCCCCCCTTTTTTTTTTTTTTACTTTCCACCTTCCGTTCCCCTCCCTCCCCTCCTCCCCCTCTCCCTCACCTTCCCTCCTCCTTCCTCCTTCTTCGCTTCGTGCGATATCTCCCAGCTCCTGGTCGGTAGCCGGCAGTAAGGTCGGTGGCGGCGACTTGCGACAAGTGAATTGATTAATTCCCCTCCAATGCCGCCGGCCCTAAGATAACGGCAACTATTGCCAGCAGTGTGGGTCAGCCGTGTCTCCTCCCCCTCGGGCTCCCCTTCACTCTCTGCGGGCGGCCTCCTCCAGAGAGTCCACCTCCCCAAGAGCCGGACCACCCGTGTGTACCTTTAACTAGCTAGCTAGCTGGCTCCAGGACCTGCCGTCCTCGCTGGGGTCTCTCGTATCGAGGTCCTGCTTGTAGTGCTAATTAGGCGAGTTTTTCCCTGGCGGATCGCCTTCGTGTGAGGATTTGTAGGAGGTGTTGTTTTGTGCGTGAGTGTGTGTGTGTCTGTCTGTCGTCTGTGTGTGTTTCAACTTTATCGAAGACGATGATGAGTTTTCAGTGCTGCGATTGCGTATGAATTGGTTCACTACGTTTTTTATGTCCGGTCATTTTCTCGATGTGTGCAGGTAAGTTTTGACCTTTTCTTTTTTTTTTTTTTTTCCTTTTTTTTTTTTTTTTTTTTGGGGGGGGGGGGGGGGTTCTGTGTTATCCATGACATGATCTTTCTTCACTACTCTGATACACGGTGAAGAAGCTTCATGACGCTTAAGGTGTGAAGAGTCACTCGGTGTATGCACCTTCTGATGGAGAACATAATTCTTACCTAGGCTCCAGGGTTATGTACCGTGTCATCAACCACTCAGCACAAAAACGCCTTCTTCCTGAGTGCTGGGATGAATGCGTCAACGGGTACTAGTATTTCATCGTGGGTTGTCTGAAGACTTTGTTCCAGGGTGTTCCTTCTGATGCCATGCTTTTTCTTCTTCTTCTCCTCCTCCTCCTCCTCCTCCTTCTCCTTCCCCTTCTTCTCCCCCTTCTCCTTCCCCTTCTTCTCCTCCTCCTCCTCCTCTTTCTCCTTCCCCTTCTTCTTCTTCTCCTCTCCTCCTCCTCCTCCTCCTCTCTTCTTCTTCTTCTTCTTCTTCTTCTTCTTCTTCCACTTCTCTTTCTTCTTCCTCTTCTTCATTCTCTGCTTCTTCCTCTCTTTCTCCTTCCCTCCTCCTTTTTCTCCTTCACCTTCTTCTTCCTCTTCTTTTTTCTTCTTCATGAGATCAGTGTTTGTTGATTTCAATTGACAAAATCTTGGCTGGTGACAAACTTTGCTTCGTACCAGTCATATGGTCTCAGAGCTTGGCTTGGTTTGGATTTCAGTCTCAACCTTTCAGTTAACGCATGGTTCCATCCTCAGCTTACAAGACGATGGGGCCTCTGTAGTGGGCGGGGCTGTAAACAACGTGACTTGAGGACTGGGACTGACGTGGTATCAGAATTTAGCATCTAACTGCAGAACTTCCTGAAGACCTGATTAATCTGATGTGATTTTTCAGTTTTTACAGAATGTTTTTTTTTCTGTTTCATCCTGGATCGTACGAATAAGATGGTCTATAGTCATTCTTCATGTTTCAGGAATGAATGTGACTATGTGTTTTAATGCTGATCTTTCATTATTGCATCATCTTGTTTTTGATTTAGATTTAACCCTGCTGTAGTCTTCCTATTTTGGAAGGCATTTAACATTATGGGATAATTTCATGGTGTTAGGGGGCCGGAATAGCTCAGTTGGTAGAGCGCCGGACTCGTGATTCTGAGGTTACGGGTTCGAATTTCGGTACAGGGGGATTTTTCTCTCGGAGTTAACATTGGTTCTGACTCCATTTCCCATACAGTCCTTCGAATGAGACTATAAACCGAGGTTCCGTGTGTGAACGCACGCATTACATCTTGCACACACGTAAAATCCCATCACCAACTCTCGGAAGAGAAGGCCAGTTTGGCCGTTGGTATGGATGACACGTTACACATAGCATGCACCCTGCGTGAGAAATTGAAAGAATGGAGGAAGTAAGATACTGAGTGAACGATATTGGACGATGTTGACTGTATGACACGGGAAACGACTGAATGAAGCGCCAGCTGGCAGCTCTTCAGTCGGCACTACCAGGTAGGCAGCCCGTTGTGTAAACGAGTGTGGATTGTAAAGCGCTTAGAGCTTGGTCTCTAGCCGAGAATAGGCGCTATATAAGTATTCATTATTATTATTAACTCACAATAGAACATACACTTCCTTTGTTTGTTTTGTTGTTTGTTTGTTTCTTTCTTTCTTTGTTTTTGGCCGAGTGTGGTAAACAGACGACTTTTTGTGTACAAATTCTGTTGTGTCCCCTTGCTTTCTCATAGGCCTTCCCATGTTCGTTGCTCAGCAGCGTCTATTTAATGTGTCTTACCAGATCAGTTTCCCTGAATCACGCGTCTCAAACCCGGATCAGAAGCACAAAAAGAGCAGTTGAAAGCTGCGATAATACTTCAGTTGCCTTCTTATCTGTCGAACTGAAAGTTCAGCTCAGGGCGTCCGTGTAAATGTCTGTATCTCGTTTTCAAATCTCCACATCTTCTTCTTTGGATCAGTATCTATTCTATTTGGGACAAACAAAAACGATTCTGAGTGTGAAAAGTCCCCCAAGGAGTGTTGACCAATCAGAGAACGTTACTATTTATAGTGCACTGGGCGGAAGGGGAGAAGGGGAGGGAGCATAAGATCAATGCATAATTATATGTGGCTTCTTCTGTGACTTTCATCCCTTAAGCTCAACATTTCTCTTGTTTGCCACGAAGCTGAAGAGGAGTATATACGTAGAAGGTGCATCGGTTGTTCATTTACACGTTCTCTTTCCTGCTCCTCTCCGTCTCTCTTAGTGATTTACATTGACGTATGTGCAGGGCTGTGCTAATTGTTAAAGTCTGTAAACTTGTTCGTGATTGATACGGACAGCTAAGGCCAGTTACCTGCAGTTACACAATGATAGTGTCCTTATCGGATTGGGTCTCTCGACGTCGTCTGTCTGGTTGTCTCAGTCTCAATCTGAAAGTCTTTCTCCGCTATCCCTTTGTTTTTATTAAACCTGCTTCTTCCGGCCCTACAAGTGGTCCCAGTCCGCGGCTCAGGTGGAGGCAGCAACTCTGCATGATTTGGTCACCACGTCCAGTTTGTATCGGCCGTTTGCGGTCGTGGGAAGTAGAGACAGTAGTTTTGGTCAACGGTCTGTGCAGTGAAATTCTCGGGATTTTTTTTCTGTCTGTGTTGTGCACTCTTATTTCCCAGAGATTCCTTTCAATTATTGTAAGAATACGCTCACACACACACACACACACACACACACACACACACACACACACACACACACACACATATATATATATATATATATATATATATATATGGTTAGCTGGGCTACGGTATATAATCAATACAAAAATCGGTATGTAAGAAGTAAGGTAGGTAGATACACAGTCGGCAGATAGGTGAACGGCTAGGTTCATGTGATTCTGACGTTATGTTCAGGTTGTCTTTTTTGGGTGGGGGGGTGGGTGGGAGATTGAGGGTTTTCTGAATAAAAGTCATGTCAGGATGGATCAATACCTCGTACATCTGCTTCATATCGACCAACTTGAAATTATCCTTTCAAGATAATTTTGAAACCCAATGGTCTGTTCGCGTGTGCACGGAAGAGTAAATGTACCTCT
>CM065720.1:73045138-73057638 GCA_033310375.1 Conus canariensis | reverse complement strand
ACTTTTACCATGTTTTCTTATTCTCCTTTGCCTTCTTCTCTGGTCCGCCCTCACTGTCTCTTCAGACCCCCCTCCCCCCCCCCCACCCCCCGCCCCCATTTACAGTGTTTTCTTACACTACATTACCATCTACTCTGATCCTCCCTTTTCATCTTTACTGGTCCCCCGCTGCTACCTTTTCTAAGCCTCTGTTCCCATCTTTTCTGGTTCTGCCTTGCCATTTTGTTCTGCCTTGCCATCTTTTCTGGTTCTCCCTTGCCATCTTTTGTCTCTATCTTTTCTGGTTCTGCCTTGCCATCTTTTCGGTCTGCTTGCATCTTTCTATCTTCTTGCCTTCCTTTTCTTTGCCTCCTTTTCTGGTCATTCTTTTGGATCTTTTCTGATTTTTTTTTTCAGTTTTTTTTTCCTTTTACCATCTTTGATATTTTCTCTTACCGTTGTTCTGGGTCTTTACTCTCTGTTCCGATCCTCCTTTAACATCTGCTATGGTTCTTCTTCATAAATTACTGATCCTTTTAAATCCGTTTCGATCCTACATTTATGTCCTATTGTACCCTGACCTCTTTTCGTTTCTTCTTCTTCTTCGTCTTCTTCTTCTTTCTTTCTTTCTTTCTTTCTTCTCCATGTCTTCCTTTGCCACCTCCTCATCTGCCTGCTTCTCTTTGACCTCCACCTCTTTTTTTTCTTTTCTGACATTAGCTTTCAAGCTTCAGAATCCAACTGGCTCTTAAGTGAGTGCTCCAGTACGCTTGGACTTGCCTCACAGTATTTTGCTGATGAACCCACCCAGATTTTGGCGTTATGCTTAATGACTGACTGACAAAAGCTGGACTCTGAGGCTTACACCATACTGCTTGTTATGTCGCGCGCGCGTGTGTTTGTGTGTATGTGTGTTGTGTGTGTGTGCGCGCGCGCGCGTGTGTGTATGTGTGTGTGTGCATGCGCGCGTGATTGCGTATGTATGCGCGCGCGCGCGCGCGTGTGTGTGTGTGTGCATGCAAACACAGTAAGCTTCTACCATAACGGTCTGTATTCTCCTTAAGACGGACACACTTTCTCACAAAACGGATTGTGGCTGCTTCTGTGGTGATGTGATCCAAAGTACCCATTCTTGCCATCTTCCCACTTTGTGCTTTCAATCAATTACCTGCCAGCTGCCGGTGAGAATATTTATCGTGGGTGACTCCAGAGTGTTCAGCTGGGACTGCATACGAAACGACCAACTGCAGTATGGATACAACTTCTGCAATTCCGATGTAAAAGAAAAAAAATAACAGTAAAGAATGACAGCTACATTATAAAAAAAAAAAGACCTAGTTACATATTTTCAAACCGATCGGTACAAAACTTTCACCTTTGATCAGAAATGAAGCAGTGCGCCTTTACAGAGTTATTTCCAGCTATACAACAGCAGATACGTTTTTAACATTCAAAATCCACTAGTTATCTTTCCTGTAAGACAAGTTCACTCGAGCTGGACATTAGCATTCTGACATGGCTGATAGCTTGTGAAAATCAGGTGGACTCTCAAAGAACTTTGCAATCACAGAATTTAAAACCGAATCACTTGTAGATGTTGGACCTCCAAACAACCTAATGAAATCTTATCATCACCTGCAGCAAGGTTTTCGAGTTATGTGGCGGAGAGACAGACAGACAGACGTGCATACAGACTCATAAATACAGACAGACAGACAGTTAGGCAATCAGACGGTTACCGACAGACTTACAGACAGGGCCGGAAAAAAGCCCACCATATTCCATACGCTTCTTCACCTTGCAACAAGATCTTTCCGGACCAATATGGCCTCTGACCTCGATGTGGCTGTAAACAGCGTTACTAAATTGACTCTCAAAATCAATAGCAACGAGCGAACCTCACAAAATTGTAGTCTAGCCCCCCCCCCCCCCCCCCCCCCCCCCCCCCCCCCGTCCCCGTCCCCCCCCCCACCCTTTTTTTTTTTTTAATCCTAGTTTGCTGTTCAGTCATTTAAATTCATCCCTCACCACAAGGTGATAGACGTTCTGCAAAAAAAAAAGAAATAATGATGATGATGATGATGATGATGATGATAGTGATGATGATGGATGATGAGATGGTGATGGTGATGGTGATAGTGATGATGATGATGATGATGATGATGATGATGATAATGATAGTGATGATGATGATGATGATGATGATGATGATGATGATGACGATGATAAGAATGATGATGTTGATGATGATAATAATGATGATAATGATGATGATGATGATGATGATGATGATGATGATGATGATGATGATTTTCTTAAAGTACGATTGTAATTGCATTGTTCGACACTTAAATTTGTTGTTTCTCTAGATCAGCGTCGCATTTGTTTATCTTTTCGTCCAACCTCAGAAAACTTCTTTAGATGACGTAACAGGTAACAGACCGAGATCGTGTATGTCCCAAGGCTGATTCGCAACATGCGTAGCGAAAGACTGATCAACCTTGCACATGAGTTGAATGAATGTGAAGGGTAGATTAGTCTTCAAATGAAATGGAAAAAAAAAAACCTCCTTCAACATTGCAGATATTAAAATACGTACTGAACCATCAAAGCTACGGGTGGTAGATTAGTCAATAAATGAAAGAACTCCTCAACATTGCAGATATTTAAATACGTACTGAACCATCAGAGCTACGGGATCTGGATAAAAAATGACTGAACAATGAAAATAGGCGTAAAGACAAATGAGGGTTCCGTAAAATACATTGTTGCCGCAAACGCTACCATACTTGCTCTGTGTTTACCAGGTTGATGTTGATCACTCTCTGACATCCACACCACCGGAGATGGACACGTCCTTCTACACGCATCACCAGGCCGCCCTCTACCCCCGGGAAGTCAGCAGCGGGTACGGGAGCGGTGGGGTGGCAGGGGTCGGGGTAGGGGTGGGAGGCAACATGGGCGGGGGGAGCAACGGACCTTACAGCTCCCAGCCCCCGGCCTGCTACTACGCCCGCAGTTCAGCCACGGCGCACATGGTGTTCGGCGGGCAGTCCATGTCTGTGGTGGACCCCATGGGGGTCGGGGTGGGCATGGGGGGGCTTGGGGTGGTGGACCCCGGACTAATGGGCACCGAAGACAGTTCCCCGCCCGACGGTTACAACCTGGGCGTCGGTCAGGCTCCTCCTCCTCCTCCCTCTCACCCGTTGTCCCACCCTCACCACCACTCGCCTTCCCTCCACCCCTCTCAGCACCACCAGCACCACCACCACCAGCATCAGCATCACCAACACCAGCAGGACCTTCATCATCACCACCAACACCAGCACCATCAACAGCAACAGCAGCATCAGCACAGCAGCAGCAGCAGCAGCACGGAGTGTCTTCCCTAACTCCCACAGGCCAGAGACATGTTCATGGACTGTCCTCCGCCTCAACCAACGGACCCATGCTGGGCAACCCTGTTCCCGCGCACATGCCGCAAGGCACCAGCAGCATGCCCCCTCCCCCACCCTCCTTACTGGACAACAACATGGCTTCCCCGCCCCCGTCCTCCCCTTCCCCGGGGATGGTGACCCAGCCCCCTCCAGCCCACTCGCAGCAGCAGTCTCAGCATGCGGGTATGGCAGGGTCCGGAGCGCATACCCCTACGTCCCAGGGCGGTGAACAAGAGCAGCAGCAACAGCAGCGCTTGCAGTTCCCGTGGATGAAGACGACCAAGTCTCACGCTCATCAGTGGAAGGCGCACTGGCCAGGTGGGTAGGAAGAACTTTTTTGCTCGTTACCTCCACCAAGAGGTTATGTCTTCAACCGTGTCCGTTGGTTTGTTTGTTAGTCTGAGACCTGGACAGCACTATTGCGCGACGACAACTGAACCGATTCTAACGAAACTTGGCGGGAATTGGGATCACGGCCCTTGGACGAACCCATCAAATGTTGGTACAGATTCAGATTCAGATCAGAGGCAAATCTAGGATTTTTTTTTTCGCTTTTACATTGCGAAATAGATGATTTTACAATATATTTGGGTGGGTGGGGCAGGGTTGCGAGGAGGGTGGGGATAAGCTTCTCATGAAGTTATGCATTGATTTCGATGGGTAAAAAATGAGCTCATTAGATGTAGTAGTCATAGATACGAACTTGTAGGATTTGATGTGGATGCGGACTACAACCTGGATCCATAGACCAAATATGAACAGTCACGAAGTTGTAGGGATGGGAGGAGGACTTATTACCCTGCCCAAAGGTCTGTCTTCCGAGTGCCCTTCAAGTTCGTTGTTGGTTGTTGTTGTTGTTGTTGTTGTTGTTGTTGTTGTTGTTGTTGTTGTTGCTGCTGCTGCTGCTGCTGCTGCTGCTGCTGCTGCCGCCGTTTTTGTTGTTTGTTCTTACATCCTAACCTTCTGCTTTGTGGTTTGGCCTGGATTTTTCTGGTCGTTTCTGTTCTGTCATGTTCGATCCTTCCCTGCTCCGTCACACTCTGTTTTTCCCTCTCCCTCCCTCCGATTCCTTGCCGCTGTCTCCTCCCACTCCTCTCCGCCTTCATGGCTCCCTCATACATATTGTTATCATTGTCACTGGTCCTCGTTCCTTTCTCTTTCTCTTTCTCTCTTTCTTTCTTTCCCTCTTTCTCTCTTTCTTTCTCTCTTTCTTTCTTTCTCCTTTTTTGTGTTTGTTTTGTTTCTTTCTTTTTTTTTCCTGAGGGAGGGGAAGCGTGTGGAAGGGGGGGGGGGGGACATAGTTCCACTGAAGTTTCTCGTTCCGAATTGTTTCACGGGAGGCTCACGATGCCCCCCCCCCCCCCCCCCACCCTCCCCTCCACCTGTCACAGTTGTGATCGTTGTAGTTAAACACTTGTCTTTCTGGTCTTTCTTCCTTTCAGCCTTTTCAGTATGGCCTCCGTAATTGGCTGGACTTTAAACAGTATGCCTAGACATACTTCCTTTCAGCCTTTTCAGTGTGGCCTCCGTAATCGGCTGGACTTTAAACAGTATGACTAGACATACTTCCTTTCAGCCTTTTCAGTGTGGCCTCCGTAATCGGCTGGACTTTAAACAGTATGACTAGACATACTTCCTTTCAGCCTTTTCAGTGTGGCCTCCGTAATCGGCTGGACTTTAAACAGTATGACTAGACATCTGGCCACTGACTTTGATGGTGGTTACACTTTTGTAATTGTTTCAGAGACGAGATAGAGCTGTTTTGTTTTTTTTTCGAAAGCATAAAGAACTGTTTTGCCAATGTTTCTGAAAGGAATAGGAACCTTTGTTATTATTACTTTAAATAATGGCGAACTGTTTAGCTGTTTCACAGAAGACTGCGTGCCGTTTCCTATTGTTTCTGAAAGAATACTGCAATACCTGCTCGTTTATCTTTATGAAAGGATAGGGAGCCTTTCTGTCAATAGTTCTGAAAGAACAGACAACTGTTGTGTTATCTTTCCTGAAATAATGTCAAACTGTTTGCAGTTATTTCTTAAAACATAGGGCATTGTTTTGCCAATATTTCTGAAAATATAAGAGAACTGTCTTGATGTTGTTTCTGAACGGATAGAGAGCTGTGCTGTTATGATTTCTAAAACGATAGAGACCTATTCTGCTCTGGTTGATGAAAGGAGAGAGAAATGGGCTTTGTTGCTTTTGTTGTTTTGTTATATTTTTTTAAAATAGAAACCTGTTTTTTCATCGTTTCTCACATGATAGAGTTTTGTTCGCATTTCTGAAAGGATAGGAAACTGTTCTGTGAGCATTGCTGAACAGAGAGATTACTTTTTTGTTATTTCTGAAAGGATAGGAAACTGTTCTGTGAGCATTGCTGAACAGACAGATTACTTTTTTGTTATTTCTGAAAGGCTAGAGCACTGCCTTACAAGCATTTCTGAAAGGATAGACGACTGCTCTGTCGTTATTTCTGAAAGGATAGACGACTGTTCTGTCGTTATTTCTGAAAGGATAGACGACTGCTCTGTCGTTATTTCTGAAAGGATAGACGACTGCTCTGTCGTTATTTCTGAAAGGATAGACGACTGCTCTGTCGTTATTTCTGAAAGGATAGACGACTGTCTGTCGTTATTTCTGAAAGGATAGACGACTGTTCTGTCGTTATTTCTGAAAGGATAGACGACTGTTCTGTCGTTATTTCTGAAAGGATAGACGACTGCTCTGTCGTTATTTCTGAAAGGATAGACGACTGCTCTGTCGTTATTTCTGAAAGGATAGACGACTGTTCTGTCGTTATTTCTGAAAGGATAGTCGACTGTTCTGTCGTTATTTCTGAAAGGATAGACGACTGCTCTGTCGTTATTTCTGAAAGGATAGACGACTGCTCTGTCGTTATTTCTGAAAGAATAGACGACTGTTCTGTCGTTATTTCTGAAAGGATAGACGACTTGATTTGCTTTCATTCCAGAGAGGCTAAAGAACTGTTTTGCTATTGTTTCAGAAAGGACGGTGTGTTCTTACCGTGGTTTCTGAAAGGAAAGATGATTGTTTTGCTTTTATTTCTGAAAAGACAGAGAACTGTTTTCTATTATTTCTGAAAACGCAGCAAACTGCAATTCTGTTATTTCTGAAGGTAAAGAGAACGTTTTTCCTAATATTTCATTTCTGGAAGGATAAAGATCAGTTTTTCTAATATTTCTATTTTTTTAAATAAATAAATAAAAAGATAGACATCTGTTTTGCTATCATTTCCAAAAAGATAGAGATATGTTCTTTCATCATTTTAAAAGGAGATATTCCTTTTTTATGTCCAGTATGTTCAGTCTCCTAAAAATGGAAGTATAGTATCCTTTGGAGCTAAAATCACGTGGAGAAAAATCATCTGAAGGGTAAGAGCACGTACTATATTGTTTCTCAGAGTCTTATCACTCACTGGTAAGTGGCTGTGGAGGTATGCAGTTTGAACAAAATTTCATCAATTCCACCAGATTCGCTAGATATCATGTTCCCTCCACAAAGCCACAAACATGTCGATCAATGGATCATGACTGAACACAAACACTCGATCGATCTGTATTTTTTTTAAATGTACAGTACCCTCTCTGTGAAAGTTTCCAAACTGCAAAATCACGCTTGTCTAAAAGCCTCCAGGATGACGAAGCAAGCGAAGGTTTCGGCGTATAAAAAAAAACCCTCTCAATTCAGTTTAATTTGTGCCTCTGAAAAATTCTTGCTGGATGTATGATTACACCCTAGTTTTCTAAACACCTCTCTCTCTCTCTCTCTCTCTCTCTCTCTCTCTCTCTCACACACACACACACACACACACACACACACACACACACACACACACACACACACACAAGGTGTGAATAGCCTTGCTCTGAGATGGGTCTTAAACATTAATGTCTTAAGGAACAGAGATCTCTTTATCTGTTATTCCTGAAAGGACAGAAAACTGTTTTGCTATTTAATTGGAAGGACAGGATTGTTTTGTTATAATTTTTGAAAGGATAGAGAGAACTTTGAGGGGGGGGGGGGTTGTATGTTTGTTTGCTTTTGTTTTTGTTTTGTATTTTTTTCCTCTAAGTACAAGGAATTGTACAAGACTATAATTTTTTTTTTACAGGATAGAGCTATACTTTTTACGTTTCTCAATATTTTTGGAGGAAAAGAGTGTTGTTTTGCTATTATTTCTGAAAGGATAGAGAATTCGTTTTTCCATTATTTTTAAAGGATAGACATCAGGTTTGTTATTGTTCGTGAAAGTGAGGAGAACTGAGAGAACAGAGAACTGTCTTGTCTTGTTTCTGAAAAGATAGGGATTTGGTTCAATAATGTTTCTAAACAGATGGAGTCTGGATTCAATATCATTTCTTATGTTATAGACAACTGATTCGATATTATTTCTGCGAAGACAGAAATGTTCTGCGGTTATTTCTGAGAGAAAAGAGAACTGTTGGGTTATTTGTATACATTTAATTGCTTAATTTCGTATTTGTTTCTTGGGTCCAGTTCATGCTGTTGTTGCCCAGCCGACCACGTGGTTTGGGGAGAGGGAGGGGGGGGGGGAGAAGGGGTCACACCAAGGCTGTTACTATGTCTGGATCGAAAACATCCTACGAGAAAAATAAAAGATTGTCCGATCTTTCACTCAGTACCTTCAAAATCTGTCGAAACAGACAAGCGGCTGATTTGGATTGTTTTACTGTTATTTTGGAAAACATCGAGAACAGTGAAATCTTTTTTCGTATCTTTGTCGCTGGTGTCGCTTAGTTTGGGAAGAGAGTAGGGGGCAGCTTGGTAAATTAGCCGTATTCTTTTGTTTTCCTGATGAAAAAAAAACCCACTGATATAGTATGCAAGCTTCAAATAGGTGTCTCATGCCTGAAGGTCTGGTTAACATGGTTTGAAACATATATGGATGGATTCCTATTTTGTTCTAGGTCCTTTTTATGTACTCTCGTAAAATTTCAGAGTTCTGGAAGGAGATAACATTCGTATAAAACCTATTCACTGTTGAAAAATACTTATCCAAAGCACTTCGTTTTGTTGTAATTTCTTAATGGTCAAGCGGTTTGTATCTCTTTTCTTTTCTTATCCTTTCTTTTCTTGCTTTTTTTTAATGGTTGAAATGGAGGGGCGTGTTTGGACGAGGGAGGCGGAGAGTGGGGGAACGAAGGGAGAGGGCATTCCTTGTAGTCCATTTAGCAACTTGTAAGCCAGATGAAAGTTTTTTTCCTTATTTGTTTTTTTTTTCAGCTTTCTTTCTTTTCTTACTTCTTTACTCTTCTTTTAGTTTAACCTCCGATTATCAATCGAAAGACTCAGTGACGCCTTTAGTGTTACGCTCAATGAATGCTACCTCAGATTATGAATGTCGTGATAAGTGCACGCTGTCACAAAGAATACAGCAATAACAAAGATCAGTGAAGGCTGCCCACACAGTATGAGCGTACAGATTAGTGAACATTCAACAAACAGTGACACGGCACAATGAGAAGAGAGTATATCACGACAATCGGTGAACGCTGCCACAGTGTATGAATGTATGAAATGACAATCATCAGTGAGTACAAACTGTACGTAGCAAAGACACCACCATGCAGACCAGCGCCTGCCGATTGTCAGCGAGGAAATGATATTTAACACTTAATCCTCGGCACCAGAGGAAAAGTAGGCAATGAATATAGATGCAGGTCTAACTTACACCTATACAACATTGGAGTAATCACAGGGGCGAATAACTGTGGTAATCTAACAGAGGTATTCTAAAACTACTTCAGTGCCTTGAAAAACGTTGGAGTTTTAAGATTAGCGACGAAAACGGATAACACTAAAATAACAATGATTAAAAAAAAAATAATAGTAATAAAAATATTGATGACGATGATAATAATGACGATGATGCTGATAAAATCCAAAGTAGTAGTAGTAGTAGTTATTGTTGTTGTGGTATTGTTACTTTTTTTTAAACATTTTTTTTAATCAAACGATTTGACTTTACAGGTGCGCAAGAAGAGGACATAGCGCAAAGTCAGTTGTATTGTTATTGTTGTAATCATCATCATCATCATCATCATCATTGGTATTATTATTGTCATTATTATTATTATTATCATTGTTGTTGTTTACAGTATTCGCATACCACAGTTCTATTCGAAAACTGCTTACTGCGCTTTCACTACTCCATTCATTCATTCACAAGTATAGGTAACTCATTGTACAACATATTGTGTAGACATGTGTGAGGAACAGTATTGTTTATAACATTCGATAGAAAATAGAGGCTTTCAGGTGTGCTCTGAAAACAGACAAAGTGGGCAGATTTCATAAAGGAGGATGTAGTGATATCTAAACAAAGAATGGTCGGAAAACCAGCAAGTTATTCAAAATGACGCTACCATAAAGATTGACCATTAAAGCAGATAACATACAGGTATTTTGAAGCATACAATAAAAGCGTGGTGGGAATCTCTCAGTGAGAGGTACACACCAACGTTGTATTGAAATGCTGGTCGAATTTCATTCATGTGTATGTAAAGTACTATGTCCTCGTCTCTCCGGAAGTGGAGGTTAAAGAATTTGGTTTGATGACTCTTCACATGTGTATGGTTGTGAACAGTAAAATCATGGAAGCATTTTACCATTCCATTTAGATGTGGTTATCGTCATTTTCCGTAAAGGAATGAATTCGAAAGGTTGATGCCGAACAGTAAAAAAAAAATGTTATTCAAGAAAAATGGGTAACATAAGAGAATCATTAAAAGCAGGTCGGTTGTTCATCATTTGAGAGGAGAGGGGAAATGGAGACCAAACGAAACGAAAATGGAAGGGGGGGGGGATGTTAGAGGGGGGGGGGGGGGGCAAAAGGGCCGAAGGCAAAGAAAAAGAGTTGGAGTTGAAGAAAACGGAAGAAACTTAGTTCGTAGAAGAGTATTCGGGTCTTGCAGAGCAACGTGTAAACCTGTCTGGCCTGTGATATAGCAGGTGATTGTGTGAAGAGGTCATTGTGCCTACTCCAGAGAACCAAACACCCCAATCCAGGCCCCTGATGAAGCGCTGCTCTGTCCGCATTTCCAGCCCTTTGAACTGATAAGCAATTCAGTCTATACGCTCGGCGACAGAGTTAAGGTGGGAGGGGGGGGGAGTAGGGGGGGTATATGGAAGTAGTGAGGTTGGGTGTTTTTTAAGTTGAAAGAGCGTGTCCCTTACCCCCTATACGAAAGACTGTAACAGAAAAAAATATGTCGTGTTCAGATCTCTCTCTCTCTCTCTCTCTCTCTCTCTCTCTCTCTCTCTCTCTCTCTCTCTCTCTACGATGGGACGGATATGGAAGTAGTGAAGTTTTTTGGGGTTTTTTAAGTTGAAAGAGCATGTCCCTTACTCCCAATAGGAAAGACTAACCGAAAAAAAAATCATGTGTTCAGATCCCACCTCTCTCTCTCCTCTCTCTCTCTCTCTCTCTCTCTCTCTCTCTCTCTCTCTCTCTCTCTCTCTCTCTCTACGATGGGACGGATATGGAAGTAGTGAAGTTTTTTTTTTAAGTTGAAAGAGCATGTCCCTTACTCCCAATAGGAAAGACTAACCGAAAAAAAAATCATGTCGTGTTCAGATCCCACCTCTCTCTCTCTCTCTCTCTCTCTCTCTCTCTCTCTCTCTCTGTGTGTGTGTGTGTGTGTGTGTGTGTGTGTGTGTGTGTGTGTGTGTGTGTGTGTGTGTGCGTGTGTGTGTGAGTGTGAGTGAGTGCGCCCCTCCTCCCTTCCACCGTAGCTTATCATGTATTTATTTTCACTTCAATGTGATATACAACTTTGTATTTTTTGCCTCCTTATGTGTTGGCTGGACAGATGTGTATTTTTGTGATGCATTCTTTTGATCCATAGGCAATAAAATTACAAAAGCCTTCACTCGCGTTGGCAGTACAACACCTACAGTTTCAACCAAAAAACAAACAACTACGACTTTAAAGAACCTGCTTAAAATATTCAATTTTATGAATAAACCTTTCTTCAAAAAAGTAGATGGCATCCATGGAAGTAAACACTAATGTTGGTGACAGAATCCTCTGGGCCCGAAGTGAAGACCTGCTGCCGATGGCCCAGCCCACCACGGGACCTAATCATGTCTGGTCAGAAGTCAACCAACAGTTGTGTCGAAAACAAAATGCAAGTTGATGCTGTTCATTCACACAGTGCTGAGTTGATGAGTATATTTTCAACAGCTAGGCTTGTATTTTCTTTGTAGAAGAAAACAACAAACAGAGAGACAGACAGACAGACAGAGAGACAGACAGACAGTAGACCACTAAGTAGGGTTCTGTGACAGAATGGACCTGGCCACAAGGAACATGTGGATCTAAGATGAGCAGTACTCAAGTAACCCCGAGAAAGTATTAAAAAGCAACACACACACACACACATTCACGCACGCAGCGCATGCATGCATGCCCCCACGCATACGCGCGCGCGCTCACACACAGACACAGACACACACACACACACACACACACACACACACACACACACACACACACACACGTTTTTGTGTGTTGCTCCAAACCAGAAATTGCGCGCTGCATATATACTTTCGGATGGACAGAACTGAAAAATAATTGAACTGGCCGTATCTGTGGCATTACGTAAAAATCCCTCTGTGGAACAAACCGATATTAACTGCTGAGAATGAAAGTGATAGCACAAGTCATAATTGAACCCCATGATAACAAATATGATATCCAGGGCAGCATTATTTCCCCCTTTCCTTATGTGACGTCAAACTCGGTATTTATTTTTGTAGTTTTCTGAGTTAAAAAGAAAAAATAGATTAATAAATAGATGAAATTTACCTGCAGTAAAGAGACGCCAGCCATCCAAAGCCATTTCTCATGAAAGAATGAAATCGAGGTGAGCCTTTAAGTTCCGCACCTCATCATTACACACAACCGCGGGCATACACATACACGTGGCCACAGTCATCGTCCTTCCTTCAGAACCCCCCTCACAACTGCTTTCAGACGCATGTCCTCTCTCCAGGGGGGAACGGGACTATATAGTGGAGACCCAACCAAGCGCTTTTCGTTCC
>CM065720.1:73017638-73040138 GCA_033310375.1 Conus canariensis | reverse complement strand
CTTATAAGAATGGCACTTTCATATCTTCTTCTTCTTCTGCGTACGCAGGCTGATACTCCTGCGGACACTCCCTATATGGACAGACAAGTATTAATCCCATCAACCCAACAAAGGGAGAGGAGTTTTGTGTGTATGACCGTTTTTTATCCCGCCATCAAGGTAGCCATACTCCATCTTCAGGGAAGGTGCATGCTATGTGTAACGTGTTATCCATACCAACGGCCAAACTGGCCTTCTGTTCCGAAAGCTGGTGATGGGATTTTACGTGTGTGCAAGATGTTATGCGTGCGTTCACACACGGAACCTCGGTTTATAGTCTCATTCGAAAGACTGTATGGGAAATCGAGTCAGATCTAATGTTAACTCCGAGGGAAAAATCCCCCTGTATCGAAACGGCCCGGCGGAGATTCGAACCCGCAACCCTTGGATTACGAGTCCGGTGCTCTACCAACTGAGCTATTCCGGCCCCAGGCACTTTCGCATAAAATTTCTTCTTTTCTGTACCGTCTTCCGCACCCCTCCAGCGGCATTGCTCCCACTCCGTTCATTCCGGTTCCACTGTTACAGTCACTCCCTGGCTTGTCTCGCCGCAGCCCTGACACCGGAAATCTGGAGGAAGCAGTCAGTGTCAAGTCATCATGAGGCAACCCACTAGAGGAGACACTGCGCTGCTGCCGAGTTACTGTGGTGGTGTTCAATGGTGACTGTTCTGATCCAACATACGCAGAATACCACCAACTGATGACAATGATTGGTTGGTCGCAGGACCAGCATGAGTGAGCATCCGTCGCGGAGGGCGCCACCATGTCCGCCCGACGACAGTCCCCCTTGATTCGTTGATAACGGCGACCTCGACACGAACCCACCAAGGGCGTAGACCAAGGGTGGACAGGAAATCGAAACTGAGGTCACAGAAACTGAGAGCAGGGCGTGAAGGACCATAGAATCTGAGACATTTTGTGTGCTGGTCATTAAACATGAGTATGATGGGGAAAAAAATGCTATGGAATTTCATTCTTGCCGGAGACTTCGTGACAGGATTTGGCTGTACTCTTGTTTTCATAAAATATCCCGGCGTCAACCAGACCCGAGACATACAGACACCTGCAGTGCTGCTCAGGAAATCTTAGCAATACTCTCAGAGATACATCCATTAAGTGGATGGAGACTCGGGTCTTCCCAGTTCAGCCCAAATCAAACTCACTTCTGGGTTGGAGCCGGTCGTGGCCCAAACAAAAAAAAAAAAAGAAAAAAGAAAGAAAGAAGAAAAAAAAATCCTACAAATAAATGGCTCTGATGGGATTCGAACTCACGACCCCTCAGCCCGAAATCCGCGAGGCTAACAACTGCGTCACGATGGCCGTTGAATTTCTCTTACGATCTGATTTATTCTTGCGTTAACACTAGGACACCTTTGAAACTAAATAGCGCTGTATACTCCAAACGTAAGAACCGAAATTCAAAGATTCTACTGGGATAACGATGTGAGTTGCCGGTGGACATAAATCGCTGTTAAGTGGGGTGTTGGGCGGGACTTTAAGCCAGCTGAGAGGTGTTGTGGCAGTCATCAATCCCCTCGAAGCGTGCACCGACACATAAAAGAAAACCCAACCTAAACCCCTTTATTTCCATGTTGTCGCCAAACTCCACCAATCCGCTCCACACTCGTGCCACATGCGCCGCAGAAAATTTCTTTAAAAATCAAATCAATGTTTTTTTTCCAACCACCACGAAATCATTTATCACCAGAGCAGAAGGCGAGTGGATTTAGGGTTGCCAGAACGGTCCAGTACCCCTTAATCTGCGCACAAACAGAGTGTCCAGGCCGGGATGTCTCAATCTCCGAGAGGAGTCTGCCCTTTAAAGGCACCGAGCATTTCTGCGTCTCCGGACAAATCGCTTTACAAATCTCCCTCCATAATCTGTGTGTCCAAACACGGGGCCACCCACCCCCCAGTCTCTGATCCCGCGGGCCGGCCGCGAGGCCCCGACCGGTGAGAGGAGTCCCGTGGACAGGGCAGGTCCCCCCGGTCGAGCCACGGTGGCGGCAGGGACGGGAGTGTAGGACGAGAAGGGGGGGAAAACAAATAGATAGCTAGACGCCGGGAGTCAGGGAGGGTATTAATACGGGACTGCGGGTTCTGTGGTTTTAGTGGGCTTTATGAGCTAGCTCTCTGTCTCTGTCTCTCTGTCTCTCTGTCTCTCTGTCTCTGTCTCTGTCTCTCTCTCTCTCTCTCTCTCTCTCTCTCTCTCTCTCTCTCTCTCTCTCTCTCTCTCTCACCTTTCGCTCAAGTTAAGTCATTCAGTCCTAAAGACCGCCGTACCAAGACAAACTGATACATGTATCACCGTGTTTTCGTAGACGTCACGAAACGTAACCTACAATTTGCCAAAATCAGAGATAAAATTTCTCTACCATTTAAATGTTACATGAAAACTTGAATTGGTCAATGATTTTGTGTGTTGATTTTCGTATCATGACGCTGTGTCACCAAACATTGAAATTCTATGCGAACCAGCTGCCGTGGCGAAATGTTAAGCGGCTGACACACGAGCCTCCCCGCCCGTACGCTTCGGAAGTACCGGTCGAACCCGATCCCAAACGTAGCGTCTGTCATAGTAAACGTACATCTCAAACGGACTTCGGCATCCAGTTAAACCCGACCGTTCGAGATATACCGTGATCTATTCGAAACGGACAGTTAGTATCCTCCAACCAATCAACGCTCAGCATTGAGCCAACACCCATGCCACAAGGAAAAATGGCGTCGTCCAGCAAGGCGGTCAGACTGTCCGATTCGGAGACCAAACATTTGATTGAATCGTACCAAGGCCATGATGTGCTTTGGAATGTCAACTCAAAAAATTATAAGAATCTAAATATTCGAGAAAAAGCTTCGTATTCAATTGTACAGTCCTCTGAAGCGGCATGTGGGATCAAACTCGAAGGTTTTAAAACTATCGTGAAGCACTCCGTCCGTTCGACACTGACTGGTCGGACCGCACAGGTTCAAACGTTTCGTCTCAACTGTACGGACGAAAAGGCTCGTGTGTCAGCAGCTTTAGTGTCGCAGACTCTCGGCTAGGAGGTCGTGGGTTCGATTCCAATCGCACCCATTTATTTGTGGGATTTTTCTGTCCCAGAGCTGAGTTTGCTATGGGCTCAGTTGGAAAGATTGGGACAACACAGTCGAGTTTCATCCATTTAATGGATGCGTCTCTGAGAGTGTTGCTTAAATTTCCTGACCAACACTGCAGGTGCTTGTATTTCTTGGGCCTGGTTGACGCCGGGATTAAAATAAGCGTAGAGTACAGCCCTGTCATGCGGTTTCACACCTTAATGGAAATCCGTAGCATCATCTTCATTATCCTCATCATCATCGATCAGCATTTTGAAAAAAAGGTCTCAAAATTCTACAGCCCTTCATGCCCTGCTCTCAAGGTGACCTCAGTTTCGATGGCCTCTCCATGTCGATGGCCTTGATCTGATTCCGTTGGGGTCACCGGTATCGGCAAATTCTTGGGGGCTGTCGTTGGATGGACATGGAGGGTTGGATGGACATGGTGGCGCCCTCAGCAGGGACAGCCCACTCACGCCGCTCCGCGACTAAGCACTTATTGTCGTCAATAGGGGGTTAGTAGGTGGTGTCCTGCGTTTGTTGGATGAGAACAGGCGCCACTGAACACCACCGAAGTGACTCGGCAGCAGTGTCTCCTATGTCAGGTGCCTCCTGACGACGACGTTGACGGCTCCCTTTGGAAAGCCGGTGCTGGGGTTGTGGCCGGCCGGGCCGGGCTGTGGCTGTCGACAGGTGGTTAGAATGAGCGTCAATGTCACTGCGTTGGCACAGAAGATGGGACAGCAAAAAAAAAAAAAAAGTAAGGAAGGAAAAGTCTATGCGAGTCGGCCGTTGGACGATGCTTTCCCTTCTTTTTAAAGACTGCTCGAAGTCTCAAACTTACAGCCGTACACTTCACGTAAGCTGATTATACTAATATTTTGAAAGGCTTAGTTGGCTTGCTTTGGTTTGGGATAGGTGATGTTTTTTGTTGTTGTTTTTTTCATCATATGCTTTGTAAGTTGACAGAAACACGGCACGCAGCGTAGGTTACCAGTTTACCCAGTGGGAAAACAAGTACAGAAAATCGTGCACAAAGAAGTTGTCTTACTAAATTTGATCGTTGAAGAATCCGGTAACTGCTGGAGTTTTCTTTTCGGAAAAAAAGCAAGAATAAATTTAACACATATTTTGATGCTGCCCTCAAGTGCAGAAATTCTGCCATATAATTTCTGTTTGTATTAAACATCAAATGTGATATAGTGGAACGGCTTATACTGAGCGCTCTGTTCTTAGGAGATGTGACAATAAATTCTTATGACTTTTTTATCCTGCTAGTTGCAACTTCTAAACGACTGCAGCTAAGAAAAGGAAATGTGTTCATTCAAAATCTGTCCTGGATTTTCGGTAATAGTATTTAGCGTGAAGCCATGTGATGAACAAAAGCGTGTGATGTGTCTTTCAGATTCCTAACTAGTGGCCCATTAGCATTCAGTTTGAATTGATCGTGAAACACTAACACCGTTGTGTGTGTGTGTGTGTGTGTGTGTGTGTGTGTGTGTGTGTGTGTGTGTGTGTGTGTGTGTTCCCTCGGTCCCTGCTGGATGTTGTTAAGTATATTTACAAATTCAGAAATGATACAGGAAAACAAGCAGTACACTTTGGTATGTCTCAGTTCTGTGATCTTTGCTAGGGGATGGGGCTCATAGGACAATCTGGCTGTTTAACAGATTTATATTTGGAGATTACCCTGGTAATTCATTCGCTTAGTGAGTGAGTGCGCGCGCGCGTGTGTGAATGTGTGTGTGTGTGTGTGTGTGTGGTGTGTGTGTGTGTGTGTGTGTGTGTGAGAGAGAGAGAGAGAGAGAGAGAGAGAGAGAGATTACCTTGACCGTTCATTTACTTAATGTGTGCGTGCGTGCGTGCCACCGGTATAACGTTAGTGTTGTGGGTGTCCTTATACTTACAGACACGTGTGCATGTACGTTCACTTATGTGTGTGTGTGTGTGTGTGTGTGTGTGTGTGTGTGTGTGTGTGTGTGTGTGTGTGTGTAAATAAATGCACATTTCTTGTGCATGTGCGCGTGCGTTCTTGTGAGGGTAGGAGAGTGCACGTGCATGTGGCGTTGTTCATGTGCATATATGCGTGCGTACGTGCGTGCGTGTGCGCGTGCGTGCGGTAACACCACTGATTTCTCCTGGCGTTGATGTTCATCCCTTTTAATCTTCCTTTCACAAACGCACCGGTCAAGCACCGAGACGCAATAAATCTCCACCACTCCGCCAGCCCACGGCCAAACAGCACCCTTTTCTTCTTCCCCCCCCCCCACCCACCCTCATTCCCTCCTCAGCCATCCTCCCCTCCCCCCCCCCTCCATCTTTCCTCATTTCATGGTAGTACCAGTCCACTTGCGGTCGCCCGAACCACCAAGGGAAAGGCGCCGGACAATAAGTTTCTCCCTCCTGACATTGCCAACACCCTCGGACACCCCAAAACCAATAACTCCCACCCTCGTCAACCCGCGGTGGTGGCCTCTCTCCCGCCCCATCCCTACCCTTCCCTCGCCGTCCTCCTCCTTCCCCCCTGATCATCTCTTTCCGTCCCCCCGGACTGATAAATGTTCGACACAGAGAAGGAACAATTGTGCCTCCGTTTAATTAAACTCGCTCTCTCTCTCTCTCTCTCTCTCCTCTCTCTCTCTGCTCCCCTCCCCCCCCCCCCCCCGCTCTTTCTCCCTCCCCCCCATCCCACTTCTCGCTAGTAGCGAAGATTCCCTCGCTCGTGAACAGGAGGGGGGGGGAGGCAAAGGGAGGGTGGTGAACAGACGTCTGCTGCAAAGCCAATAAAAGCCGTTCGATGCCAGACGAGGTGCTGTCTCGGTGGCTGCTGACTTGGGGCATGGCGGTGGCTGCCGGGGGTTGTAATTGGTCTCCAGAGAGAGGGAGGAGGGCAAGGGAGGTGGAAGGGGGGAGGAGGGAGGGGGGCATGTTTGCAGAATTGTTGAAAGGAAGGAAGTGGTTCATTTCCTTGGGGTGAATGGGGAGGGGGGGGGGGGGAGTTTAGAGAAGAGGAAGGCTGATGGAGGCAAGAGGATGTGATATCCGGGATATGCTAGTTGAAACAAATGTTGATACGACTCACAAACATGTATTCGGATATATGCACATACATTAAAGGCACGAAACGATCTAATAATAATAACAATAATAATAATAACGAAACGATCTGTATCATTAGGAAGAAAGAAAAATTTGGAAAGAGTGGGGGTTAGTTACCGCCAAGGACACAGACAAACAGAGTACAGGACTAGAAACAATGCATTTCCACCTCTTGGGTCTTCTTCAGGCGAAAACAAATAACATTTTGGACTGTGTCAAGAAGAACATGTAGCCACTTAGCTTCGCTTCTCCTGTTCGTCTTCAAAACAAATATCGTCGAAAAGAGGTCGAAATGCATTGTGTCTAGTCCTGTACTCTGTCTGTGTCCTTGGCGGTAACTAACCCCCTGTCTTTCCAAATTTTGCTTCATTTTCCGCCCTCAGTCACTCCGTTTTGAAACAGGAAGAAAGAGTTTGACAGCAGGTCTTCAGAGACGTCCTCCAATTGTAAGTGTTTGGGCCTGAACTCTTTACATTCTGAGGGGGCTAAACCACGTCCAGGTCATGACTCCTAGATGTCA
The DNA here is from genome assembly GCA_033310375.1 of Conus canariensis. NCBI lineage: Eukaryota > Metazoa > Mollusca > Gastropoda > Neogastropoda > Conidae > Conus > Conus canariensis. The sequence goes on along the minus strand of CM065720.1, from coordinate 73,033,400 downwards.
GACATATTTTTGGTGTTGTTGTCATTCAAACCTTCACCTCCTGTACGGCTGGACCAAGTCGCCTAACGATGGATGCTTTACCCATTATACCCACACAGGTATCGCATACCTGTCCTAAGTTCTGAAATTAAAGCCTTGTCAATCCCAGACCAGATTCAGATGAAACTCTTTTTAACTGCTTCTGCGATTGCCTTTAGTGCTTTCGTTTTCTTAGCTGGAATCGAGACTTGTTTGAGAAAATCATAGATGAGCTTGGAAAATTCCTACCCCTCCCTTTCCCTGTTCCAATCTCTATGGCAATGACTTTGGCTTTGAAGTTGCATTCCCTCAAGCTGCTGGATGGACTGTCAAACCTTTCAGTTTTGTAGACTTGAGCTTGTAGACTTGAGCTTGTCAAACCTTTCAGTTTTGTAGACTTGAGACTCTGAAATCTGGTCAGGTGTATTAAATCTACACCAGAATGTAAATCCTAAGATCAGATACGTACGGTAATCGAACAATATTGCGATCCTACGTGAAGGTATTGAACCCATCGATAGGCAGGTGCTAGATTTGGAGATACTACGAGTATAACAAGCAGTGAATCCAGTTATATCTGGATACTGGAGACTGGGCAATTAGCAGTTGATCCAGTGATTACCAGAGGGGGGTCAGGTAGAGAGGAGGGGTTTCGTGTGATAAAACTTGACAAGCCAGCGTTTGTATCCTGGAAAGTCGCCGGTCTGGCGGACAGCGAATCCTGTTGTGGTCGGCATCCGCACTTCCAAGTCAGGAGAGACAAGATACCACAAGTAAAGAGCAAGAAGAGGCGACAGGGTTTGGGTGACAAACCCAATCGACACTTCACGCACGCAGGGACGCCACCAGATGTCCTAGCGACAGGGAGCGTAACTCGGCATGCAGGGGCCAGAGATAAGCGACGGAAGCGCTCTCCTGCAAACAGAGGAGCATTTCACCGCCACTGTGGCCCGCCACGCTGCCTTTCTCCTTCTTTTGATCTGCAAGGCGTCGGGTAGCTTAGATACGGGCCGACCACCGCTACGCAAAGGCTTCAGGTCCTCGATCAGCTATGAACCCCCCAGACGAAAACTTGGCCGGAGATAATCTGCGCCAAGGGCTACACGGGTCGCACTGGGGTTCGTCCCGGCGGTCGATTTATTAGGTGTGGACCTTTCGTTCTGGCACCTGTCTGGTTTTTGTCCACCTCTGATAGTGAGCACTGTTGCGAACTGAGGGAAGCTTTTAGCCCGGGTGATAGGCTGGACACTGGTGTCTGAGAAGTTTGGACAGTGAATTGTCAAGTGGTCAATACAGAGGAGAGAGACTGGGTCTGTCAGCAGATTCGTAGATTTTGACACACCATAGATTTTGTGCCGTCGTATCTTTCTTCTACATACATGTATCTTTTTCTGATCGCTATTAATGATATGCCAACCTTTTATTTATTCGTTTATTTATTTGTTTGTAACCTAACCATAAGAATGACAACACGTTAAGGTGAGGAGCAAAAATACCACTTCTTTTCAGTTGGGCAGTGACAGAATTCGAACTAAGTCTTAGGAACTACATCTTGGACTTAGTACGACACGACAACAAACAAAACACCTGTATGTTTTGACCAAGAAGAATTTTTGGTGTGCTTAAATTTTCGTCAGTTCCCTGGACTCTGATTAACTTCGCCCTCTTTTAACCCTTCCCTCTTTTTTTTCTCCGCTTTGGTCCACTGTTTCTTTGTATTGAAGTGTTTATCTACCCTTGCTCTAGAAAGCCATTGCACTTTTTTCTCTTGTTACATTTTATGAAATGCTGGACAGGGCATTGTTTTTGTTGTTGTTGTTTCTATGTAGAGGTTTTGTTCTGAGCAGGTCATATCAAACAGTGTCATGAACGTTACATGTTCGATCAACAAAGTATGCTTCATGAAATGCGAATCGATGCAACATGTTCAACATGCAGACCACTAGTTTGAATGGAAATGTAAATACCCATTTCAGCCATCATGTTCTCTCTAACATGCAACTAATTGGTCATGTCCAGTGTGAATGCCGTCTTTCACCAATGTTCATAAGCATGTGTATTGACTATAAACAATGCTGTCATAAAACAGCCAGACCGATCGAGTGTAATGTTGTTTTTGGTAATCTGTCAATATACATTACGAGGGTTAACGACTGGAATGGACGCCAGCTTCCCATGCCGCAGAATATGGATTAACAGTGGGAAAGGGAATGCAATGTGTCTGTGGGTTTTTTTTTTCCTAGTAATGCATAGAGGACGAAAATTGTGGTCGTAGTCTTAGCAGCACTGGATCTAGCAGTCACAGCTGAAGTAATAGTGTTGGTGAAGATGGTGACAATATCATCCATTCATCGACAGATACTTTCAGTGTGGGACGGGCTTTGAGCTGGCCTTCGGGAGCTGTAAGTGAGATGCATTCAGGTTTAACATCCCCACCCATCTCTGGTGATACGGCAGATGGGAATAATGTTCTCAAGAAAGAGCCTACCTATCCCTCGCTTTACCACCAAGACGACAACACATAAAGACTGGCAGCGAACACAGCCATTTCTGACAAGCGCCATTGTGCTTCGAACTCGCAGCCTCTGACTGCGGGCTGGGTGCTATGTCAGTGGCGATGCCTTTCAGTGTATCAACAGGTCACTGCAGTGCGGGGCGGGGTTGGAGCAGACAGTGGGGAACTATGACTCGTTATCTGTTCCTTTGTGCGGCACGTCCACACAAGAGCATCCCCCCCCCCCCCCCTTCCATAAGTAAACTGTATCTGTTTGTAATCTTTCGTCCCCACATCGTCGTACCCCCTCCCTGTGGTCCTCTGCCTTTTGTCCCTGACCTCCTGTTCCCTCCATCTCCACCCACCCTCCTCCCTCTCAATCGCCTGTCACTGGTCTTCGTTTCGTGCTACATTTCACATTTCCAGGCGTTGTTTGGGGCCGCCTGGATAGGTGATGTCAATGTCAAACAAATGAGAACCCCCCCCCCTCTCTCTCTCTCTCTCTCTCTCTCTCTCTCTCTCTCTCTCTTATGTAGTTGATGATACTCGTGAAGCCATTTCCTGAACTTAGTCTTCAGTTCGTCGGCAGAGAGTTGGGTTCGAGACAAATTGTCAGTCTTCTTTAAGAAATCTTCAGATGTGGTTGAAACGAATTTCACCCTAGCAGAAACGACATCATTCAAGCTAAACAAACATAAAGCAAGGGATTGGCATCTGACCATGGTTTGTGTGAGCTCTGTCCAACAATGGAAACAATAATACGTGTCATACACAAACAAGTAAAGAAAGCCCAAGAAATGATTCAAAACATGGTCATTCGCCGACACGCGCATTCACAGAATTATATGATTATAATTTAGTGCTCGCAAGTAATCAGATAACAATAAAACAAGAAGAAGAAAAAGAAAAATGCTGCCGCTGCCGCTGCTGCTGCGGTTGCTCAGATGATGATGATGATGGTGGTGGTGGTGGTGATGGTATACACATTACCAAATATAGGAATTGAAGAGGGAAAGTTGGGGCGAAGAGAAAGAAATCAAGACATATTCTCTGGGTATTCTCCCACTTACAAATACTCTGTTGGAAAGGTGTTTCCCTTACAAAACCTTTCACACCAAATAACATAAACACATCCAACAGGTCTTGCTGCGATCGTCCGGATTCATCAATGTATTCATATATGCCTTTGAGACTGTTCGTATTTTTATAAAGTCCAGGTCCCTCCCTATTCATCAGTTAGTTTACCTTTTTTTTTTTTTTTTTTTTTTTGTTCTCCACTTTTGTTTGTTTCTTTGTTGAGTCAGATTGCGGATGTCCAGAGACCCAACAGATGAACAACCTGTTGGTGAAATATCACAAATAGCGTGAAAGTTGACAAAATCGGCAAATTGTGCAGTCCGACAGATACATTATATATATATATATATATATATATATATATATATATATATGTATTATACATATGTGTGTGTGTGTGTGTGTGTGTGTGTGTGTGTGTGTGTGTGTGTGTGTGTGTGTGTGAGGGGCAGATGGGCAAAACGACAGAAAGGTTCATAAACCCAGCTTCTAGTTCAGCTTGTGTTCGTTTATAATTCACACCATCCTCAATATAAACAAGACAAGTGATGTCCTTCAGAGCTAGGGATGTCCTTCTAGACACAGTGTCTAGTCCTGTACTCTGTTTGTCTGTGTCACTGGTGGTAAATAACCCCCTCTCTTTCCACATCTTTCATAGTTATTTATTTTCGATGCATCATAAACAGTAACATCCACTGACTGGTAGTCGTTCTGTGAGCTGTTCGATGTCTTTCAGGTCGGCAGATATTCAAGTGTCGACCATGCAGCGTTGCTCATTGCCTCCCCTCTTATATGGAACTATGAAATGAAGTGCTGAGCCGCCGAATGGACGTCACAAGCATTTAAGGAAAGAGCCTTGACCTACTAGACTTTATCAAGCAGGACAAAATCAAGCAAGCAGACAACGAAAATACCCGGCTGGGCGTTGCGGATTCGATTCCCATCAGAGCCATATATCTGTGGGAATATTCTACCCGACCAGCTCTTATCCAGCGTTGGGTTTGTTATGGGCTCAACTAGGAAGACCGGGACCATGCCATCGAGCTTCAACCACTTAAAGGGGGCGTCTCTGACAGTGTTGCTGAAATCTCCTAGCCAACACCGCAGGTTTCTGTTTCTCTCGGGCCCTGTTGAAGCCGGGTTGTATTACGAAAGTAAGCATAGAGTACAGCCCTGTCACGGAGTCTCAGACCTGAATGGACATCCGTAACATCATCTTCATTATCCTCATCCTCATCGATTAGCATAAAAAAAAGTCGTGATGCCCTGATGTTATAGTGACCTCAGTTCTGTTTGCCTGTCCGCGAGCATGCTCTTGGCTTGGTTCTGTCGGGTTCACCAGTATCGGCATGTTCATGGGGACTGTCGTTGGACGGGGTCGTGGTGGCGCCCTCCGGTGGGAGAGCTTGCTCATGATGACTCCGCGACAAAGTAAATGTTGTCTTCCATAGGGGGTTTAGTAGGTGATGTCCTGCGTATGTCGGATCAGAACAGGCTCAACTGAATATCTCCAAGTGACTCGGCAGCAGTGCAGTGTCTCTTCTGGTGGGTTGCCAAATGACGACTTGACATTGACTAGTGCCTGTGAACTGCCCGTGCCGGGGCTGTGGCAAGACGGGCCAGGCTGTGACTGTGGAGGGGGGGGGGGGGCAAAATGAGCAGCCACTGAGGTGGCATGAAATGTGAGACAGAAAAAGAAATAAATAGATGAATAATGAAATCGAAGGAATAAAACAAAAGAACATAGCAATGATGATGATGATGATAATAATGACAATATCAAAACTACTACTACTACTACTGCTACTACTACTACAACTACCCCTACAGTAGTAGTAGTAGTAGTAGTGATTATAATAATAATAATAATGGTAATGAGTAAATTTTTTTAAACGGAAATGAAATATGCTGGGAAGAAGAACAAATGGAAGTAAACAAGACCTCAATCACTATTAAAGTGACATGTTCTGGTCTACCTGGCTTAACATGCAGTTCAAAAGGAGACGGTTGCGAGGAGGAAAGAGGAGGTGGAGAGACGGGATGAAAACAGGAATATACAAATGTAAACATTAAACCCTTCACTGACAATCATTGAATTCTTTATTTTGAACAACACCATTTGTACATGCCCACCTAGAGTCAAAATTTATCTCCTGGATGAGAACTTCTCAGCAGTGCACGACTGGTTGTGGTTGTGGCAGTTCTCTCATAGTGTCTCACGTAAAACACCACTAATAGTTCTGTGATATTCTCCATGCCAAAGGGAGAACACCGCAATCCAGCGGACTCCGAAAGATGCCAGTGGAGGATAGGGAAGGGAAATAATAATGTGATTGTAAAGAACAAGTACGAAGTTTGAACAACCTGGGCCGGTATGCAGATACCTCCGATACTTTAACAGTCCGATAGGATCTATCCCACCGAGATCTATCGGTGGGACAGTTCATCCGATAGCTCGGCATGCATGGACATCCGACAGTGCCTCCAATAACTATCGGTTATCCGTGGCTGTTCTAAGAATAACTTGGCAGGGATTCCCCAACTTCCGCCCTCGCTGCGCATGCGTTCATCAGTTTAGCAGCAATTTTTTTTTTTTTTTAAGGCAGTTGTCGGATCAATGGAGCACCTAAGGCGGTGATTTTTTTTTTCTCCCTAAGGCCGAAATCCACCTCTTCATTTTTTGGTGCTTCACATTGTCCTCTTCATCTGCCAAAAAAACAAAAAGCGAAAAAAAAAAACATAAACAATTTCCACTTCTATGTCTTTTCTTTTCTTTTTTTTTTTCTTTCTTTCCTCTTCCCCACTTTCTCCATTCAATCCCTTACACACCATGCATTGTCTGTATGTTTTCTCATAATTGGACACATTTTGCTGATTTTAGTGTTTTGGCGCTTGATACTAAGTGTCTGGGTTTGTTAGTGTTCTAATGTGTGGTGTACTGGCACTCTCACTCGAATAATATGCTGCTTATATAAAGAAAACAACATAAATGAAACAAAAGACTTCATCATTTTCTTTTCTTAGTTTTTCCAGGAGAGAGAGAGAAAGAAAGAGAGAGAGAGAGAGAGAGAGAGAGAGAGAGAGAGAGAGAAGAGAGAGAGAGAGAGTGAGAGGAGAGAGAGAATGAGATCGACACAGAAAGACAGACAAATAGAGAGACAGGCAGACAGACAGACAGACAGAGGTGGGCATCGTAGATATGTACGTAAAATGTGTTAAAACCCGACTCACTACTTAACTTTTCTCCGATAAGGGCATCCTCCCCCCTTTTTTTCCCCTTCCTTTTTTCCTCTCCCTTCTTTTCTCTCCTCCTTTCCTTCTTCTTCTTTTGTCAGCACTTTCCTACCATCCAGATCAGTTTAGCAGCAAATTGGCCGAGGGGAAGAGGGCGCGGAAACCGAATTTCACGGACACTGGGTCAAGCTGCCTTGCCGGTTGGACAGTTCAATTGTCTCTGCAACTGAATCTGTCAGCTGCAGAATGTCTTGTCGCCTGATTCTAAATTTCGAGTGCAGTTCGACATCATCGTATCTGTCCAGTGGATGCAGTCTGTCTCGAAAAATACGTTCTCTTCGCAACATTCGACGTCTCCGCATTCTCAGAGCGACAAACGCGGCTGCCATCTTGTCAACATAGATATCGGACCGAAAGACGAGATATCGGAGGGAGGTACCACCTATAAACTTATAGGGGGGACAGGCCTCTATCGTGGCTTCCTGCATGAGAATTTTTCCGCATTATCGAGCCGACTACCGCAATCGGTTCGATAGACGATTTATCGGGCCTATCTGCATACCGCCCCTGGTCTGTGATTCACCTTCTTTTCGTTTAAAATCTATGTCATCTCCAGTACAGACGAGATAAATGTTGCCATTTAAAGTTCGCGGGAAGGGGGGGTGGTGGTTGGAGGAGGGACCTTGATTACCGTCACTTTTTTTCAAACACCTTAAAGTAACGTCCTTTGGTTGGTAGCCAACATGTGCGCTGTTCGGATACCTGTCGTTTTGCCCACACTAGTTTCGTCTTATTATTTAAAATTGGTGGCGTCAACCCTGCCAACCGGTTATCTGATCTGTTGTCGTTTCGCCTACGGGACGGGATGTACTTTTCGAATATACCTAAACTTCTACTTCTTCAATTGATTCTCATTGAGGTTCAGCTCAGAAAGAATGGAGACCTTTTTTTTCTGGCAGGAAACACAAACTCTGGTGCAACTTTTTAGAGGCATGCGCATATGCCAGACGCTTTTAACCGATGTTATTGTTTACAAGTTGCCTGTTGTCGTTGATGTCATTGTTGTTGCTGCTGCTGCTGCTGTTGTGCCACTCCTTAAGAGTGTGTTTGTAAAGACTTGAATGAATACATGTGTAGTTTTCAGCCTTGAACAAATATATATTCGATAGAAATGGCGTTTTCACACACACACACACACACACACACACACACACACACACACACACACCGCCAAGAGAGAGAGAGAGAGAGAAATTGTAGGCAAATCGAAGCGAATCAGTTTGTACTGGAACTACACAGTCTAACTGAATGTAGGCGAAACGAAATCCTGCCGCGCAATTCATACTCTTTCCAGCTGGCAGACGTCCAACAGTTCAGCGCCTCTAGCTGTACAGTGCTGCACGTCCTACTCGGGGATCATGGCCATCCCATTCAAACGACACGATGTTGTTTATTACCTCCCCTCTCAAAGAGTAACAACGGTTATTCTAATCTACCAATGGCCGATTTTTGTCGCAGCGGTTATGTGAGCTGCATTCAGACAAAAGTTGCATACCGAGAACAAGGCACAAGAAGGTCAAGTCAGTCGTCTTCCATCAAACCAAGTTCTGCGGACGATGAAATAACAAAGAGATTCTTTCGCGGGTGTCTGGTCAACCCCCCCCCCTCCCGCCCCCCCCCCCCCCCCCCCCTTGCATAGTTTCTCTTTTCTTTTCTTTTTTTCAGGGGGTATCAACCGATACGTATAAAAAAAAAGAATAACAGCAAGAATACAAAAGTGAGTAATATGAAGCGAGTATTATGAATGAAAGAACTTCATAATATACATTTTATGCTACACGTTGTGAGGTGATTTTATATATATATTATATATTATATATATATATAATATATAAATTAAAGAATTGAAAGGAAATTTGATACGCAGTCCATTTTTAAATGAGATGGTTACAAGGTATGGCACACATACGCACGTGCAAAACATGAATAATAGTATTATAATTAGGAAAATAGGGGAAACTATTGTAACCCTGAGGAAAAACAGTCACTGTCTTAAGGAAAGCAGGAAAAAGAGTTGTGATCCTACAGAAAACATTCGTAATTTTAAAGGAAAACAGTTGTGATCCTCAGGGATAACATCCATAATAACTTTTTTCCCCCTGTTTAATTAAGCTGTTTGTTTCCCGAGGAAAACAGCTGTTATCGCCCTTCAACGTTACTATGCTGTCATATAGGCTTTATCGCTTTGTCCCCATACCAAGCGGTCAGGCTCTAAGTCTAGCGTAGATTCAGTATAAAGTCTGCCTAAGACAACGTCAAACCGGGCAGCGTTAATCTTTCATCATGGGGCCCACTGCAGATATATTCGTTCAAGTTTAACGTCCACATCCAAGAAAGGTGATAAGGAGATAATCATACTAAGATTTAGACAGGAACAGGACTGGAGAAAAAAGAGGGAGGGGAGTACTACTCAACACCGTTCTGAAGCCATCAGAACAAGGCGTAAAGGCGCCCTCACATGTAGCAAGTTGCGAGGCTTGACGGGCTGTGTCATCCTAGCTCAAGCCTCGATAGGATCTATCCGCACCATTGGTAGATTAGAACAGTGTTCTGTCCGGGTTTTCTTTTCCTATCAATGTTGCGTGCAATTGTCCAGATTCGCTTTCCAGGATCAAGAGTAGATAACCCATATGTAGCTTACTTCCCTTCTGAAATGGTGATTGTTTTTGTTGATGCCGAATCTATGGTAAGTTCGATCCTGTAAGAGTATTTGTTGGTTCAAACACACAGAGCAGTGAGAGAGATGAATTGCACGTGCAAAGTTGCAACGCATCCGACAACACAGTATCAGCTGAGCTGAGGAATGTGGGGAAAAAACTGACTTGATTGGTGTGTGCGTGAGAGATAAGAGGCCGTCCCGTCGACCCAGTCTGGCAACGATCCACAGGCGAACAGTACGCATGTGGCAGTGGGGTCAAACACTAACATTTACGGGACTCAGTGGTAAAGCATTATTGTCTTACTGCTTACGTCTGACCACCTTCAAAGTTTTATTCAGCAGGAACCTCGCAGTCATTAAATTCTTGTTTTAAGAACTTTTCTTAGTGAGTCCGCCAAAAAAAAGAGCAAAGAAGTTACAAGACAACACACAACACATTTTGACCTCTCAGGTCTTCTTCAGGCAAGATAAACAACATTCAGGCCAATGAAAACGAAGAATATGGGAAAAACGTTACTGCTCATTTTTCGTTTTCATTGTCCTGAATGTTGTTTCTCTTGCCTGAAGAAGACCTAAGAGGTCGAAATGCGTCGTGTTTTGTCTTATAACTTCTTTGTTCTTGTTTTTGGCGGACTCACTAAAGATTATTCTTAAAATTTGTTTCAATTTCCGCCTGCAAGTGGCCTCACATTGAAACTAATTTTTTTTTGTTCAAATTCCAGGCATTCTTGCCTTCTAGACAGAGTGCATGCACATAAAGCAAGATAAAAGGCCTGGAATGATTGGCCACGTCTGCGGGCGATGGTATACCCAACTCTGGCTCAACACTGTCTCAACATTGCATATTCGTCGTGAAGTCTGCAGGTCTCTTTTTGTATTGGATTCCAACGGGGTTCGAACTCCCTATCTCTGATTGCGAACTCGGTACTCTATGACTAAGCCACCAAGGCACCCATGCACACGTACCCCAAGCAGAGCTTCTACCTATCAATGGGGGAGGTCTGTCCACTGCCGCAGCCTAACCCAGAGTGTGCTGTTGGCGACGTCCTCCAGCAGGAGCCCCGATGCCCTCCACCCCGCAGTCCCTGCGGTGACCATTGACAGAGCTAATCTGCTAAAGCCGGCCCAGATTAGGCTCTGCCGTGCCCCGCGTGTTATTGATGAGGCTTTGATGGCCCCGCCCTCCCGGCCAAGATAAATAGCCCGGCCCGCGTGCTGGCGCGTTTTGATTAGGTGCGGGATACGCCTTGCTCGTGAGGCGTTCTGGTGCTCCCCACCTCGGGTTACCTTTCACCCTCGCCTGCCCTCTCTGCAGGTGACGATTGTGCACGTGCTATGTCAACTTCTCTTTCTGTTTTCTTTCGTTTTTCTCCTTTTTTTTTTTCCTTTTGTTTGTATCCGTATCCGTATCCCTTTGTTTTCATCCGGCTCTCCCTGGTTAGTTTTGATCTGAGGGAATACGCTCGCTCTGGTTTCAGTTTCAGTCTAATTATAGCCGAGCTGACCGACTACACAAGGATGTTTCAGAGTGCCACCACGTCAAAATGAAAGCTCTGTCACTGAAGAAAAATAAAGAGAGAAACCTAAATATGTCAAGATATACAATTTATGACATAATAGCTGAACAAATTTCCAAGGCAAGTAGAATTAGGTCGTGTTGAGAGCGCCAGTCATTCCGCTCGACTTCTAACCCTCAGGCTTCCAAAGGAATAAGTAAAGAAATATTTTTTAAACGCCACAATAAAGCCATTAAAAGGATCACATTGGCAAATAACACCGCAAAATGGTCACCGAGCTTTTACTCTACATAATGTCTTAATACCTAAATCGCAAGATCAAAACAGAAAAACTGGTATGTTTATGAAGTGAAACAACACAGACAAAAAGTTGCAAATACTTTCTAGAATAAAAACTGGTGAACCGTCACGAGGGCAAGGGGGGAGGGGGGAGGGGGGGGGGGCATTAGGCAACTGTAAAAACATAGAAGGGCGAAGGGGCGGGGGGGGGGGGGGTCAAAGTCTAACAGCGTGGCAGGAAAGGGGGATAACTAGCACAGAGTATCCAGACGGCGGACAGTCAAAGAGAGTTACCGAAAAGGAGGAATCATCAGCACAGAATTTCCAGAAGGTGGACAAAGTCTAAAAATGACGGAGATGAGGGAATCGCTTTCACAGAATGTCAGAAGGTGGACAAAAATCTAAGAGGGTGACAGAAAGGAGAGGGAATGACGAACAGAATTTCCATGAGATGGACCAAGTCTGAGACAGTGGATTGAAAGAAAGAATGACTAGCACAGAATTTCCAGAAGGTGGACAAAGTCTAAGACAGTGACAGGAGAGGGAGAATGACTGGTAAAGAATTTCCAGAAGTTGGACAAAGGACAGGGAGAAATCACAATAGCGCAGGATTGCCAGAAGGAAGACAAAGTCTTAGAGAGTGACAGAAAAAGCGGGTTTGGTTAGTTAAGGCTGTCCAGAGAATGGATGATATGTATGAGAGCGACGAGAAAGGAGGAATGACTAGCACAGAATATCCGGAATGTAAAAAAGAAAAAAAGAAAAGAAAAAGTCTAAGAGTGTAATCGGAAAGGGGGATAAATAGTTCAGATTTCCCAGACGGTAGAAGCACAGTTTATACTGACAGATCCCCAAATATTCCCACGAGAGGTCTCACTCTACACTGCGATAGGTTTGATATGTAATGATGTTAAGGAAAATGATGTACAATGAAGCTGCAGTTTTGATTCAAAAGGTGTGCAAACAACTGAAATTGAAAGATCCCTTCCCGTCCCTCACACCCAATCCCCGACACCCCCATGGGGTTCTGCTGTATTTGATTTTGTTTATTTCATCCACTTAGCGGTTTATATTTCTTTTTGTTTTGTTTTGTTTTGTTTTGTTTTCTTCTGTTTTTTGTTTTGTTGGTGTTGTTGTTTGTTTGTTTGTTAGTTGTTTTTTTTTACCCCGTAGGGAATGTTTTAATTCAATGGCTACCGTTGTCTCGTGGAGAGAGAGAGAGAGAGAGAGAGAGAGAGAGAGAGAGAGAGAGAGAGAGAGAGAGAGAGAGAGAGCGATATATATATATATGTATACATATATATGTATATATAGAGAGACAGACAGACAGACAGACAGATATCTTTTGTTATTTTGTGTTTAGTATACAAAAAACTCAGGTTGATTCCGAGTTCAGTTTTTAGGTATATTGACTTACAGACTCTCAGATGTACGTACGCCCAAGCCCACAAAACGTTCACAGTTGCATCACCATTTTTTTCTCCTGTTAAAAACATAACCAGTGTGTTAGCATTTAGACTTCTTTCTTGCATTTTTTCCCTCTAGTACATAATCAGTATATTACCAGCTCAAATTGGGTTGGTTTTTTTACTTGAGTATGTGATCAGCTAAACTCTTGGCTGCTTTTTTTCATTATTTTTACGATGTGTGTTTGTTGTTATTGTTTTTTCCTTCTTCTTACGTTGTTGTTCTTGTTTTTTTCTTCTTAAAGCTCATGATTGATAAGTTCATTTTCCCTTACCTGTGAGGGCTTTTTAGATATCAATTAATAAAATCACTGCCTGTTTTATAAGTTATCAGTTCGTCCCCAAACATGAACACATAACACATCTGTTGTCATATTGATTATCTTTTAATTGTGTGTGACTGATTTTCTGTGTACATAAAAAAAGGTTTCCACCGCAAGATGGGCATGGTGAGAGAGAGAGAGAGAGAGAGAGAGAGAGAGAGAGAGAGAGAGAGAGAGGGGGGGGGGGGAGGGAGGAAAGGGCAGATGTCTTTAATTCCCGAACAAAGGCAAATGTTTATCCCAAATTTACTCAGTTCCTTCCGTGCGGGCTCTGAAAATCAGTCGTTCCTCACAGTGGGAGGTCAGCAAATGACAGCTGTTTCGCCTTGTGAAGAACTCATCAGGGTGGTAACTGGCCCTTGCTCGGGAGATGAAAAGACGAATGTCCACATCGTCAGGAAGCATGATGGTAGGGTTAAAGTTTCGTTAGTCTAAAGCTCTGAAGAACAAAAAGCAACCCTCACCCCCATTCCCGCCCCCCCCCCCCCCCCCCCAGCTCAACCCTCACCCATCCCCCTGCCACTCCCATCCCCTTCTTTTCTTCGCTCATCCTTTTGTTTGGGCAAATGATTTGCCCTTGGGGAATGTGTCTCCAAAATACAACAACAGCGACACCACACAGTGTGTGGGACTGAAGACATTTTGAACAAAACAAGAAAACAAAACAGAAATTCGCCTTAAAATAAAAAGATGCAAATTAAACGAAGAGGGACTGGGGGGGGGGGGGGGGAGTGGCGTAGCGGTAAGGAATACTTTTCATAGTTTTGTTTTCCCCTTTACTTACGGGCTTTGTAGGCTTTTGTCTTTTATTCATTCATTTATTCTGACCAGTAGTCAAGAATTAATTCTTCCCGGTAAGTGGCCTTTCTTTCTTTCTTTCCTCTTTTTCATTTAAAGTTATTTATCTTTTTATTTATTTATTTATTTATTAGCATCATTCCACTGCTATGGCTACAGCCAGAAAACAAGCACACACGTAAACATCGAAATTCCGGTGGTTCAGCTGACACAAGTCAGTATGCGAGGTGTCTGAAGTACTTTTGAATTTGTGTGTTTTGTCGTCAGCGTGTTCTTGTTGATGATGTTCAGCGAATCTTTGTGAGGCTGCACTGATGCACTTCTGTGGTTCATGAACGTGAGTAAGTGAACAGGAACCGCAACTGGCTGCCGCGGAGGAGATTTCTTATTTACATAACCTCCAATGCAACAATCACCGAATGTGTGTGTGTGTGTGTGTGTGTGTGTGTGTGTGTGTGTGTGTGTGTGTGTGTGTGTGTGTGTGTGTGTGTTGTGTGTGTGTTGTGTGTGTGTGTGTGTGTGTGTGTGTGTGTGTGTTGTTTGTGTGTGTGTGTGTGTGTGTGTGTGTGTGTGTGTGTGTGTGTGTGTGTGTGTGTGTGTGTGTGTGTGTGTGTGTGTGTGTGTGTGTGGAGAGAGAGAGAGAGAGAGAGAGAGAGAGACAGACAGACAGACAGACAGACAGACAGACAGACAGACACACAGACAGGTGGGGTAGAGAAAAGGGGTAGAGAGGGAGATGGAAGGGAAGGGATGGAGTAGAGAGTGTAATGAAAGGGCAGGCATGGAGCCCCTGTGACACCCCCCCCCCCCCAACACTCCCTCTCCCAAATCTGTCCACGCTCCATCCGACACTGTGTTGGCTTTCAGTGAGGTGTTGATGACACATTTTAATATCAATGTTATCAGTTATATTTCCTGTCACTGTCATCATCATCATCACTAGTAGTAGCAGCAGAAGAATTCATGACCAATGATGATTATACTATAAATTTTGTCTCATACTGTGGATGGATTTCCTCAATGAAAGAATTCATAAAGAAAACTGGAATAAAACCTGATAATAATAATAATACAAACACAATTCAGAACATGCCGAGGGCTTTCAATATCATTATGAAAGAAACAAAAGGAGCTAAACGATACTATGAAATTTTTACTCAAGATGAGTGTAAGCCAAACTGTTGCTCTCAATGGCTACAAAAACTTAATTCTGAAGTTTCTTGGAATAAGGTATTTACCCACGTCCACAAAATTAAAGATGTAAAATTGAAATGGCTTCAAATTAGAATTATTCACAGAATTATTGGCACAAATATTGTTTTAAATGCCATTGGCCTGACAAACACGAGAAACTGCACATTCTGCAGTGAAGAGAGAGATTCAGTCCAACACTTTTTATGGATGTGCAATTACGTTCAAACTTTTTGGAAAGAGGTTGAAAATTTATGTAACGAAAAATGCCGAAACTCGTTTACCATTAAAATAACACGCGATATTGTTATCTTTGGAGTCGACAAACATATGCAAACAGAAACAATTTTTGACTTTATTATTATGGTTGCTAAATCTTATATTTACAAGTGTAAGATAGAAAGACGTAGGCCAAATGCTTCAGCTTTTCAGAGCCAGCTGAGCAGCAGATTCAAAATCGAACTCTATAATGCTAAAGTCAACAATGATCAGAACAGGTTTGATGATGAATGGTACAATTACATGCCGATGATTTTATACACAAATACTTAGAAAAAGAGAAAAAAAATCGACAACAACAAAAAAATCTTAATCTAATATGCATCTCCGTAATCCCAGTATCCATTTCTCAAGTTTTTTTTTCTTT
>CM065720.1:72887638-73015138 GCA_033310375.1 Conus canariensis | reverse complement strand
ACAGTTGCCTTTTTTTTCTTTTTTTTTTCTTTGTTAAAGAACTAAAGAAACCCGACGAAAGAAGAAAAGAGCACGGCTTGGTTATCTTTTAGATTGGCTGTGTGGTTTCCAAAGTAAATAAAACTTCTTCTTTTTTCTTTTTTTTTTCTTTTTTTTGAGACAGAAACTGATAAGACACGAGAGACGAAGGGAGATAGGGGAAAGGTGAACTAGAGGTTCTGCTTTTGTTGCCTCCGTTCAAGGAGATTATGTTTTCCACACAGCGTTCGTAGGTTTCTCTGTTTGTTTGTTCGTCTGTCGGCAAGATTAGGCAAAATCTACAGAACCGACTTTAACGAAAATCGGTGGAAAGATAGAATGTGGCCTTAGAACGGACACATTAAATTGTGGTGCGGATCCGGATCAAAGAGCAGATCCGGGATCCGTTCAGCATGATTATTACAGATTTTCCACTGAACATGAACACAGAGAGTTTACGAATTGATGATATGAAGTAATATCATGGACTCTTAAAATTGCTGGTGGCATTCATGTTGGCATTTTGTGATTTCCGTATCCTTAGGAAAGAAAAGGAAGGGGGGGGGGGGGGGGGGTTCCTATATTTTCAGTCCGTACCAGTTAATTCCCTTGAAATTTTTTCTTTTTTTTCTTTTTTCGTTTTTTTTTACTCATGAAGTGATTTTCTTACAGATGTTTTTAAGAATAGTAGATAAGTAAAAGCTTACATATCGATCTGTTAATTTTTTATTGATGTAATAGTTAATACACCTTTTTTCTGTGTTTTTTGTTTCATCTAACATTTGAGTGGAGATACCGATCATGTTTTCACCCATGGCTGTCAGTAAAAAGAACGACACTGACTGTGACGAAACAAAAGACTACCGTGAATGAAAGACATGTCCCTAAAAGCTTTTGCTATGAGGACGTAAAACTCAACTATTTTCTGTGACGAAAGTTTGTGGAAAGATGGAGTATAGCCCAAGCACGAATTGTGTGTGTGTGTGTGTGTGTGTGTGTGTGGTGCGTGCGTGCGTGTTCGTGTGTGTGCGTTGTGTGTGTGTGTGTGTGTGTACAGTTCTCAATACGATGACGGAGTTTCATGTTGTTTATAGCCCAGCCGACCGTAAGGGTCTACATTAGGGGTGTACAATGCAGGTGACCGGGTGTTGTGGCTGCTGAACCGTACAATAGTATCTCTTAATTCAAACAGTGATTCGTTCGAAACATATCATAATGTGAATTACAGACACAAATTCGAAATGCAACACCAGCTTACTCTCAAAGTATCCTCTCTAAATGCAGCAAGTACATATATAAAAGAAGAAGAAGAAAAAATAGATGTCTTAACCGCTGAATATGAACATTTTATTGCATGGGTTTTGGATCAAGACAAAATGATTTTTTTTTTCCTGGATGAAAGGAGAGGGGAAAAGTTTTGTTTGCTCTGTGCTGAAAGCTATTGCTTGTTATCTCACAGGCTTTGTCGTCGCTTGGCTAGACAGGAAAGAGAGTAGGGAGATAGGGGTGGAAGTGAGGGTATAAACTGGGGAGGGGGAGGTGAGCAAACAACAAACTAAACACTGATAGAAAACACTTGAATATTTGTTTCTAATTTCTCGTGTTGTGTTTTTGGTGTGTGAGAGAGAGCCAGCCAGAGAGACGGATAAAGGATCAGTATGAACTCTCTCTCTCTCTCTCTCTCTCTTCTCTCTCTCTCTCTCTCTTCTCTCTCTCTCTCTCTCTCTCCTCTCTCTCTCTGTATGTATGTATGTATGTGTGTGTGAGCGTGTGAGCGCATGTGCTTGTGTTGTGTGCATATGCGTGTGTGTGTGTGTGTGTACGTGTGTGTGTGTGTGGATGAGTGGGTGGGTGGGTGGGTGGGTGGGTCTGGGTGCTCTAGTATCTATGGGTTTTTAATTTGTAAGTATTTTCAGACTTTTTTCCCTGTCACTGAGTAGCTGTGCTGATCGATTTGAATCAGTCTTCAATTGACCATGGATCCCCCCCCTTGTCCTCCTCTGTCCATACTCTCTCTTCTCCTGGTCATCGGCTTTCTTTTTCTTCTTCTTTGTTTTTTGTTGGGTTTTTTTTCTGTCTTTTTTTTTTTTTTAATATTCAATTGCTTTTAGTGTGCACTTAGATCTTTAAAAGTGGCGCCTTCTTTTTTCTTTTTGTCTTTTTTTTTTCATCTGCCATCAAAAATACTGGAGAAAGCGATTTTTCTCACTGAAACGCAACAAAGATTAATGGAATGTGAGTGGGGGGTAGCGGGGGTAGGGTGGGGTGGGGTGGGGTGGGGTGGGGATAGGGATGGGGACTTCATCAACAGAGTCCAGTGCAGGAACCTGCGGCAACCATAGTTTACGGTCTGCTTCTTTACGACAGCCCCGAACTCCACTTGGGACACCAGTACAGGAGCGAAAAGGCGTCGATACCCAGCCAGTAATGTACAGCTAAACGCCAGCAAAGCAAGGGAAGCCGCCGTGTCGTGTCCAATAGCTCTCAGGTAATCGTGGTCGATCCCGAGGGTCGATTTACGAGTGTTTATCAGCGTGGGGCAACAGTCCACTGGCAGGTGATACCAAACGGGCCGATCCCATAAACCTCTCACTGCCTGACACTCGCTGCCAATAGCAGGGAAACCCCCAGAGATTGCACGGGTTAGTCTTGGACAAACGTTTGCTTTCTGGATAAATTTAGTGAGGAAGGGAGGGAGGGAGGGAGGGAGGAGGGTGAGAGCGTCAGGCAAGCGACACCCAGACAGTCTGCTGCTGTCGATGAACCAGTCTCACAGAACGAGCGGAAACGATCGAGTCGGAAGATTTCAGGAAAGCGGCGGAAAGACTCGGCTGTAATTCCGTATGATGTTTACATCATCATCATAGCCCCCAACCAGCGCACAGAGAGAGAGAGAGAGAGAGAGAGAGAGAGAGAGAGAGAGAGAGAGAGAGAGAGAGAGAGGAGAGATCCCTTCCGCAACCCTTTTCTCGATCCCTCTCCTCTCCATCCCCCCTCCCCCACCCCCCACCCCACCCCTCCTTCTCCACTACATATATGTACATACACAGAGAATTATAGACACTAGTACATAAGTTTCACTATCAACATCTTTAGAACAAAACAAAAACAACAAAAAAGAACAAGAAGCAAAAATTCAAAGTCACATTGTGAGGACAGCACCTTTTCGCTTTTCTTGCCTCAGATTTCGAAATAGCATAATACTTTTAGAAAAGGAAACGATGCGACAGTAAATACATTTTTAAAAGGACAGTTAATGTCCACTCTGGACAGTATTTACTGACTCACTATCTAATCGAAAGATCATAACAGAAAAACTGACATGTTATAAATGGGAACAAGAGAAACCACACACCACACACACACACACACACACACACACACACACCACACACGCACGCACGCACGCACGCACGCACGCACGCGCGCACGCGCGCACGCACGCCAGCACGCACGCACGCACGCACGCACACACACACACACACACACACACACACACACATGGTGAACAGAGAAGTCACAAATACAGAACTTTCAGGTGGGGGTACAATTCATACCAAAAGAGCCTCCACCCCCTCTACTCGTTCCACCCCCACCCCTACCCCCACACCCCCATCCCACCCTCTTCCCTTCCGGCATTCTCAGAGAGAGAGAGAGAGAGAGAGAGAGAGATGACGAGGAGGAGAGAGAGAGAGAGAGAGAGAGTTTGCAGAAACACAAATGAAGTCAAAATGCCTCACATAACAGGGACTTCGACATCAGGCGTCATAGGGCGAGCGGATTTCATCTAAGCCTCCGAAACCACAAGGCGGGCTCACGGCCCTCTAATTTCTCCCTTTACCCCTTTCACAGCTTGGTGACTTGACAGAGCAAGGTTTCTGGACATCGTTGACTTGCCACGACGTGGTCACGGTGGTTTGAGCCAACAGGGCGATGGAGCGTGATAAAGGTCCAAACAAGGTGGTATTCAGGTCGTAAAAGGTAGTCACACTAGACGGTCCAGCCAGCGTGCGTGATAACTCTTGACTTGCCGCGCAGCGTGTAGATTCTGTCACAGGTGGGTTAAGAAAAAATATTGCACGACTTGATGCGTTAAAAAACATAACTACATGAATAATGATGATGCTGCTGATGATGATGATGATGATGGTGGATGGTGGTGGTGGTGGTGGTGGTGATGATTTTTTTTTTAAGTTGGCCTAAGTACACGCCGCCTGTCCTAAACCCCGTTCCACCGACTCATCTATTCTTCGCGTTCCATCTTCCCTTCCCTGCACTTCCTTCTTCTCCGATTTTGTTTCTAGTTCTCTTCATTCTTTTCTTCTTCTCGCCTGTCTCCCGTCTCCTTCACCACCACCACCCTCTCTCTCCCTACCCCCTCTCCCTCTCTCTCCCTCTCCTCTCCTCTCTCTCTCTCTCTCTCTCTCTCTCTCTCTCTCTCTCTCTCTCTTTTCCCTGGATATTTTTTCAACTTGAGGTCATCACCAGTCTTACAGTTGCACAAAAAGTTAAAGACATCTCTGTTTCACGACTTTTCGCCAGATGATGAATCCAACTGAAATGGTTAGTAATCGTTAGTAGTCTTGATATATTGATCTTTGCGTGTCAAGCACTGATTATTTATGAAATACGTATAACCTTGATCAAAACGTAAGGTACCTAGTGGAAGTCCAAGAAAGTTTATGCAGCATTACAACAACGCGAAAGGAACCTTGCATGCTAATCACAAGCTGCGTGGTCGGTTAGTACCTCAACTTTGGAAGGAACATAATGTATGCTAATGCCGCCATGAGAACAAGAAATTCCGAGATGTCTGCTCTGTAAGCATGAAGTTTCTGAGGACAAGCTGTTCTGGTCTAAAATATGCATGGGAGAGCGTGATATGAGCAGCGAATCCCAACGTTAACGGTAAGAGTAAGATTCTTTTCCTTTACGCTGTTTTCCTATTTCGTTTTTTTTCCGTTTGCCTGCCTAAGTTAATTCTGTTCAAGATTTTGTCACGTATATTCCAGCTGCTGAATTCTTTTCTGCTTAATACACTAATCAGGGTAGAATGGAGAGAATGTGCATTAAAGCAAAAGCCTGTCTAATTTGCCCACTGCTCCTCGCTTTCTTCAGAGCAAGCTCTCTTCCTCAGTAAAGTGTATAGGTAATTCATACATGGAATAATTGGTTTTGTCGTAAAGTTGTTTGTCCTGATCAACAGTTTGGACAGAAGACCAGAGTGACCGCGGGAAAGATCACAGAGAAAAAAAGACAAGGAAAGCAGGAGGGAGGATGAGACGGAGAGGGGGTTGGGGGTGGGACAGACAATGGCTGAGAGGGAAGGGGATGGGCTATGATATTCTTCTCCTCACCAGCCTGAGTCTCCAAGCCGCCCGGACAATGAGGGGGGCGGGGTAGGAGGGAAGATGCTCCCTGACCCATTATCCGCTTCATTAGGGAGGAGGTGCCGGGCATTATCTGGTCGTTTGGCGCGCGCCTCGCACCTCCTGGGGCCAGAGGCCTCGTGCTGTGGCCAAACAGACGGCCTGACCGCACTGCCAGAAAGGCTGGGGCGGAGGTGGGAACAGCCCCCTGCTGCTCGTGGGTGGGGCCTGACACTTCGGCCCAGGCTTGTGGTCTCTTGGAAGGTGTCGGGGAGCGAAGGTGGGGGTGAGGGAGAGTTAAGTCGAGGGTGGATCCGAGGCCTGAAAAGATGGACCCCAGAAGGAGGGGATACTTTGTCCACTTTCTTTCACCACCGGAGTTCTGGCTTGGAATCGAGTTTCGCCATTCGTGGCGAACCGCCATCAAATTGTTTTGATCTCTGCGAAACGTTCAGTCTAATTCAGCGCACATCAGCACGTTTAATGGATACGCTTGTGACTTTGATCTTGTCGCTTTTCCTGCTTTCATTTTGGAGTGGAAGATGCCATTAACTGTTTTAACATATTTTCCTTATCACTTTGGGGTCACCAAACTAATCAAAGGTTTTTCAGCTAAAATGAATGTGTAAGTCAATCAGTAAATGTAAGAACCACACGGCAATGGCAGATAAGCTGATTATGGCCGCGGCACAGGGAAAACTGGCACGACCATTGCAGAACTACAAGGTGGCAAGTTAGTGCGTCGGCGTGTCGGACTTTGGTGCGCTTCGTTTCATGCTACCAGCCTCATTTGCTCAGCTCCTGGAAGCAAGACATTTTCAACATCCAGGCTTCCTATCTCGATCTATGCCCTCATTGTAATTCAGTGGTCATTTTGCTAACTGATTCGTTCGCCTTTTCTGACAGATCATAAGCTTAGTTATACAGGAAAAAAAAAAGAGAAAGAAAAATCAAATCGAGATGTGGCCTAATAAACGGACGCGTTTTCAGTACTGGTAGAGATAAACGAAATTATGGTAGTGTGTGCGTGCATATTTAAAAGGGTGTGTAAGGGAGAGGAGATGCAACTCAATACAGTCTTCGGTATGGGAGTAACTTGAACCCAAGAGCATCAGACTAATAGACTGTCGATATCACCATGTGCCCCAGCTGAGAAACGTGGTAGTGCCTTGTCAGCTCCGAGTTAAAGTATTCTGAGTTCGAATCCGGCTTGCACACAGCATAAAAACTTGTATGTTTGATATCAGTATACTTCTGATGGTATCAGTGTATTTTCAGGTCCGCGGCCATTTCATTTCCACAAATAGCCGTTCCCAATTCCATCATCACCTTTGGCCGCGTGAGATCGTTAAAGAAGAATAAAACCTGAAAGGAGAGGAAGAGGAGAAGAGAAGGGAGACAGGGGATTGTTGTCACTGGATCACAACTTCTTGGCCTAGGGAGAAACAGGAGAGTGTTCATCTCAGCGAATGTTGTCAATCGGTCATATCTTATTGATTTTTTGATCAGCTCTAATGCGGCTTCCATGGTCGGCTAGACTTAACTTCATCTAATTCTTTGATGGGCATTATTAATTGCGGACACTTCTGTCGATGCTGCTGGTAGATCTGGTGTTTCCGATATTTTTGTCGATCATTTTCAAAATAGAATGTCAACATGCAATCAGCACATACTGAACACAAGACCAGAGTTTATCACTTGGTACGAAACATTAGTACCCTGACCACAACCCAGAGAGTAATAGAGAGGGACGGGACGGAAGGGTGGAGAACAAGGAGAGAGACAGAGGGGGGGGGGCGATGGAGGGGTCAGAGGGGAGGAAGGGAACCGTACTGTGCGACACTCAAACCACAGACGGCGCTTCCCCGGCGAGCACGCTGTCAGCTTGACCATCAGCCACCAGTCGACCTCTCCACAGTGTCGGGTGTCGAGGGTCAGAGTTAAGGGTGTGGGCACGCGCCGGGGTCAGAGGGGGCAACATATGTGACCGTGGTCCGGTCTGCCCCCACCATTGTCTCCCCCTACGATCAGAGCTGTCCTCACAGCTTTTCTTATTGTACCCGGGGTGGGGCCTGTCCCTTCAGGGTGTGAGACTGGCTGACTTGGGGTGAGGAGATTTGCCCATCCTCTTCTCCCTTATCTTGTCCGGCCAAGTCGTGACGGTCAAAAGAGGGTGGTTTGGGTGGGGGAGTGGTCGCTTGTTGACTAATTGCTCTCTCTCTCTTCTCTCTCTCTCTCTCTCTCTCTCTCTCTCTCTCTCTCTCTCTCTCTCTCTCTCTCTCTCTCTCTCTTCTCATGTAGATTTGGTGTTTCCGATATTTTTGTCCGCCATTCTCAAAATAGACTGTCAAGTATGGTTTGTCCAGTATGTCGGAATTGGAAAGAGGGTGAAATTCTTGCTTGAACCTTGAACTCGTTTGCACAGGATTGATAGATATTGAAGTAAATATGTTTGTTGCTGTTGAGATTTACGAAAAACGTTGTCTGTTCAAGTTAGCTTTACAAGTGGTCTCCTGAAAATGAAGACACCGTAAAACAATTCTTTCTTTACCCATACAAGCTGTCTCAATAGTGAAGTATTGTTAGTTCTTTTTTCGGCGCGCGCGCGCGCGCGCGCGTGTGTGTGTGTGTATGTGTGTGTGTGTGTGTGTGTGTGTTGAATGTGTGTGTGTGTGTGTGTGTGTGTGGTGTGTGTGTGTGTGTGTGTGTGTGTGTGTGTGTGTGTGTTTTACCGCTTTTACACATGTCAAACGTTTCCTGAAGAATCAAATACAAATTCATGTAAAACACAAGAAAATACAGTAACATTTACAGACTCGGAGAATCATCATAGGCCTACTTAAACTTTCGCCAGCATACAAACATTCAATTTCCAATATAAAAAAGCTCGCCAACATATGGAGCCCCCCCACCCCACCCCCTCTCTCTCTCTCTCTCTCTCTCTCTCTTCTCCTCCTCCTCCTCCTCCTCCTCCTTCTCTCTCTCTCGAGCACCGCCACAGCAGCGGCCTGTCGTCCAAAGCGGACGTCACCGAGTCCTCTGCCCCGGGGCCGATGGTCACTCTGATGGGCCGGCCGCTGGGCCAAGACAGATGAGAGAATTATCGCCCTTGGTTGGCACAATGGCGCCTGTCTCTGTGCCCTGTGATCGCCGTCTCTTCGGGACGTCAGGAACCAACGCGAGCATCTCTGCGGGAGTCTTTGAGAGGATGACCACGGCACTGTGCTGGGCCAGAATAGCTGGCCAGTAATTTTCGTAATTTTATTTTGTCATGCGCTCAACACGGGTGACTTGAAAGGTTGGGGGAGGGGGGAGGGGGAGGGGTTGGGGGAGGTTAGTGGTGTGGTTTAACCGCTGAGGACATACTAAGTCACCTTGGAGAGGAAGTGCGGGAAAAAAAGGGCTGGTTTTCGTTGCGTCGTATATAAATGGTTAAGTGAGTACTGCTACATATCGTTGATGGTGTAATCAGTTGTCTGTTTATCGCTGTGAATGATCTTGCGTACTTTCGAAGTTCAGTTTTATCAAGTTCACTAAAGACGCGAATAATATATTATGACAGCCCATGAAGTGAACAAACTATTCTGTTGACACTTCACAGAAGTATAATTTTTGGTCCTCATCTCCTGAATTCCCCCTCCCCGTCTCTCTCTCTCTCTCTCTCTCCCCTCTCTCTCTCTCTCTCTCTCTCTCTCTCTCTCTCCTGAGCACACGTATGATCACCTTTTCTTTAATACATCACAGAGACAGCAATCACATCAACTGAAACAAAGTAGAGAACGACCACTACTAAATGTTGAAACAGCTGTGAGGCTTACGATTGCCAGTATCTTTGTTTGTTTGTTTTTGTTCTACGCCCAGCATTTTTCTTCTTCTTCTTCGTTCACTCACACAGGAACCCCAGAAGCACTGACGAAGGCTGCTGTATGGCGGAGGCCCTCCAGAGATCCATAAAGCTTTTCCCTCATCGGTGTGTTGGCAGGCCAGGTCTCTGCTCTTAGCTTTTCATGTATGGACAGTCCTGCAGGAAGTGTTCCACTGTCATTGGGGTTGTACCGCATGGGCAACTTGAAGACTCGCCAATGTGGAATTTTTTGCACATGTGATGTTTCGGTCTGGAGTGCCGGTCCTCAGTCTCACCATGCTCACTTGGTCTGGTCTAGGTAGCCCAACATTTCTAATTCCGTGGAAAGTCATTGGGGCTCTGCACTGATGAATTGTCCTTTAGGTTCCTCCAGCTCTGTCGATTGTGTGCACAGGCCTGAGCTTCTGCAAATGGTTTCCTCTGTCCACGCTGCCACGTTGTCTGACCATCACATTTCTATCCTCCTGTCTGTTTCTCTGTCTCAACAGTTCCCTGGAGGACTGGTTTAGCAAGGCCATCGGAGCTTGTTACATGACCGCCCATAACAACGTGTTCTTACAACAGCAGATCTTTATGTGGTCCAGTATGCTGCCTGATGGTTTGGCGGACACGTGTTCATTTGGTGATATGATCAGTATGTCTGATGTTTAGTATCTTTCCGTATTACCTCATTTCTATGACCTGGAAAGAATTCAAGCTATGTAAAATGAGGGAGTTCAACAAGTCTGGCTTTAATGTGTAGTTTTGTTTCAGAAGTGTAGTGTCAGTGTCAAGCATATTTAAGGCACGATCTATCTGCAGGCAGCGGTGGCGGGAAGGAGACAAGCCATTACCACAGCTCAGAGATCAGAGCACTGTCATGGAATGAAACTACAAACCACATAAACGTGCGAACAAAGCCCGACCTAACGTCGTCTTTATCATCCCATATTGGATTCGTTATTTTGTATTCGTTCTATTGTATTGCATTATATTGTATTGTATTGTATTGTATTGTATTGTATTGTATTGTATTGTATTGTATTGTATTGTATCGTCACAACAGGATTCCCTGTGTGTAGAAACCCCAGCTGCTCTCCTCGAAAACCCTCAGCCGCCATTGTTTGGCTCTACTCTTCTTTTCCCCACAGAATAGCCATTCTCATTGTTGTCTTCATCACCACCAACATAGTTAGTGTCCCCCTTCGCCTTCTCTTTATTCTCCGAGCGTGATCTTTTCTTTTCTTTGTAGTGTTTTTTTTTTTTCCTTGGACTCTTGATGCTGTTTTTTTGTTTGTTTGTTGTTGATCCTGGCGCTATAGACCTATATGTTGCTCTTGCTGCTGCAGTTGCGAACGCTATAATTTGTGTATCATTCAGAGTATGTCTCACAAGTAACGCTTTTGTTCTGTTTCTGCTATAGGTGCCCAGTTCTCGTTGGAGGACGAGAACAAACGCACGCGCACGGCCTACACCCGCGGTCAGCTGCTGGAGCTGGAGAAGGAGTTCCACTTCAACAAGTACATCTCCAGGCCTCGCCGCATCGAGCTGGCCGCCATGCTGAACCTGACCGAGCGACACATCAAGATCTGGTTCCAGAACAGACGCATGAAGTGGAAGAAGGACGAGGCCAAACGACGACCCCGCCCTCTGCCAGCCACCTCCACCACCTCGTCTTCGTCGTCGCCGCCGGCAAGTCCCTCAACTCCCAAGAAAGGTAGTGGTGACGAGAGTGGCGGCCCTTTCGATAGTCCCACTACCACCACCACCATCAAAGCGGAATCATTCAGCAGAGACTTGGAGAATTCGGAGAACGATGACGTCAAGAATGTGAGTCTGCACGACGACTTTCAGAAGAGGGACAGGGAGGATTTCAAGCGAGACTTCAAACGTCTTCAGCCCTCCTGATCGCCTTTGTTTCGCTCTTTTCCTGTGTTTTGTCGTTGTGATGCTTGTTGAAGACATGAGACCACGCCTCGTGGACACCACGTACCTACATCGTCTCCCTGCACCGAAAGCATGGAATCATATGTACACTGTGTCTCACGTGCACCAATAAAAGTCTCCGCGAGAACAAGAGTACACTCTTGTCCGGAGAATAGAAAATACTGAACCTCTTTAAGATGAAAATATGCTTCTTGTAAAGACGGAAGACCCTAAACTGAATAGCAGATTTGTGGTTCGATATTTATGATTATGGATATATGTGAATGTGTTTTGTTTATTTAATCATTTTTAATCAATGAGATGTATGTGTAATGTAAACGATCACTTTTTAATACAGCAAAGAAGACGTAACACAAAGCCCCCCCCCCCCCCCCCCAGCTTCCCCTCCCGTCTGACCTCCTTCCACACACAGCTCAGGCGTCGCCTCACATACACACATACTAATTTGAAACAGGCCTCGTTTATACACACTGTATAATATATTCACAAAGTAGAACTGCACTCGGGGTCACTAATTAGAGAAGAATAATGACGTAAAATGTGAAAAGTTCATGGTCACCATGTGAAATGCATGCGAATGAACGACAATTTAAGTGTTTCCAAGTTTGACAGGCGTATTACAGGTACACCACATATCGTCAACAGTAAATTAGTCCTGGTCATATCAGTCTCACCGTTAAAGGGAGACACATCCCTACATCCGTGTTCAGTTTGTTGTCGTTGTTATTGTTGTTGTTGTTGCTCCTGCTGCTGCTGCTGTTTGCCTCCGGAGGCCCTCTCCAAAAGTAAGGAACTGTTAGACTGCTTTTTGTTACAGAGGTGCACATACATGTTCAAGTCACTGCTGTAAAGAATAATAGTTTACTTGCCCCCCCCCCCCCCCCCCCCTCCTTTTTTTTTTCAGCTAATACTCTGTTCTATGTTAATGAAACCGGTTCGATATAAAATAGAAACACTATCAAACTGAAGGATTTTAACGACTTCAGCGCCCTCGGATAAGAAGGCAGCGAAATATTCTGACCGATGATGTACAGAAATGGAGCCCTGTGGGTACTGGCTTCCATGGTATAGAGAAACATGTCTGAGACTGTTGCCAGACAGGAATTGATGAATTATTCCCACGGGAAGAAAGGGATGCCAGGTTTGCACAGTGTTATAGCACAGAGTTCTCTGTCAGACAGAGTTCGGATAACGCTGGCATCCAACATGAAAATTGACATTTTTAGCCGCCCATCTTAATGTATAGTCGTTCTGGTGCTGAAAGTGTAGTATATGGTTGTTCCCCTGCCCATAAATTCCTGAGAAAATTATCCCCACCTGCTGTTTTACCTCTGATGGATGTGGACGTCTCGGAATGTGACTCACACACAGGTTAGAAAGCGTTCTGAGGAACCTTCAGGAGTGGGCTACTTCAGGATGTTCCCTGTTAATTCTGGAAGATATTCCGTCTGGTGGCTTACAGAAAAAAAAAATTATGTCCACTTCAGGCGTACTGACCAAACTGCTGGAACACATCCTGAACGTCGGCTGACAACACCGGGAAATGTTGTGACATAATTTCAGGGCACCGATGGTCAGTGGCAATGGAAGATGTTTCGACCGTTGATTTGCAAATGTGGAATAACAAAACAAAATGGCGTGTTTTACCGGCATCGGCGAAGGGACTCCGGGAGTCAATCTGAAAGTCGAATTCAACATTGAGAGACGTTCGCATCTGTTGGTATTCGTAGACGTCTTAATGGCAGATTCTCAAAAAGGCGGAAGACGGAAGTGCTGATGGGCAACAGCACAACAACAACAACAACAACAACAAAAGAAAAGAAAGAAAGGAAAGAAATAAGAAAAAAAAAAAGAAAAATGAAAGACCAAAATGACCTACTTTCCGACAGCTAAGCGACAGGAGTAGATCACATTCTGAATGTCAGCTAATAGAAGCATGGAGAATACCAGTAATGGGCGAGAAAAGGCATTGCGGATGTTGGTTCGCCAAAATGGAGCCCTTGGTTTAAGAACTGTTAACGGGACCCTTAAAAAAGATATTCTGGCCGAGCAGAGCGCCAACAATGAGGAGCTAAGCGTCAATGGTGAGGAGCAGAGCTTCTACAACTACGAGCAGAATGTTACTGATGATGAACACAGCGCCAACCATCTGGAACAGCGTGTCGGTGATGAGGACCAGAGCTTATCGATGAGGAGTAGAGCATCGATGATGGGCACCACAACGTCAACGATGAGGAGTAGAGCATCGATGATGGGCACCACAACGTCAACGATGAGGAGCAGAGCGTCAACAATGAGGAGTAGAGCATCGACGATGGGAACCACGATGAGGAGCATAACGTCGATGATGACGACCACAGTGTCAACGATGAGGAGCAAGTCATTCTGTGTAGTGACTTACAGACATTACTTTCACAATCCGGGGAAAGCCAGTAGGACTTCGGGTCCAGGATCACCCGAACAGGGCGAATGACCCTAAAATAGATTCTATAAATGGGTGTGTGAATGGATGGTTAATGGAATATATGAATAATTGAATGACTGAAATGGTCGACTATCATTGTGATTGATCTATATTGTTGTTGTCATTAAAGCAAGTAGTTCGTGTGTATCCAAACAAATAAACAAACAAAAAGAAAGAAAGAAAGGGAAAAAAGAGAAAAGAAAGTAAGCAAATAAATGAATTAGATAAGATAATGGTTTATAGGTATTTTGAGCCCCCCACCACCACCACCACCTCTCTCTCTCTCTCTCTCTCTCTCTCTCTCTCTCTCTCGTTCGTCATATTTTTGTTTAGTCATATGGCCAATAAGATCATGAACTTCTTTCCGTCACAGGATGTGAATGTTTCCGAGTTCCTTCGTCAGTTACGAGTAGAATTGGGTAGTTCACTCACGAAAGCTTGACTTACTTCTATTTATGTATTGTTATTCTGCAATCTGACGACTTGATTTATCTAAAACTCATTATGGTTTTTACCCGTAGCAATGTGTTTTCGAGTAAAATACGATTTATCATGATTTTCAAGCAAAACAGATTGCAGAAAGCTTTGTTGATTACTATGTTGTTGTTTTTTGTTTGTTTTTTTGTTGTTGTTGTTGTTGTTGTTTTTTGTCAAATTATTAAGTATTGTAACATAAAAGAATCATGCCTGCTAAACTGGACCAGAAATCATAAACTCAATCGCAGACAAAATAGAAAATAGGCCTAACTGTGTAATCTTATGGCATTTTTCAACTGCTTGTATACAAAACAGGGCCTGCACATTTTTTTTTTCGGGAATGTGAAATTGCATCTATAGGACTACTGGCACTTTAAAATAAAAGTTGACGGACGAGTAAAGCTTCCGTTTTGTTTAATAATTCTATGTTGCTGGACTATTTGGTAAGTTTGAAAGTTTTGTTTTCGGCGACGTGCATCTTGAGATCTGGAGGTGTTGTCTTTCAAAGAATCATGCCCCTTGAACTGCACAACCAATCATAAATTCAATCGGAGACAAAATAAAATTCAGAAATGCGGGCCTAACTGGTGGTCTTTTGATCTGTTAAGGACTGCCTATGTCCTGAATCAGGGTCAGGTACAATTTTTGATTCGTAACGTGACGATACTTCTTTAACCCATAGGTATTCTGGGACTCAAAAACAGAAGTTGGCAGACGATTACAGCTTTCATTTGTTTGATAATTCGTCGTTGCTGAACTGCTTGGTAGTTTCAAAAGTTTTGCTGTAGCGGTGTATATCTATAAATCTGAAAGTGTTCTTGTGTTTCACAATGACATGCTCATCTACGTTCAAATACGCGGATACTGGTGTGTTTGTGTGTGTGTGCGTGTGTGTGTTTGTGTGTGTGTAGTGCTAAAACAAAGCTTCCCAACATTCAAAATGGACGGATGGATGAGTGGTAAATAAAGGAATAAATTAAAATATATGTTGTGTCCGATGTAACGAAGTCCACCAATTATTTTATCCAATGTGTGGTGTGTGTGTGTGTGTGCGCGCGCGCGCGCGCGCGGCGTGCATACACGCGCTGTATTTTTGCTAACATGTTGCACAGAGTAGACAGCTTGCATCGAGTCCATTATGACATCCTCCAGGCAGTTGCTGTGTTCCGTTTGGTACTCTTGACCACAAGGGCGTGCTGATGAGGCCGCCAGTTGGAACGTGCGGGACATACGCGCATTACGTCGGTGACTGCCGACGTGGAGCCCTACCAGGTCCACTTGCGTCTTATGGCGGTGGTTATCTTGTCTTCGGCTGTAGGAGTGACGTGATGACGTTATGTTTCTTACTGAAGCCAACAATGTTGTCTGGTTGGCCTTCCTGGACTACACTTTCGGCTGGATCACCGAGCAAGGATCCACTATAAGACTTCTTTTTTTAATAGCTGGAGGGTCTGGGTCAGGGGAAAAAAATCAATCAGTAAACGAACACAATAAAAGAAAGGGGGAAAGTGGTGGGAGGGGGAGGGGACGGGGATGTTCCATACCCAACCGTCTTTCATCCGGTGCTCTCGTGGCGAACTGGATTGCGACTGCCGTTAGCTGAGCTGGTATCAAATCTTTGGTCGAGCGGAATGTCGTTGGAGAGATGAACAATACGGTCATCGTTTGTGAGCTTGCAATGTTAGAAAATGCTTCATATTACTAAAGTGACCAAGCAGTAGTTCATCGTTTCACTTGACACTTGTATGTATTAATCCCACACTCCACACCCTACCGCTCCAGTGGAAACTGGATAAGATCAAACTGTTTCTGAGACATCTTGTGGGACACACACACACACACACACACACACACACACACACACACACACACACACACGTGCGCGCTCACACACGCAAAACAAGGCAAACACACCAATATACAAACACACAAACATTAACATGTAAACACACCACACACACACACACACACACACACACACACACACACACAAATGTCCCACCCGAGTAGTGCTTCACCTTTAAAAAGTAACAGACCAGGCTCTCATCCTTCATGATTCAGAGACCAAGAGCACACTAATGCATGCCTGACTCAAAACTTTATTAAAAATCACAGTTAATCAAGCGGGACAAAGGATTTGTTTTCAAATCATTCAATCACGTGAAATCTTCACAGTACGTATGAAAAAAATTGTGATGATGATATGGTAATCAAATTTGCCTCTCTAATGAAAAAAACAAACAGGGAGGAATGTAAGCAAAGCTGCAGCATACAAAATGGGAAATCCTGCTTCCCTTGTCCAGAACATACCACAGCCTCTCTCACACCTGGTCCACTTGAACAAGAATTCTGTATCATTCTCACTGATAGAATTCAAAATGCACAACCTGTTTTCTCATACCATGCACATACGCATAGGTGCATGTGCTCTGTGGTTATATGGAATGTAAAATTCTTTGCACAAAGAACATATTAGTATTACCACCAAAAAAAATGAATAAAGTTTGAGCCAACAGGTACTGTTTCTCTCTTTTTTTTAAAAATCATCACAATGATGATGACAATTAACATAATATATCAATAATTGTTTAATGAAAGGAATCTGTTAGAACAAGAGACAATAAATGCTGGCTTCAACTACGAAAACCTTTTTTCTTATTTTGGTTGAACTCATTTGCAAGCAGTTTTTGCTAGGACATTCCTTTAACATTTTTTTTGTTTTTTCTCTTCAATTTTTTCAAAAATTTTTTTCCTCTACTGTTTTTGTTTTCCCTCCGTCATTTTTCAGCACCACTGGTGAGATTTTGCGTACATGACCATAGCACTATGGTACCCATAACTCCTTTCTTCGGGGCACATTTAAGTTTGACACCTCCTACTTATCCAGTGAAAACAACCACTCTACAGAACACTGTGAAAGTGGAGAAAGATAAGCCCAACTGCTCTGAAGTAACATAGCAAACATGCAGTACATGGATTGGAATGATTGGATGCCTTGGCTACTCTACATCATTCATTTACAAAATGGCAATTTATCTTACCTAATGATTATTTACTGAAATCAGCCTATTAAATGGCATGAAAAAATAGTCACTCTATACACACAAAAACTGATCAAACACCGAAGAGAAGCTAAACTGGAATAACAGATCATTCGGACTTCTAAATTACTTGCGCCAAATTGGAAAAGATAAATGATTGCTCATTCTTTGTCTTCATTGGACTGAATATTGTTTACCTTGGGTGAAGAAGACCAAAGAGGTCGAAACGTGTCGTGTTTTGTCTCGTAATTTGTTTGCCTATGTTACCTGGTGAATTAACTATAACGTTCTCTCTGCAAAGCTAGCAGAATCATTTGGTAGCATTCTGTCTGAGAAGAGAAAATGTGCACATCTTGGATTGTGTTGACTGAGGGTACTATTTCATTTACATTTCAAGATGTCACTTCTTCAAGGGTTAATAAATAAAATGAGTCGGCCAATTCAAGGAATTCTCTACTGAACAGCATCTGCCTTGACATTAAGAAGGCAATTTGCAATAACATGATGACAAATCATCTAGAAGGTATCTATACACTATGACAAGAACATCTGAAATGGTTTTCTGTCATAACATTGTTGATCATGGATGCAGACATGAATGTCCCTCAGTCAGCTTTGCTTGCTTTTCTGTCCATACACAACAGACATGTGCGTGCACACAACACACACACACACACACACACACACACACACACACACACACACCATTGTGTACAGGTTCTCTATAGCCCCAAAGCTATTCAACCAGAGACCATCAAGTTCTGCTGAGGCAGAAATCCTCCAGAAACTAGCGAGACGATGGCTGGAAACAAAATGTAGTGGCTCTATAAATCTTGGTGGTACCATGAAGCACAACAGAAAATGTGACAGCTTTATCATCAATCTTGGTGATGCCACCTGCTGTGGATTCTTCAATGGGCAGGCCGCATAAAGGCCCCAGAAAGCCAGCCAACCACCATGCAGGTCAAACCATGATCTACCCTCTACCAAATTCAGGATAAAGCAATGCTGTGAAGCTATCTCGTCAAACCATGATCTACCCCTCTATACCAAATTCAGGGTAAAGCAATGCTGTGAAGCTATCTCATTCCTATAAACCTATAAACGCAGATATTAAAAATAATGTGATTTTCTGCACTATCTATCAGACCAGTAGTAGGGAGTTTCATGCAATACAGAATAACGGGACATCTTTGAAGTCTAGTACTCCCAGGATAAACATCACAATCATTTCAACTGCAGCTTCACAGGTCTGGCAATATTAGGAATGGCAGCCAACTTTCAAAGCAAATGTTCTTCAGACACCTAGCGCATGCAGTTACTGCAAAAATCATCCCGAGAAGAGATATTGAGATGCCTTGAAGATTCAACTCATGTGGGCAGATACACAGCCCCACTCTGAAGTCCATAATACAAGCAGAGCTGGCTGGCAGACTCTGACAAGAAAAACGTGAACATGGCAGACAGTGACTGCTGCCAATGACCTGTTGTAATGGCTGACATTCCTTGCTCTTCTTGAAACTGGCTGCGAACATCCATCCCATTTCTAGATCAATTCTTAGTGCCTTGGTGACTACACTAGCCTTTGGGTGTATCTATATGGATTTCACACCTCTGTGGAGGTTCACGGGGGATAGCACAACAACACAGTCCTTCCCATCCCCACACAGGGGACAAACACAAATCATGCTCTGCTGGACTCGGAGTAAGGCAATGTATTTTGCTTTGTTTCTATTTTTGAATTCTGTTCTACAGCACAAACACACTTCTCTATTAAAGACCATGAAAAGCTGAAAACGTGATGGGAAAACATAAAGTGAAATCATATTTTTTGTAGAGAATTTTCATTTTTGTCCAGTGTAGCAATCACCATCAAAATCAACACCTTCATCAATATGCAGCTGCTCTGCCAAAAAACTTTCATTCAACATAATACAGTCAAGCCCACATAGTGAGAGGAATCAAACACAAATGAAACGCACCCAGTGGACAGAATGAAGCACAACCAACAGAATGCAGAATGATGATCCACACATAATGTCAAGAGACAGTCCAGTTTTAAAAACATGTTTTAAACAAATACTACTCTGACAATAGTTTGCACTAAAAATGCACATGAACTAATATATACAGCTTATGCAAAAGTATATGGGCGGTTTCAAGGCAAAACTGGACGGTTTGTAATAGTGATGTCAAATACAGATATCTTCCTTCAGTTACAGATCCAACATTTGTGAATATAAGTTTTCTCTATGACAGACTTGCTTGCAGGCAAATAAAAGACAACCTTCATAGACAAAAACTCTATTTTTACAATATAAATAAATACAAGAACAGAAAGTATGTTCAACAAAAGTACGCTAATGCATGCAGTAGGTCTATGCCCACAACTGAGAGCACCTTCTCACCCTACAGAATAGCAGCCACTTCCCTGATGATATGTTTGTGTATTGATCATCAAGAACAAAATGTAAAAAAAAAAAAAGGCCATTTTTTTCAGAAATCACCCTTTCCATTCACCAATACCACCCACCTTCAAACAGTAAATTCTCATAAACATGCATCAATTTGAAACTGAACAGACAATCTTCAAGCAATATGGTCTGCATAGTTTTCTCTCAATCTCGTTCCAGGTCTTGCGGGGTTTGGTTTTTTTTTCCTTAATTTTCAGATGCTTCCTGGGCAGTCTGAGCCATTCACTCATCTCATCTTTCCAACCACCTCAACCAGAATGCAGGGATTTATACCAGATCTCTGTATCTCCATTCCATAACTCTGCAGTAGAACCAACAACAATCAGCCCTC
Organism: Conus canariensis; assembly: GCA_033310375.1. Lineage (NCBI taxonomy): Eukaryota > Metazoa > Mollusca > Gastropoda > Neogastropoda > Conidae > Conus > Conus canariensis. Next base: position 72,995,173 of record CM065720.1, on the reverse strand, counting down.
TTTGTCCTTAGATCTAAAACAGCACCCAAATCTGTTTCTAGTGTTGCAATTGATATGCTGTGAAGCCTTTCACTAAATTCAACTGCATCTCATCAAAATACATCAGACAATATTCATAGAATATCGTCATCACTTTGACGACAAAGATTTTTCTTATATCTTCACTTTTCAAGGTAGAGTGAAAAATGTATTAACACGTTTTATAGTTACATACATGATATAGCCATGCATACATGAACGAACGCACATTCATGTATGCAAGCGCACATCGCAATAGAAACACACACACACAGACACACACTTAGACATTGCACATCTTTGTCATTTACTTGGAGAAAGTATGCCTCTGCTCACTGCACTTCGCATAGATCTGGAACAACTGACAGAACCAGGGAAATAAATTTGAATGATTATGCAGTCCCAGACAAATATTTTAAACCGCTGGCCCCCATCCCCTACCACACCCTGCCAAACCCAACCCCTTCCCTCCACACTCCCATCTCCCTTCCTCCCCTTCATACCCTCCTCTTCCTTTCCCACTCCGTTGTCTCCACCTTCCACACAACCTTCCTCCGTTTTGGTTTCAGTTTCATAAAGGTGTCACTACCTGTGGATCAGTCCATATACACTACACCACATCAGCTAAGCTACGAGATCACAGTGCGCAGAGTTTACAGCTGATGGAAAAATCAATTAATAACTGAGATGAAAGGATTTAAGATGCAGGTCTCATGGATATGATGTAGCAGGTATCCAACCTGTGAACTGAAACCAGTGCACTGGTCAGACCTCGAGGCCTTCCTCCCGCATACCCCACCATCCCCACTTCCTTTTCTATCCAGCTCTAAAATCCTCCTGTTTTGTCTCCCAACCACACCCACCCCTCCTGGCAAGCTGTAACCTGTTGGCAGCACTGAAGCATGACAGGTTGAGGCAACGACTGAACTGTGAAAACCAACATCAGGTTTGATGGACAGCCCACAATGCAACACGTTACTTTCTATAGCAACGTCGGTTAGTCTGATCTAAAGGTGAATAATTACATGTGAAAAGCTAGAAAAAAAAAATGGATGGCAAGTAACCCATGATCAGGCAAACAAACAAAAAAAAACAGTTCACTGAAGTTGTTCTACAACCCAAATTTGACTGAAGATGTTTAACAGAAATGAAAAATATTGTACAAATGTGCTGGGAATGTCTTTTCTTCATATAAATGAACAAGAACAACAGATCTTCAAAAGGAATGAAAATTACAAATGCGCTGAAATGTAACGATGCCTTCATTATTTTGACCTGTCTGGGTTGTACATGAAGATGATTGGAATGATAAGAATAACAGCCATAAATGACTACAAACAACTTTGTGAAATGAAGTGATTGACAGCAGCATGTGACAAACAATAAAAAGATAAGAGTTGTCAAAATGTCAAGGCTTGTCCCCCTGGCAAATCAAGGCAACCGATTTCTTCTTTCTTGTTTGCATTTTTCCACTTCATGCGTTGTCTGCAACAAATGACGGTCACATGTTGTCACAATGCTGAACATGCCCAGAAATAAGAAGTCAAGACTGTCACATCATGCTGATGAAATGGACTACTATTTCCTTTTCAAAATATGATTGAAGAGAATGAACAGGTCAGAGGTAAAGTTCACAATATCAAACATTTCAAAGGTAAACATGACTGGGCTATGGCATATTCTAAACAAGATAATGAATCATGGACTACTATTTCCTTTTCAAAATATGATTGAAGAGAATGAACAGGTCAGAGGTAAAGTTCACAATATCAAACATTTCAAAGGTAAACATGACTGGGCTATGGCATATTCTAAACAAGATAATGAATCACGGACTACTACTTCCTTTTCAAAATAATTATGATTGAACAGAATGAACAGGTCAGAGGTAAAGTCCGCAATAATAAACATCTCAAAGTGAAACGTGACTGGGTTATAGCATACACAAGACAAGATAATGAATCATTATTTCATGAGACAACACTTTTTTTTCTTGTCTCTTTCACCATGCCCTTTGAGTGGGATGAATCCTAATCCATTCTTTCTGCTATCCCACACACAGACACCTCCAGATTTGTCATGTCACAATGTCAGCACCAGCAGACCACTGGGGCCACAGGAAAGCCTGCCTCCTTGTTGCATCAGTTCGGTAGTGTTCACTGGTATCTGTTCTAATTCAACAAACCCCAGGACATGACTTACTACAGTCTTCTACTGAAGATAACACTTTGCTGTGGTTATCATCTTGCTCAAAGCTGAATCAAAGGAGGTGAAAAGCACAGCTAGAATTTCAACAGTTATTCTCATTCAATATTCTGTAAAATTTATTTACCCCATAGAAAGTTACCGACAGTTTTTTTTAAAAGGGCATAGGTTTCATCTTGCATGCTGTTGTTTTGTAAGAGGGATGCGATAATTAGGATGTAAGCATCTCATTACACTTATACTGGGTCATATACATCCTTTCTTCTTTTTTTTCTTTAATTCATCAGTTCTGTTTTACCTCATTAAATTCCTTTCTCAGGCAACACACACACACATGCACTCACACACAAACACACGCGCACGCACATACACAAATACACACACACACACACCACAGAGAAAATCACAGATAAGTTACAAGAAGAAGAAAGACACCATGACTGACCTTCGGTGAAGGCAGTATCGGCCATCACCAGTTGGAAGATCTTGGGGTACAGGTGCTGTTTGTTCTGACCCAGCATGCCAATAGCGATGCGTGCCCCCTCCTCCATGTTCTCATCCTCATCCTCCTGCAGTGCCTGTACACGCCAGTATGATGTAACACAATGACATGGGATGCAATGCACTGCAGTGTCTGTACACGCCAGTATGATGTAACACAATGACATGGGATGCAATGCACTGCAGTGTCTGTACACGCCAGTATGATGTAACACAATGACATGGGAATTTCAATGCACTGCAGTGTCTGTACACGCCAGTATGATGTAACACAATGACATGGGATGCAATGCACTGCAGTGTCTGTACACGCCAGTATGATGTAACACAATGACATGGGATGCAATGCACTGCAGTGTCTGTACACGCCAGTATGATGTAACACAATGACATGGGATCAATGCACTGCAGTGTCTGTACACGCCAGTATGATGTAACACAATGACATGGGATGCAATGCACTGCAGTGCCTGTACACGCCAGTATGATGTAACACAATGACATGGGGTGCAATGCACTGCAGTGTCTGTACACGCCAGTATGATGTAACACAATGTCATGGGATGCAGTACATTGCAGTACCTGTACACACCAGTATGATGTAACACAATGACATGTGATGCAGTACATGTACACACCAGTATGATGTAACACAATGACATGGGATGCAGTGCCTGTACACACCAGTATGATGTAACACAATGACATGGGATGCAGTACCTGTACACACAAGTATGATGTGACACAATGACATGGGGGAGTATTTGCAGTACCTGTACATACAAGTAAAAGCAATACAATGACATGGGATTATTTGCTTCGACTTGGCGGAAATTCACCAGGATCTTCTCCCTAAAAATAAGCTGAGTACCTGAAAATCTGTGCAAAATTCAATAGACCTGAAAATGATATCAGGAGAAAATAACAGTTGGCTCCTCAGCATCACCTTTCCCCAAGTTCCGGTTCCCATACGTCATCTCCCCTTACCTGTATTGTTTTGTAGATCTCGATGAACTTGTCAAACCCCAGCTCCTTTTCCAGCTCTTCCCGTTGCTGCTCCAGGCGACTGAAGAGGTCAAGGTCTTCATCGTCATCGCCAAATTCCGTATCATCATCGCTGTCATCTGCCAGCAGTCAACTGCTTTGTCAGTGTCTGATTTTACACCCCAATGAAGCATAAAAAAAACTTCACACTTTTTTTTCTGGTATGTATCTGCTCATCACAAACTTTTCTGTTCACTTTTCTTCTTTTAATACATGTATATGCACATTACAAACTTTTCTATTACAAGCACACCTGAAAAAACGTCTTCAAAAGGAAGACATTACATGTGTGTGTGCATCTGGTGTGTGTGTATAACATATATATATATATATGGTGGTGTGTGTGTGTGTGTGTGTGTGTGTGTGTGTGTGTGTGTGTGTGTGTGTGTGTGTGTGTATGCGTGTGTGTGTGTGTGTATGTGTGTGTATGCATGATGCATGCATGCATGCATGCGTGCATGTGCATGCATGTGTGCATGTATGCGTGTATGGGCATGTGTGAGTGATGTGTGTGCATGTACATATGTGTATGTGTATGCATATGCGTTTGTGTATCTACACATGTATACAAGCATGTGTGTAGTTATTTTCCAAAAGGAAAACTTCAAAATACTTACTAAGCGTCAGAATATCAGCAGTGCAGTACAACAGTTTCTCCCCTCCACTGTCATCATCATCATCATTGTCGTCACCATCTTCCTCATTATTTTCTGCATCTCCTCCTGCCCCTTTTTCCTCTTCCTCTCCTCCACCCTCATTCCTGCTCAGTGCAGAGTCACTCTTGCTTTTCACCTGATCTTGTGGACGCACAGTCTTGCTGGCCAATTCCTCCTCATCATCATCCTTCTCATCACTACTGCCCTGCTCTTTCTGAAGCTTCTCGTACTGTTTGCGCATATCGTCATCATCATCATCAGTGTCACCATCATCATCTTTTCCTTTCGAAGTGTTTTCTGTGTCGCTGGATAGGGAGAACTTGATTTTGGGAGACAGGGCTGAAAAAGCAACCAAAAATAAAAATGAAAGAGCCACATAACTGAATTTCAAGACTTTTTCTTTAAAAAAACACACACACACACAAATCACATGGTTTCAAAGAAACTAACATACTCAAAAACCACTTCTTTGAGCTGTCAAATCTTTTTAAGGTCAAAGTAACTAACCACTTTCAGCAGATTTTCGAATTTGAGGTCTAGTATTACAGATAATTGGAAAAAAAAATAGTCCACAGAATTTAAAACTACATCTCACACTGTGTCCAGAAAATCTCCAATGGATCACTTCCGGAGCTTACAATGTAAGAATTGGTTTCAGTTTCATTATGTCTCAGACTAACAGACAGGGTTCTTTGAGGACGTTCAACACAAAAAGATGACAAAAATCTCCTCTGAAAAACTAACAAACAACAAAGCTAACCTACACTCATTAATGACATTAATGGCTAAATTTACTATGTACTTCAAGCAGGTAAAATGATGCTTTACTGAGACAAAGCCATTCCCCTTGGTTTACCACCCACAGTTTACAACTGTGATTGAAAAAATAAACTTTGAAAACACCAACACAACAACAGCGACAACAAAACTGCAATATTAGCAACCAGCACAGCAGAATGGATAGATAATGCCTGTTCCAGTTCTTAGCTCTCACTGCCTGGTTGCCAGATTTAAAAATAAAACAACAAACACACAAAATGCAAGAAAAAAAAAACATTTGAAAAACTCTCTAGAACGAAGACTGGAAAATGGGCTATAAATGTATGAAAACTATGCAGAAAAAAGGATGAAAAAAAGGAAGTCAAAGAAAGTCACAGCAAAGATGAAACTACACACACACACACACAAACACAGACACACAAACACAGACACACACAAACACAGACACACAGACATACACACACACACACACACACACACACACAACACACACACACACACAATCAGATCCATCTACTGTCTTGCCAGCAAATCAGACAACATATCTTTCATCATCGTCATCAACATTTGGCAATGTAAACAAACACCATCTTGTTTCACACTGTCATCATCACCATCATTAACACTGGTTGACCAGGTGTCTGCATTACCTTCATCATCATCAGCATCATCGTCTTCCAGCAGCAAACTCTGCATGGTCTCTCTCATGCTGATCAAGTCCTCGTCCTCCTCCTCATCACAGTCATCATCATCTCCCTCTTCTGCTTTGTCTTCAACCTCAACGTTCTTCTCGTTTGCCTTATCCTCTTTCTTCTCCTCCTCTTCTGGGGCAGGTATTTCAGGTGATCCTCTGAAAAACACAAAGCAAATCATTAACTCAGGTGCATCATGTATGTGATATGTAATGAGGAGTACTTTTGCTTGGGAAACCTAACATCTTACATTGAAGAGTATAGTTTTTCTGGAACCCTACCACTTTATACTGAAGAGAACACTTCCTTGGGAACCCTCCCATCTCTTACTAAAGAATATTGTTATTTTGTGAGCCTCCCACCTCATATTGAAGAGTTTTCTGCTGCTTGGAACTCTCCCATTTCATACTAAACAATACTGTTATTTGGTGACCCTCCCACCTTACATTGAAGAGTTCAGCTGCTTGGGAACCCTCCCACCTCATGCTGAAGTGTACAGCAGGTTGGGAACTTCCCCACCTTATACTTAATGATACTGCTATCTGAGTACCCTCCAACTTTAGACTGAAGTGTAGAGCAGGTTGGTAACTTTCCACCCTATACCAAACAAAACTGCTGTCTGGGTACCCGCCCTTCTTCCACTGAAGAATACTGCTACTTGGGAACTCCCAAACCTTATACTGAAAAGTACTGTTACTTGGGAAACCCTCCTACTTTACACTGAATACTACTGCTCTTAGGTACCTTCCACCTGAAATTCAAAAGCATCCTCCCAGCCCATACTGAACAGCATTACTGCTTGCACTCCTTCCCACTCTATACTGAGGAGCAATGATGCTTAAGATCCTCCCAACTACACACTAAAGAGTACTGCTGCATGGAAACTTTTCCACCCTACCCTGAAGATAATTATTGCTTGAGAATCCTGCTACCCTATACTAAAAAAAGACTGCTGCTTGGGAACCCTCCCACCTATACTGATAAGTACTGCTGCTAGGGAACCCTCCCACCTAAACTGATAAGTACTGCTGCTAGGGAACCCTCCCACCTATACTGATAAGTCCCACCAATACTGAAAAGTATTGCTGCCAGGGAATACACCCATCTCATACTGAAGGGTACTGTTACTTCGGCACCCTCCCATCTTACACTGAAGACTACAGCTACTTAGGAACCCACCAACCTTATACTGAAGAGTACTGTTACATGGGAACCCTCGCACCTTATACAAATCAGTACTGTTTCTTGGAACGCCCTCACCTTATACTAAAGACTTCCGTTTCTTAGGAATCTTCCACCGTATACTAAAGAGCACCTCCTTGGCTATATTGAACAGTATTACCGCTTGCACACCTCCAACTCTACACCAGTGAATGGGGAACAAGAACATAAATGCGTGGTCCATTTGTCTACAGCAAAGTTCAACATGGAACACAAACGTTTTGGGTCCCAGGAAAACTACATGTTGCATGAGTCTGACAGGCAGCATTTCTCACACTGAAAGCAGATCCTGTGGTTTCTGGGGGACACATCACATAGCTGCAGGAGTATGCTGGATGGCCTCAGAGCACCTAATACTGCTAGCTCTAAATAGTATACAGGTGCTTGGACTGTACAGGGAGCAAACTCTTCATGGCGATGTAGGAGGGAACCAGGATGAGCAGCATGAAAATAATGCAATTGAAAGAATTCAGACCTTGGCACAGCATGAACAAACAATGCGGACAACACATACAGGAGAAATTTACCTTGAATTGCCTGCTCCTGTAGGAGAGGGACTCTTCAATGAAATCTCATCATCCTGTCAAAATGAAAAGAAAGGAATCCTAAGTTTACATGTACAGAGTCAGATATCACCATCTGTCAATCCATTAAAACAGCTACCATGTAACATCACACGACGAACACATTACACTGCTTGTTGGTAATGCTAGGGTCTGACATGTACACGAGAATGTATGTATGCATTTGTGCGACAGAAAAAAATATGGGCAACTGAGGGATGTATCTATACACAAGTGAATACTTGTGGCTCCACACACAACACACACACACACACAAGCACACACACATACATACACACATACATGCACAAGCATGCACACATACAGTGACAGGTGCGTGTCCTTGGTTTCATTGAAGAAGATTTAATAAACTGAAAATTTTAACTGCCACTACCTGTGTGTTGGCCGATTTTTTCATCCTACATGCAGTGACAGGCACGCACTTATGCATGTGTGCACATATGCATTCTTATGAGCGCGCGCACACACACACACACACACACACACACACACACACACACACACACACACACACACACATACACACACACACACACACACACACACAAAGTCATACACCAAACACACACACACACAGAGTCATACAACAAACACACACACACACACACACACACACACAGATTCACACTTACACACACACTTACACACACACACACATACACAAAGTCATACACCAAACACACACACACACACACAGTTACACTTACACAAACAAGCACACACACACACACAAAACACACACACACATGCACACACACACATACACACACACACACACACAAACACACACACACACACTCTCACACATACAGTCACACACAAACACACACACACATACACTCACACACACACTCACACACACACACACACACCACACACACACACACACACACACACACACACACACACACTCACACACACACACACACACACACACACACACACACACCTGCTCCTCAGTGACCCCTTCCTGGCTGAGGTCCAAACTCTGATGACGCTGAAGGGTGGCTTTAACACACTGCACTGAGGCTCGGAACAGACGAGTCAGGTCAGGCTCAGAACACGTCCTCAGCATCTACCAACATCATCAGGTTGTACTGTCATTTCAATCATTGATACCCACTTACACAGAAAATCAGATCCTAAAATCAATTTCAGCATTCAGAGGATCTGGGAAACATTAAGATGACCAGCAAACCCTGTCAACACAGAGATGCAGAAAAGGAAATGGGACTGGACCGGTCATACTGAAAAAGTCTCTGCAGCCCTATGTTCCTGAAGGAATTTACAGGAATGAGTTAAGAAAGTCAAGTCAAAATACTCAGCATTCACTAGAATTCTTGGAGAGGGGGAGATATGCGCCATTCCAACTTTCCAAGCACCCACTGAAAAGCCTCTCAATTACAACACTATGTTCAACTGCCTGTCCCGTGCCCCTAAAGTTTTTGTTTGTATTGGGGGGGAGGGGGGGTGGGGCGGAAAGGAAGGGGTTGGTTCTTTAGCTCTCACCTCTTCCGCCCCCTCAGTGGCCTCACCCCCACATTGCTCATTTCAGCCATCCCAAACACAGTCCACAGTCACACCCTGGCTCCTGTCATAGCCCTAACACCAGCAGTTCACAGGGAGCAATCAATATCAAGTCACCATGAGGAAACCCACCGGAGTAAACACTGCACTGCTGCTGAGTCCCTTTGATGGTGTTCAGTGGTACATGTTCTGATGCAACATTCATAGAACGCCACCTGAACAGCCCAACGCTGACAACAATAACTGGTTGCAAAGCCAGTATGAGGGAGCATTCCTCTCTTACGGGTATCACTGTGTTCTAATGACATGACTCCCCCTACCCCCATTCACATCCCACACATCTACCCCTCCCATTCCCTTACCTTTCCCTTCATCTCACATACAAGGTCAACGTTAGGTTACTGGCATGATGCCTGGAATCCACACGCTGCCTCCAAACCAGAAGTGTGCTACTGCTTGAAGAGCGCTGACCTCCTCACTGTCTCCTGCTGTGTTGCCACCCTAACATGTCTTGCATTTAAGGCATTCATGAAGATAAAACATCACCAACATACAGTGAGTGAAGAAACAGGGGGAGATTGCATTATACTGCTATCTTCTGTCTCTTTTCCAGGTTTTTCCAGATATTTTTGTACTTCTAGGGTGATATGTACAGCACTCTATCTCAGATCAGCTCACAGCACTTACACAGAAAAATAAATAAATATATATATATGAATGAACAAATGAAAACTTGACACTAATACATGACAAATTCATTTGACAACTGAAAAGCTAGGACATTTACAAATGCATGTCATCAGATTGACAAACATCCCCCTATACACGCACACAAGAGCATACACCCACAAACGTACACACACACAGAGGGGAAAAAAAACATATGTTCAAGTGGGAAGAACTATTAATAGCAGCTTTAGATGGGATGAGTTTACAGTGCAGTCTCAAATGGAGACAAACATCAGAGGGTCTACTTGAAAAAGAAAAAGACAAACAGAAAAGACCACCAGCGAACCAACCTGTACATTCTTCATGTCAAAGTTGCCTGTGGACAAACCATTCCGCAGTGACTGAGCTCTGAAAATCAGCATACACATTGACTCAGTACAAAACACTTCTAACCAAAAGCCTTTCAAATAATCATTCCTTCCTTTCTAAAGACATGTTGTTTTCTGGAATATCTTTTTTCTTTGTCTGTGTCAGTATTACCCTCAGTTAAGACTTCCTCCTTTGAAAGATTCAGTTATTTTAATGATTAAGTCACTATCGAGAGGTTCCTCTGTATAAGCTGTGATCTACTTGCTCAATCATTCACTCACTCCTCTCTCTCCTCCTCTCTCTCTCTCTGATCTGTCTGGCTGACTGTGAACCTGTTAACTTTGCAGCTACATGTTACATGAAAAGGTAAGTGCACAACTGGGTTAGCAGAAAAAGATCAGAAACTTTTGTCATCATTATAAATACTTTTAGTTTTCTTTCTTTTTTCTGTCAAGAAATTTTAGCAAAATTCCCAGACACATAAACTCAGTATATGAAACTCAATTGTGTTGATCCAGTCTTTCGCTTAAAGCCTATAGCACAACTCAAAAACTTTGGATTGGAGACAGCAGAGGCTGAAAAATCCCACTTCTTCTTGTGCGTACACAGGCTGATACTCCTGCGGACACTCCCTGTATTCTCAGAACACCACCAGGCAAGGATTAATCCCAACAAAGAGAGAAGAGTTTTGTGTTTATCACCGTTTTTTATCCCACCATTAAGGCAGCCATACTCCATCTTCGGGGGTTAAAAATCCCACAAACATTTACCTCTTATCGGACTCAAACTCACGATTTCCCAGCCTTGAATCAGCGATGCTAACCACCACACCATAGCATTTCAATAGAATGTTATCTACCCATCAGTACACAGAAACATCATTGATCTGATACCACCCATCTGCCCAGGCCTTTTCATAGATCTTTACACAGTGCCAGTCAGTGGACAGATTGAAGGAAAAACAGGGACTCATTCTACATGGGATACATACTGGATGACCAACAATAACTGAAGAAAGTTTGGTTCTGAATGCCTGAATGTGCCCTTACATTAGTACACTTCCTTGAGAAATGAGGGGAAATCAATGATAACATAAACATGTCATAATGAACATAAGAACAGCATTAAAAACAAACAATGACAGTTTGACCATGTCACTCATGCACCACTGCTCTTGCTTTGGAGCTTGTCCCTTCTGCAGTGCAGGCTTGTTACAGGTCGGTCCCTCTGGCCACTCACCACCTAGGTGCTCTGACCCATAGTACAAAAATCACTGACTGTTACCACCATCATACACAGAAACATCACTGATCTGTTACCACCCATCATGACAGCAGAACATCACTGATCTGTTACCACCATCAGTACACAGAACATCACTGATCTGTTACCACCCATCAGTCACGGAACATTGATCTGTTACCACCCATCAGTACACAGAAACATCACTGATCTGTTACCACCCATCAGTACACAGAAACATCACTGATCTGTTACCACCCATCAGTACACAGAAACATCACTGATCTGTTACCACCCATCAGTACAAAAGAAACATTGATCTGTTACCACCCATCAGTACACAGAAACATCACTGACCTGTTACCACCCATCAGTACACAGAAACATCACTGATCTGTTACCACCCATCAGTACACAGAAACATCACTGATCTGTTACCACCCATCAGTACACAGAAACATCACTGATCTGTTACCACCCATCAGTACACAGAAACATCACTGATCTGTTACTACCCATCAGTACACAGAAACATCACAGATCTGTTACCACCCATCAGTACACAGAAACATCACTGATCTGTTACCACCCATCAGTACACAGAAACATTGATCTGTTACCCCCCATCAGTACACAGAAACATCACTGATCTGTTACCACCCATCAGTACACAGAAACATCACTGATCTGTTACCACCCATCAGTACACAGAAACATCACTGATCTGTTACCACCCATCAGTACACAGAAATATTGATCTGTTACCACCCATCAGTACACAGAAACATCACTGATCTGTTACCACCCATCAGTACACAGAAACATCACAGATCTGTTACCACCCATCAGTACACAGAAACATCACAGATCTGTTACCACCCATCAATACACAGAAACATTGATCTGTTACCACCCATCAGTACACAGAAACATCACAGATCTGTTACCACCCATCAGTACACAGAAACATCATGATCTGTTACCACCCATCAGTACACAGAAACATCACTGATCTGTTACCACCCATCAATACACAGAAACATTGATCTGTTACCACCCATCAGTACACAGAAACATCACTGATCTGTTACCACCCATCAGTACACAGAAACATTGATCTGTTACCACCCATCAGTACACAGAAACATCACTGATCTGTTACCACCCATCAATACACAGAACATTGATCTGTTACCACCCATCAGTACACAGAAACATCACTGATCTGTTACCACCCATCAGTACACAGAAACATCACTGATCTGTTACCACCCATCAGTACACAGAAACATCACTGATCTGTTACCACCCATCATACACAGAAACATTGATCTGTTACCACCCATCAGTACACAGAAACATCACTGATCTGTTACCACCCATCAGTACACAGAAACATCACTGATCTGTTACCACCCATCAGTACACAGAAACATCACTGATCTGTTACCACCCATCAGTACACAGTAAACATTGATCTGTTACCACCCATCATACACAGAAACATCACTGATCTGTTACCACCCATCAGTACACAGAACATCACTGATCTGTTACCACCCATCAGTACACAGAAACATCACTGCCCTGTTACCATCCATACACAACACACTGACTGTCATCGTACACAGAACATCACTGATCTGTTACCACCCATCAGTACACAGAAACATCACTGATCTGTTACCACCCATCAGTACACAGAACACACTGATCTGTTTACCCCCATCAGTACACAGAACACTCACTGATCTGTACCACCATCAATACACATAACATCACTGATCTGTTACCAACCATCAGTAACAGTACTCATGATCTGTTTACCACCCATCAGTACACAGAAACATCACTGATCTGTTACCACCCATCAGTACACAGAAATATTGATCTGTTACCACCCATCAGTACACAGAAACATCACTGATCTGTTACCAGTAGATTTGAACAGCTAACTGATTGTCTTCACACTCCCAGACAGTGCAAGACCACTGGACTGTACTGTCAATATTTTTGCCAGCTATACAAAAAACATTTGTAGTCATGGTAATTACAGTTATCAGTTTGCATTTTTTTTTTTTTTTTACTGAAAGCTTTGCAGCATCACACCTGTACTTGGGAGATATTTACCAAGGTGACACGTGACACTTCAAATGAACAGACATGTTGCACTTGAGGACTAGACAAACTACTTTAATGCAAGAAAATATTGCTTATGCATACGCATTGCCGTGTGAGTGTGGCAGGCTGTGAAAAGAAATCGCATAACACATGAGCAGTGTTCACTTTTATAGTTTGTGCAGTACTTGTAAGCAGTTTGTTCCAGTATCGCACATTTCTCACCACATTCTAATGCCAAGGGCTAGAGCTGGCAGGAAACTAGGGACAGAAACATTTTCTCTTTTTGTTTTTGTTGTTGTTGTTGTTTTAGGTTTTTTTTTGGCTCACAACTGCACATGCAGCACGTTAACTCTCACTGTTTGCTAAAAGCATGAGGCCACCATTGTTTTACTTTGGTTCTGCAATGAGGGAACAGGCTGCTGCATGCCACATGGACGTCAGGGCACACAGACCAATGTGCAAAATAAGAACTATTGCTTAACTCACTTAATACCGCCAATTCTCACCCCTGCCGTTCTGCACAGACTGGTCACTGTAAAGCTTATGATAAGAACACCTCATTCCCATGCACCCTCTCTACCTCCTTCCAAAGATATTCAAAGCAGTATAATGATTCTTAAACCAATAATTACCACATGGAGAACTAAGGCATAACATAAACATTGTATCTCACAGCCTTGTTTGCCTGAGTGACGGACAAACTGAATCAGGTATCTTTTGGACATGAGTAAAACACAACCACTTGACTGGGGAATAACTGGCAATCAACACACACCACACACAACACACACACACACACACACACACACACACACAGCAGCTAACTCCACACTGACTGATTACATTCTGCAGAGGAAAAGTCAATGGTGTTATCATTAACTGATAATGTCACACACACACTGTGGTGCCTTGCCAAAAATTCAAAACTTTCCCAATTCCCGCTCAGGAATGTTCCATCTGTCACTGTCGTAAACTGAACACTTCTAACCAGGAATGACAGAACGGAAAAAGGGTTGATACTTCTGCTAAATATGGTTAACCAGTGACATATACAAACTGATCCAGACTCTGCATATTCCAGAAACCATGTTCTCCTCAACAATAGTACTTCTGCTAAATATGGTTAATCAGTGACATATAAAAACTGATCCAGACTCTGCATATTCCAGAAACCATGTTTTCCTCAACAATAGTACTTCTGCTAAATATGGTTAATCAGTGACATATACAAACTGATCCGGACTCTGCATATTCCAGAAATCATGTTTTCCTCAGCAATATTAGGAAGAGAATCAATCCATGACTGAATGTAACAGGGTCATCAACTGATTTTTTAGGAACATTTTTTTCCCTCTTTGTCTCCTACATTTATCTCCCAGCAATGACTCTTTCTCCTTGAAGGCATACTGAGAGGTTCCACAATAACAAGCTAGACATTTAAAAAAAAAAAATCCTTCAAGCTTTTGCATATATTCAGATAATTGATTTGACATTAATTACAAATATGAAAATATCACACCAAAAATGTTATAAAGATGCTTCATCAAACGATTAAGTAAAATTCAGGGCCTTTTTTTTCCATCAAATCATATGTAGATACTCATGAAAATACATAATCTAAGCTCTGTGCAAATCCTTCATTCAACTGTATCAATATTGTTCTCATGAATGCTTGAAATTGCAGCTTCAAGCATATGTGGGTAAACCTTCAGAAGATTTGCTCTCATACCAGTTAAAAAGACCTGTGAGAACATAACAGCAAACATCTATCTAAATCTTCAGTGTATTTGTTCGGTTTCAAAATACTAATGAAAATATGAAACCAAACCACACATACTCCTGCCTGTGTACTGAAATGGGTGACAAATATGTACACCAACCAGCTGCGTGAATGTTCTGGATGTGTTAAAGGTGACAGTCAAAAGTGTAAGTTTCTCTTTCCCTGTAACCTGGCAATAAGTGATAAGAAAAAGAAATAAACTGGCTAAATTTGTTACCAATAAATGAATACACATGAGAGTGAAGCTGTAGCGCAAATCCAAAGGGCTGAGACCATGACTGATTTGGCAGATAATCGAAGAGAGCAGGCTTGAGTCACTTTATCCCAAGGAAGCAGTGTACTTCATATCAAATCTATAAGTATATCATGAATCAAACTCTCTCTCTCTGTCTCTGTCTCTGTCTCTCTCTCTGTCTCTCTCCCTCTCTTTCTCTCTCTCTCTCTCTCTCTCTCTCTCTCTCCACACACACACACACACACACACACACACACACACACACACACACACATACATCATGCTTTTTCCTCTCACATATCTTTTACCATCTTCTTAATGAACCACAGATATAATGAATCCATGATATTCAAAACTATACAGAATCTAAAATCACCTATACAGATGAACAAACTATAAACATTATAAACAAATCAACCTATAAACCAGCCTTTAGCTTTCTTTTATTTATGCATGAGAGAATGGAAGAGTTCCTGAATACACAATGCAATAGTGTATTGTTCAGACAATTCACTCCCCAATACCCCTCCAAAAAAGAAAATTCTTCAAGTAATGAAAGAGGAGGAAATTCATGGAAATCAACGGTATACCTGCTTTGGACCATTTAACTTGCAGCTCCTAAGCGTTCAATCAACCTGCTTTGGACCATTTAACATGCCGCTCCTAAGTGTCCAATCAAAGTCAATGGACTTTCACAGAAATCACAGCGGCCTTTGTGAAGCATCACAGAATGAAACCAAAGCAGCAGTGGGGAAAAAAGTGGAGTTGGGTATCAATGTGAAATTAGACGGCTGAGTGATAAACAAGTACATTCATTTAAAAAAATATATATATACATATACCCAAGCCAACTAAAGCGAGAATAAATAAGTAAATAGACAGCCACCAAGCACATGTACATCAAAAGCAAGCTCTATCTAGCCCAGAAAACCACTGACAGGCATTCACAGGGAAAAGAAAAGAAGGAGGAAAGAGAAGAGAGAAAAAGCATGCAGACCTGAGAAGTGGTAAGGAACGTCCGGCTTGGACAGAAGCTGCGGCTTCGGAAGTAGCAACGGCTTCGGCTTGTCTGCTATGGGCGGTTTGGGCTTCACCTCCGGCTTAGGTGTCACTTTGGGTTTTTCAGCCACTCTGGGTTTTCCATCATCACCAACAGCTGCATCTGCCTGTCTGTCTTCAGCGTTAACTAGCTTTGAATCAGACTGGATTTCAGCCTCTTTGTTTTCACTCTGGACTGTCTTGTTTGCCTCGGAATCTGTGAACTCTCTGGACATTTCTAGAACAGTAGATAATCTCTGATGGTCCACCTTGACTTCAGTTTGATTTGCTTCGACAAAGCGATTGGATCCAGGCAGTTCACTTTCACCAATCAGAGCTCCGGTGGCATCTGGGGTGGAAAGGGAAGTGGGTTCGGCTACGTCTGAGGAACCAAAATGCAAGATATAGATCCCACGCCCATCAGTATCTGGCAAGCCAGTTACATACATGCAAAATATGTTTAACTTTCCAACTGCCATTTATGTCAGTGAAATCAATTTGTTGTCATGAATAGCAGGAATCGTTTCTATTTGTTCAGACAACAGGGCTGATTTATAATAAACTTCTTTTCTTTATATAAAACCAAATTTAATAATGATTTTTTGTTGTTGTTGCTTTATGGCAGTTAGAAAGTCAAGCATACAGTCATTTGTCACTACCTCAGCACAACACAAGAAGAATAGATCCAGAAAAGAAGAAAAAAAGGAAATCAACACTGCCCATTTCATGCAACAGCTGGCAAGACTTGCCTGACCTATCTCGTACCCAGTGCATGCTAACCTGGACATTAATAATGGATGCTTGTGGATCGAGAACAAAACAAGTGCATCAAGAGCAAGTAAGAAGTATATTACAATTCTCTTTGATGAAAAGGGTAACCCCAGCTGGAATACTGGGTATATGCTAAGTGACCTTAACATTGTACATAAATATATTTCATTCAAAAGAAAATTTTCAACTACACACACTTAACTATGGTTCTTTGGTGCACACCAGTACCATATGGATGGAAGCCTAACCAATAGATACCAAAGAGTAGAAGCTGAGAGAGTGTTTGCTGAGTCTTCTTAATGGCTAGACAAAAAATAAAAAAAAGATGAACACATAGATCGGCAGGAAATTCCAGAAGACTTAGGCAGCATCAAAAATAGTCTTCACCCTCTTGACAAATCCACACTCTACCTTGAAAAGCTCTCGAGGAACAAGTAGCTAAGGCAGATCCATACCTTGTGCAGGCAGTGACTTAAGCCGACCGCCATACACTGTCAAACACCTGACAGCATTATGAAACCTGAAAGGACAGGAGAGCTGGAGATCTGTACACCCAGACCTAACAGGCCAGGAAAGTTTGAGACACATGCAGTCAGATCTGACAGGTCAGGAAAGGTAATCACTTTGAAATGAAAAGCTTAATCACGGAGAATGAAAAAAGGCTTGCCCGTGACTGACCATAGGCCATAAACTGAAGCTGTCTTATTCGACTGGTCTCAGTACCATATCAAGCCCTGAAATTTGGCCAGACATGACAAACTCATACGCCAGGGCTTGTAAGAGTTTGACAAGTTACAGTATAGGGGTGGAAAAATGTTGCCAGGTAACTGATCTAAAGGATGGAAAGGAGAATATAACCCAAGGCTGATCTTTCAGAGCCAAATTTTCACATCATGTGCGGTATATCATGCACTGAAATGGAAAACCAAGTGTGAAGGTATGGTCAACACAAACAGAAAGTAACTAAAGGATGTGGGAACATGGTAAATTCAAAGCAAGGAACAGTGCTGTTTTTTACGCTTTTAGTCAAGTGCAGTAAACTTTTGGCTTACATTGCAGGAGAAAGGAAAAAAACACTATGAAGTGCATGACGTTGGCAAAACGTTTGAAATGCTTTCACTCAAACTTCCTTTCCTTCCAGTGTCAGGAGTAATGTGTTCATTCCCAAAATCAGCAAGAATCTTACCACTACCTTGCTTGAAGTGAAACTTTGTGTTTTATTTTGACAGAAAAACTTGGATAGCTATGTCAATATTGTGGGAAACCTTGAAAAACTATGTCAGTATCACTTGGAAATTCTGTAAAGTTACATCAATTTAATGGAAAATTGTGGAAAATTCTATCAATGTAATGGGAAACCCTGGGAAATTACATCAGAAATCCTGGAAAGCTAAGGCAACATTATGTGAAACCCCTGAAAATTGCATCAATCTAATAAGAAACCATGGAAAACTATGTCATTATCCTAGGACTTCCTTGAAATCTACATCATTATTACGTGAAATCCTGAAAAGCTATGGCAATATTGTTAAAAACCCTGGAAAGTCATGGCAATATTATCAGGAAGCTTGGAAAGCTATGGCAATATCATGAGAAACCTTCGAAAGCTATGGCATTATCATGGGGAACCTAGGAAAGCTATGGCAATAATATGGAAAACCCTGGAAAATTACATTAATAATAATGGGAAATCCTTGAAAGTGGTGTAAATATCATGAAAAAAAAACTTGGAAAGCTATGTTATCATTATGTGAAGCCCTAGAACACTGGGGAGCTATGGAATTGCTTTCAGAAACTTTGGAAAGTTGCATCTATTTGCTAGTCCATTACAAACATGACCATCACTTCACTACAGCTCCTGCAAGGCTGTCAGAGATGTGAACCAGCATGAAATTCAAATTGAGAAGCTTGAAGAGCACCTCCTTGAATGGCTAAAGGCCGACTGTAGGTGAGGACACACTGTGGGAATGGTCCCAAGACAGGGCACTCTGGCTCCTTTAAATACAGCAGCAAAGGTAAAACTCTTTGCCAAAGGGAGAGAATCTTCTGATACGGAAAGAATTACTCAACTTGTAGACAGTGCAAATCACAGCACTATGAAAATGAATCACTTAAAACAGTGAAGCATATGCTTCATGAATAGTATGCCCCCAGATTTGAAATTCTTGGAGGATTCTGATCAGTCTTCAGCATTTCTACAGCATCATGTGAGCCATCCTCACCTGTGAGTCTCGTGTGCCTGATTCATGACACTGATATTGCACTTAAATCTGTGGAATCTATCATCAACAGAAAATCCTTCATAAAAGTCTTCACACAGGTTTACTTCTGCATATGAGACAGGTAAGTATTGCCAGCTTTTGCATCAGCCAATCCGCTAAAGTGTAGGTAGTTAAAGGAGAGCAACTACAACAACAACGATAACAGCAACAAATGGGAAGAAAAAGAAAAAAACGCACCTTACAATTACATACAAAATTAGCACAAACAAAAAAACATGGTGCTAATGATGTTCAATACACAAATTTCTATGCATGTGTATGGATGTGTATATGATTTGCCTAGATCTGAATATCATCTTGAACATTTGATACATTTGATGCACTGAACTTTATGTCACTCTACTACCTCTAACCAATTACTGTACTCCCCCACCCTCCTTCCCCTACTCCTTCTCTGCCCCCATTTCCCTCTGTGGGTTTCCTCTTTCCCTTTTGAATGAAAGGCTGGGGTGGAAGTGGAGACAAGCGGACACCGGCTTTCTTCCTATGGCGGAAGTAGGGTGGGCGTCACGTGACTGTCTTATTACTGCATTAGCCACAAAAATTTGGCCTGGCAGAGCTGAGTAACTGCCGTTGAATGCTATGGTCTGACATGGTAAGTATACTAGCCAAACAGGGAGTATAATAAAAACTCCCCATGTTTTTTTTGTGTGTGTGTGTGCACGCAAGTAAGCAATTGTGTGCGTGTGCATGAGAGCGTGTGTGCGCGCGAGCATGTGCGTGCGTGCACGCATTGTGTTGGTAGAGGCAAAGTCAACAGGGTGAAGATATTTCCACCTTCCAGCTATGGAGGCTACAGAGTGAAGATATCTCTATCTGCCAGCTATGGAGGCTCTGGGCTGGAGATGTTTCAATGTCTGTATCTTCTACCTATGGGGGCTACTGGGTGAAGATGTCTCTATCTTCCAGCTATGGGGGCTATGGGGATGCCTCTATCTTCCAAATACACAGGCCATGGGACATATATCTCTCAATCCTCCAGCTATGGGGCTACAGTGTGAAGATGTCTCTATCTTTCAGCTATGGGGATATGCAGTGAAGATGTTTCAATCTTCCAGCTATGGGGGATATACACTGAATATGTCTCTGTCTCTCAGCTATCAGTATGTGACTGTTGTACTAGTGTGCTACAATATTTGTACACATTATGTGCCATCTGCAAAAATGTGTAAACAGAATTACTGTTCCATTATTTGCTAAATATGTAAACACCTTTCTATTTAAACTCTGAGGATGTTTAAAACAAAAAACAAACATTGTGTAAATGATTATAACTTTTTTTTAAAAAACACTGTGTCAATGATTACAGAAACTCAAAAGATGATAGACTGTGCCGCACAGATAACATACATCAATGAAACCAAGGACAGATCTGGAGCGGAACACATTCAGATTACAGAGCTGTGCAATTTGCATCGACATCCACTCCACATGCAAGAAAATCATGCATACCCACAGATTACGAAGATGAACAAACATATTTCACATGTTAACCAGCTTCACAGGCATGACAGATGCATAAGTGCATACCCAGCACAAAGTCCCACCTACGATCACAGTAATTTATCCAAAGCACTACATTCAGTTTATGGTGGACACATATGTTTTGCACTTGGCAGAACTACTTTTTGTGTATGTGCATGTATCTATGTGCTTGTCTGTGTGTGTTGCCCAATACATGTGCATGCATATGTAAGCATATGAATATACGTTGTTGTTTTTTTTTGCATGTCATTTTCATTTGTGTATCCAAATTTTGTTATAATCCTCAAATGATGTCTGTAATAATAATTATTTCCCTATCAACCAAACTGCTAAATACATTAAATCCATTCTGATATTAACCTTGTTATCAAATCATGTGTAGGCCTGTTACACGACAAATATGGGTGATTACACATGTTCACACAGTCATGCACACACAAAACCCCACACTCACACACATTCATACACTAAGTCACAAACAGTCATATTTACTTCTACTGACGAGCAAATTACCATCAAACACCATGCAAAAGCCCCAAAAAGATAGCATGACATGCCTACAGTACAACACAACATTCAAGCCTCACAAGGAATACAATTTACCCTGCTACACCTTCATTTTTTCTCAGATACACAGTCACAATAACTATACCTTTATCCCCTGCTGTTGCAGCCCCTTCTTTGGCATTATCTGCTGCAGCGATGGTGATGGTGGCAGCAGCAGCTGCGGTAGTAGCGGTGGTTGTCGTTGCTGTTGGTGGTGATGCAGGTTTGCCGTCTGCTTCCTTCAGCACAATGGTGCCACTCTGGATGGGAGGTTTGGCACTAGGGGCTGGGGCAGGGGGGCTGGAGGTTGGCATGGTGGTTGGAGAGGTCTGGGATGTGTGTGGCGGGGCTTTGGATATGGTGATGGTGGAGCCTATAGCTGGCTTGCTGGTTGGAGGTGTGGTGGGGCTCTCTGCACTTTCCTCTGTAAGATTAGCTATGATTTGAACATTCGACTGTAATACTTTGGATACTTTTGTCTAAAAGGTAAATGATGAATAGAACATGTTTGGGTCACTCGTCTTTCAAAACACAGGAATTGTTTTCAGCTATCAAAGCAGTGTACATGAAGATATGACTCTTTCCTTGTTTTGTTTTCAAATTGATTACAGTATGTCTCAATGTTAACAAGTTCAATAGCTTTCACCTTCTGCATTATGCGTTATTCATGACATAACATGCTGCAGGAAACACGCTTTCAATCAAAGGGCACATATCTTCAGCACACACCATTACATGTAATCTGCATGCTGCATTAGTCTAAGGTAAACCAACAACAACAAAAAACAGAAGAATAAAAGTGTGAGCATATACCAATATACAGAAGAATAAACTTAACAGAACTTTTCAAGCGGAGATTACTTTTACAGCACAGAATAACTTGTGCACAAATCAATACATTCAAGTATGCTTATCAGTATTTTGCTTAGTTTAAAATTAAGGATGCCTTTTCCTGCAGCCAGTTGATTTGGAGAACTAACCAGAGATGTTCACATTAAAGACAACCTCACAGAGGCCAGCTGGTTCAGAGTACTTATCAGTGCTGTTCAAGTTCACAGTGCCTTTACACTCAACCACCTGGTTCAGATACTTGCCATTACTCAAGCTAAAGGTGCCTTCACATACAGTCCCTTGGTTCAGAGTATGTCTTGCCAGGGCTGCTCGAGCTCACAGAACCTTTACACATCACCACATGGTTCGGGTACTTATTGCCGTAACTCAAGCTAAAGGTGCCTTCAAACACTGGCAGTTGGTTCACAGTACTTACCAATGCTGGTCAGGCTCACAGTGCCTCGTACACTGTCAGCTGGTTCACAGTACTTACCAGTGCTGGTCAGGCTCACAGTGCCTTCGCACACCGCCAGCTGGTTCACAGTACTTACCAGTGCTGGTCAGGCTCACAGTGCCCTGGCACACCGCCAGCTGGTTCACAGTACTTACCAGTGCTGGTCAGGCTCACAGTGCCCTGGCACACCGCCAGCTGGTTACAGTACTTACCAGTGCTGGTCAGGCTCGCAGTGCCCTGGCACACCCCCAGCTGGTTCACAGTACTTACCAGTGCTGGTCAGGCTCACAGTGCCTCGTACACTGTCAGCTGGTTCACAGTACTTACCAGTGCTGGTCAGGCTCACAGTGCCTTCGCACACTGCCAGCTGGTTCACAGTACTTACCAGTGCTGGTCAGGCTCACAGTGCCCTCACACTGCCAGCTGGTTCACAGTACTTACCAGTGCTGGTCAGGCTCACAGTGCCCTCACACTGCCAGCTGGTTCACAGTACTTACCAGTGCTGGTCAGGCTCACAGTGCCCTTGCACACAGCCAGTTGGTTCACAGTACTTACCAGTGCTGGTCAGGCTCACAGTGCCCTTGCACACAGCCAGTTGGTTCACAGTACTTACCAGTGCTGGTCAGGCTCACAGTGCCTTCGCACACCGCCAGCTGGTTCACAGTACTTACCAGTGCTGGTCAGACTCACAGTGCCCTCACACTGGCAGCTGGTTCACAGGACTTACCAGTGCTGGTCAGGCTCACAGTGCCCTCACACTGCCAGCTGGTTCACAGTACTTACCAGTGCTGGTCAGACTCACAGTGCCCTCACACCGCCAGCTGGTACACAGTACTTACCAGTGCTGGTCAGGCTCACAGTGCCCTGGCACACGCCAGCTGGTTCACAGTACTTACCAGTGCTGGTCAGACTCACAGTGCCCTCACACCGCCAGCTGGTACACAGTACTTACCAGTGCTGGTCAGGCTCACAGTGCCCTCGCACACTGGCAGTTGGTTCAGAGCCTTGACCACGGTGCTACCCGGACGGCCCCACTGGTTGCGGGCCGACTTGGGAGCCTCCAGTTCCTTGGGGTTCATCACCACTTTGTCTCTGGCACTGGTGGCTGTGTACACAAGCATCAGGCCAGTGGGACTGCAATTTCATTTCATGTAGTGAAGGGATTGTCACTTAAAATGTTTGGGTATGTGGGTGTGTACAAGCGTGTGGGTGAGTGGCTAGTGGATTTCATGTTGTGTTGGCTCTGTTGTATATTGTCCCTGTGAGGGGGTAATCGGAGGGGAAAAGTGTTGTGGTGAAGGGTACATGTGTGTGTGTGTGTGTGTGTGTGTGTGTGTGTGTGTGTGTTGTGTGTGTGGTGTGTGTGTGTGTGTGTGTGTGGGGTGTGTGTGTGTGTGTGTGTGTGTGTGTGTGTGTGTTTGTGTCTGTGAGCATGTGAGTGAATGGAGGTGGTTTGGGATGGAAGACTGCAACATTACAAGGAAAGTGAGGCATAGGACAGGAAAGGGAGTAAAAGGAAAGACTCAAGAATAAAATACTGTTACATAAAACAGAGACAAACAGATAAAGAGACAATGAGTATACTTTCAGATCAATTATTTCAAATTGCACACATACACACACAAAATCAACTTAACCAAGATGATAACCTTCTTATTCAGAATAAAAAGGAAGACCACTGAACAGTCAGTTAGGTGGTAGTTCACTCTGACAGACAATACAACACACTGGATGCACAAATATCATTATTCCATGCTGAATTAGCATCTGCATTCTTTGGAAACCAAAAATGAACTACTGACTGACTTACTCATAGCCTGTAAATTATGGTATTGCATAATTATTGGAAATTCACTCTTTAAGTTTTAATACATAATTCATTCTTTCATTCACACTCTAAGTACCAGCTCATAAAAACCAAAATAGGATACATATGTGAGAAATTTCATGGATTTCAGCATAGTATGTGAATAGACTAAAATGCAGAGAGAAGAAGTGTCTTTCTGGAGCTGAATGCCAACTGAGCATTTCTACACTGAATTATTGAATATATGTGTATCACAACAAATGAAAAAAACATCTTGAAGAAAGGATACTTTTTCCACAAGACAATACAGAGAAACAGATAACAGGGCAAAACACAATTTAAAAAAAAATGTAAACTTTGCCACCATCATACGCAGAAAAGGACACTACTGTTGTGATACTATGAAACAAATGTATGAGACAAACAGAAATGAAATAATGAACACTCTTCACCCTAAATGACATGCTTTTCAGCCCACTTTTTTTTTTTTAATGCTCTGCCACAAATCACAAAGTTTGCAGCATGAGAGTCACTACAAAGATCTTTTGACCAAATTGAGGTAAATGAAACTCAAGTGGCATGGACATGTGACAAGATCTAACCGATTCTCCATGACCATCCTCCAGGAGCCAGTGAAGAGGATGAGGAGACAGGGCACAGAGAAAAGGGGGAAACACAACATTGCTGAGTGGATCAGGCCAAGATGTCCCTCAACCCAGGCAAACAATCATCTAGGTTCTAGACATCTGCTGCAGCATTTATCATTGCAATGCCTTGATGGCCCTTGTGGACTCTGGATACAATCAGCTGTTAATAACTTTTAAAATATTACCAATTCAGCCATCAAAGATCTGACAGCCCACACCATCACATTTCCAATACCTTCCATAGCCGAGCCCGTCTGTTCCAAGGGCAGATCACTCAATCGGATCTGCTCGTCGCCCCACTGTGAGCGAGCTGACTCAGGATCGGCCATGGGACTGACTGGTCCTTCGCCCCATGCACGTCGCATCTGTACCTCTTCCTCCTTCTCCTTCTCTTCTTCACGTGGGGTTATCTCCTCTTTGTCAGCTCCCCACTTGCCACGAGCAGGAGTCTTCTCGTTCAGACGCTTCAGGATGTCGCTCTTCCTTTGCTGAACACTTCTGGAAAAGATAAAACGAAGGAAAAATTCAACCAACAATTCACAAAAAGTAATCCTGTAAGCGGAAGAGTTATGAAATTCTAGGGTGAGATTGGTAAGTGAATGGTGTGAGTACTGGTCTCCCTTGGCACTGTGTGTGGCTGATGATTGAGATGGAGAATGAGGAACAGGTAAGTCAGTGAGGACAGTTCATTCTATGGTGTAGACACAGGAATGAACAGAAACAAAGATGAACACTATTCAGTGTAGGGCTGAGGGTGAGTGCCTGTGTTTGTTGCGATGCTGAGGAGGAGGAAAGGGGAATGGGTGGAACCATAAGGCCGTGTTTATGAAAACAAACTGATCTCTGATTAGAAACATTTACTAAAAATAAAAAAAAAAAAATCTACTCTGCAAAAATTAACATAGCAAAAGTTTAAAAAAGTATCTCTATTCACTGGCACAAAAGTTACAGCTCCAGGAAGAATGGACGGATGAATGGAAAGAGAAGCAAGTAGGAGGAAAGGAGAGTTGGGGTGCTATGGGAAGTGAGCAGGGAGGATCAGGTGAAGGTTGATGGGAGGGCAGGGCTTGCAGAAGGGAACTAGAAAGCAGAAAGTCCATATTCTGTAACACACTTTCCTGAAACACTGAAACACACTGCCCCTCCAAGGAACTGATGATGAGTAGTTATGTTTTCCGTAACATGTAGGTACTAAAACAAAATGAAATACACACTAGTCCCCACATTAAAACAAACACCATAATTTCTACGATTTTCTCATCACACCATCTGCAGTTTCCCAGATCAAAAGATTCATAAACAGCCACACAACAAAGGCAGATATACTGTCATTTTTGTCGCCATCAGCAGAAAATTACAAGTATGCTTCCACACATAGAAGATGTAATTCAAAGTTTTTGATAATGTCTGCAGAAAGTAAACTCTCTTCAAAGTGAAATCTAGCTACCATTTCCACATCCAAAATAATGTATTTCAAAACATAACTTGCCCCTTCAAATCCCAATTTGTGCTTATTCATCAAAACAAAAAAATCATTACTATGAAAATAAATTTTACAAATGGCTTACTGGAAGGCAGACTCACAGCCCATTGCTACAATAATAACTGAGATAGCCATGATATGAACAACGCCTCACACAAGCTTCTTCACCCCCTAAATCACATAAACATACCATGCAACTGAATGCAGTTGTTTGTGTTTTGTGTAATCCCTTAATCACAGGAACTTGCAATTCATAACATAACTTATACAAGCACTGTCCCGGGGTTTTTTTCTGAAAAGACTGTAATTTGACAGAAACAGAAGAATGACAACAATTTCATGGTTTCTATCATCAAAAGAACACCACACTTGACTGACTTGGGTGGTTCCTCCTCTGCTGGAGTCACCTCCTCTTGTTCAGCAGCAGGTGGGGCAGCCGGCTTCCCTGCACCAATCAGATGCAACATGCCACTGATGGGGACGGCAGGGGCCGGGGTCATGTTGGGTTTAGCTGAGCCTGGCCTGAAACACATAATCAGACAATGGGATGATCAGCTGGTCTTGGAACTGTAACATCTGTCACCAAGTCAAGAGGTTGCGAGTTCCTCAGAAGTACCCCATAGTTACTGTAATTTTCGGGTTTAAAGCACACTGTTTTGTAAGTGGTATGAGAACTTTTTTTTCAGGAAACAAAAAAACGCATAAGCCGCAAGCAGTTGCTTAGCCCCAAGGAAAAAAAAAGAGTGAATCAATATTAAATTAATACATAATGAATAAGAAGCACTGGCTGCTTATACATTTACACACTTTTGCTGTCCATGTCACTGGAGCCAGTAATGATTCCTTATGACATGAAATTGCTCAGAGTATGAGCAAAAATGACTGTTTGACACAGAATTCAAACCAGTTTTCATAAATGGTGGATACTGAAGTTTTGTTGAGCAATGACAGTAGCAGTATTAGCATACCCTTCACAGCAGATGTCTTTGGAAATACAACAACCAGTGACAAAGTTACATAGGTCATTTACTGAGACTTCTGTATGGAAATATACTTATTTTTTCAAACAAAACTTTGGCGAAAGACGTCGACAAAGCAGACTTGGTCAACAACAACAAAAATCCATCTGTTGCTGATTTTTTAACTTACTGATGAAGCCACACTGATTCAATGTGAAATTGCAGACCAACAAAGAAAAGTAATCTCACTTTAAACTTCTCAGTTTGGAAAAATCCATAAACATGGCATTTCCAGTGTAGTAGCTGTAAGGGAAAGAGTCAAGTTAAAAACACTATCGATTTATAGCCCTGAAACTGCAAAACTGACACTACATTACCTCTCTCCTTTCATGAGAGAGAAATAATGTTGCTTATAGCCCAGCTGCTCCATTCGTGACCTTGATAAGTGTCATACTACTACTTCTAATAATTATAACAATGATGGTAATACTGATGTAATAATATTATCAGACACTGATATCCTGCACATTCTAGATGTTTACATATAATGCTGTACAATTTAACATTATGACTTACTCAAATGTTGTCATTTAATCAGCTCATTCTTCAAATTACTGCAGCATACACACAATACACAAATAGTCCTATCCACACATATGAAACATGTTATTATGTACGCATTATGCACTCTGCTAACTACAAAAGAGATTGAAAAAAAATTTTTTTTTTAATTTAAAAAAAAAAAAAAAAAACAAACTACAAAAGAGATGTATTTTCAAACTTGTCTTGAATTCAGTGAGAGAATCCAAGTGTCTGAGAGACAGAAGTGATTTGTTCCATGGAATAGCAGCATTTATAAAGGACCAACATCTTAAAGTGAAGGGTTAAAACCGAAACATGGATGGGGATGGAGTAATATTTTGAACGGTGTTTTTCCTTGCATCACAAAAATCACTGATTTCACTGTACTTGCAGTTAAGAACTTCAGGTAATTGTTTCCAACTTGTTCATTTTCTGTTTTCCCAGTGAGAAAGAACTGAACTTGTCTTGAGCAATGTCTTGGATCAATGTCTTACCAACACCGGGAATTTTGCAGTTGAAATGCACAGACAACAAAGCAATAAACTGCACTTTACAGATGAAGTACAATCAACTGCATATTTACAGTAATTATTGAAAGGAGATGACCATAACAGACACATATGAAAATCATTTGCATCTCCCATTACTCAATCATACACTCTATCAATTTTCTTTGTTTTAGTGTTTTGTTCTGCTTCTAAATGTTCATATCACCTTCATAACAGTGGCAAACATGGGGAACAAGGCAGGAGCAGGATACAGATAAAAGAGCTTAAGAGATAAGATATTAGTCAGGGATAAACTGGGCGGGAAAGGGAAAAGTTATCAATGGAACAGGGGAGACAACGAGGACATGGGCTAATGCTGTGGGGGGAGTGGGGGGGGGGGGGGAAGGGGGGGATCAGTCTGGGGTGGTGTACCGGTAAATGGTATCAGCAACACTAAGAAAACGACTCATAAAACCACAGTTAACAGGCACATTTCACAGTCTGTGGACTGCTGCATTCCCATAAGCAACTGTATTTTCATACCCATGTTGCAGCCCTGTGCTACATGTTACGATAAGCAAACCCTCATAGCTTAGTTACTCCACTAATTGAGACTGAAGCTGATGATAAGAGGGAGGGGGAACAAGGGTTCAACACCTCTGAGGTGTGGACATCGTTAAGGAACAAACTACGGCAGATCCTGTCTAAGGGAAGAGGGAGATGGAGAGAAAGGACAGTATAAGTGCTATAACAACTGATTTTGTAATGTAGAAGTATATGTTTAAGACATATCCAGCCAGCTTTGTTAGAACCCAGATGCATACACAACACCTGATCTCTTTTATCTGACTGAGCTTCCGTGTCCTCTGGTGTGTTTCCCCTATGCCACCCATTGCGGCTCTCCCATGTACAGAAACACGCTGGTTTGGCCTGTCAAAGCCCCAGCACCAGCAATCCACAGATAGATATTAGTGTCAAGTCACACCATAAAGCAACCCACTAGGTGACATTTGACTGCTGCTCTTCAGTGGTGTTTAGTGGTACCTGTTCAGATCCAGTGCACAACAGACACCACCTGTTAAGCAATCATTGAAGATGATATTTTTCTGCTCACAGACCCAGTGTGAGCTAATGACCTTCACACAAGAGATCCTGATTATCAGCTATGTATGGTCACACTTAACAGTCACCCAAACATATTTTCAGCCAGAACGTGTAAATTTCATTTTTGAAGTCCAGATTTTAACTGCTTCTGCTATACTTACTGCACCACACACACACACACACACACACACACACACACACACACACACACACACACACACACAATCACATTAAAAAAAAAATTGTACCAATACATATACAAACACTCACACACACCTGAGACCACAGGACCTCTCACCTGTTTCCATGGCCCCCGCCTGCTGCTGTTTCAGCTTGTCCTGCTGCTGTCGGAACAAGTCCTGCCGCTCTTTCTCCAGCTGTTCTTTCTTCTTCTTGGCCCAGTCCTCCGCTTGTTGCTGCACAGGGAGGAAAACATAAATCATCAGCACCACAAAACTCTTCGCTTTTGTGTCTGTTTCCTCTCTTCTCTTCACCAAAGACAACATTCTGCACTCTTCATTGCAGAGGTAAGCGACAGTTTGTCCTTCATTTGCAGAGTTTTTAATGTTCCTGCCTGAAGAATAACAATAAGTTAAAACACATTACGACTATTTTGTAATTTGTTCCTTCACTTGACGGCCCAGTTTCTCTGTTTTTGCTCTTTTGTTTCAATTTCTGCCTGCAGTCACCCCATCTTGACAATTACTCTCTCAATTTGTTTTTCATCTTCTTGTCACAGTCCCCTCACACTGGTCACAGCAGGGGTAAATAACAATACATGTGGAAATATTACAAGAGACAGATGAGTGTGTCAACAGTAAGTGAATGATAGACTGTGAAGAGTGATCTCTTACACCATGGTGCAAACATCCAACTACACCAGAGGGTTTCATGTATTTGTTTCTGTTGGCCTGTGTGGTCTGTGCAGCGATGTTCAAGATCAGAAAGCTATGCCAAAACATTACCAGTCTTGAATAAATGTTAATTTGTGTTTGTTGATGTTTTCTGCTTGTTGCTGCTGTGTGTATCCGTCAGCTCATTATATATATGGGTTATTTTGGAACTTCCTTTTTCAGGGAAATATCCTAGTTTATTCTCAGTGCCTTTTGTCCACATGTATCCTAGGTGAATGGGTACCACAAGCAACATTACTTCAGAGTTGTGTGCATGTAACTGTTTTACCATGGGAGTAAAAGATGCCTTCCCTGTTTACAATTCAGCAAGAGAGATATATTTTCACTTTCTTGTGTTCCCTTGTTCTTGGCACCCACTTGAGGCAGCCCTGCCCATCCTGACACCTTCATCCACACCCACACCCACACCCAAACTCATCCTGTTGCAGTCCAGTGCCAGCATTCCACAGGGCAATATCACTGCCCATCCTGATACCTTCATCCACACCCACAGCCAAACTCATCCTGTTGCAGTCCAGCGCCAGCAGTCCACAGGGCAATATCACTGCCCATCCTGACACCTTCATCCACACCCACATCCACACCCAAACTCATCCTGTTGCAGTCCAGTGCCAGCAGTCCACAGGGCAATATCACTGCCCATCCTGACACCCACACCCACACCCAAACTCATCCTGTTGCAGTCCAGTGCCAGCAGTCCACAGGGCAATATCACTACCCATCCTGACACCTTCACCCACACCCCACACCCAAACTCATCCTGTTGCAGTCCAGTGCCAGCATTCCACAGGGCAATATCACTGCCCATCCTGACACCTTCATCCACACCCACACCCAAACTCATCCTGTTGCAGTCCAGTGCCAGCAGTCCACAGGGCAATATCACTGCCCATCCTGACACCTTCATCCACACCCACACCCACACCCAAACTCATCCTGTTGCAGTCCAGTGCCAGCAGTCCACAGGGCAATATCACTACCCATCCTGACACCTTCATCCACACCCACACCCAAACTCATCCTGTTGCAGTCCAGTGCCAGCAGTCCACAGGGCAATATCACTGCCCATCCTGACACCTTCATCCACACCCACACCCAAACTCATCCTGTTGCAGACCCAGTGCCAGCAGTCCACTAGGCAATATCGGTGACAGGTTGCCAAGAGGGTGCCCAACAGAGGAGACCATTCACAGCTTTGAGGCCATTTTGGTGGTGCTGATCAGTGCCTGACTGATAACAGTGATACATTGAGAAGTACATCTGGGTAATCTCCTCCTGTGACTGGAGATGGCCATGACTTCCCATCAGTGCCAGTCCTCAGTCAATCTGCTGACTCTCTGAGAGGGACCAGGACTTACCCTAGGCAGGGACATGATAAAGCAATTGAAACAGAGATCACAACAACAGGAGCAGAAGAAGGGCAACAGAATTTCAGACAGTTTCTTGTTGCTTATGGTGATAAATGAGGGCGAGGCTGCCGAGGATGATGATGCCATGGAGTTTCACCTTTCGCCTGACAGTATTTATTTTCCTACCTGATTTATTTTCCTACCTGAAAGTATTTAACGAAGCTGTACTCCTTTCTTTCACAACACATCTAACTGTCAACAACACCTGATGATACTAAACATCTGCAACACTGGTCAGAACATTTCAGATGTCTCCGCACAGCAGCTGACACTTCGTTGCCTAGCTGTCACTCCTCCCACTTGTGCACAGAGCAGGCTCAACTCTTGGCAGGAGCCAGCCGCCATGCACAGAGCACGCTCAACTCTTGGCAGGAGCCAGCCCCAGTGCACACAGCACGCTCAACTCTTGGCAGGAGCCAGCCCCAGTGCACACAGCACGCTCAACTCTTGGCAGGAGCCAGCCGCCATGCACAGAGCAGGCTCAACTCTTGGCAGGAGCCAGCCCCCAGTACACAGAGCAGGCTCAACTCTTGGCAGGAGCCAGCCCCCAGTGCACAGAGCACGCTCAACTCTTGGCAGGAGCCAGCCCCCAGTGCACAGAGCACGCTCAACTCTTGGCAGGAGCCAGCCCCCAGTGCACAGAGCAGGCTCAACTCTTGGCAGGAGCCAGCCCCCAGTGCACAGAGCACGCTCAACTCTTGGCAGGAGCCAGCCCCCAGTGCACAGAGCAGGCTCAACTCTTGGCAGGAGCCAGCCCCCAGTGCACAGAGCAGGCTCAACTCTTGGCAGGAGCCAGCCCCCAGTGCACAGAGCAGGCTCAACTCTTGGCAGGAGCCAGCCCCAGTGCACAGAGCAGGCTCAACTCTTGGCAGGAGCCAGCCCCCAGTGCACAGAGCACGCTCAACTCTTGGCAGGAGCCAGCCCCCAGTGCACAGAGCAGGCTCAGCTCTTGGCAGGAGCCAGCCCCAGTGCACAGAGCAGGCTCAACTCTTGGCAGGAGCCAGCCCCAGCTGTAAACTACCTCTATGACAATGGCTTTGAGGAGAGTTCAAATCTGTTACTGCACCACTATGAAGTTAAACACCCTGTCTCTCTCCAGATAAGGTGAACTACATTCACCTCTCCCAAGCCCCTTCAACGACATGATTGTTATAGACTTCTGGGGGGTAATTACTTGAGATTTTACTGTACTACCTTTCCTAAAAACAGAAAGATTTTTGGCAATCTAATTTTATTTAATATCAGTAAACAAGACACACATTTATAAAAGTTTACGTTGTCAGATCTTTGAAGAGCTTCTGCCATTCACAGAACTTAACATTGTTCTAAAGATCAATCAAATCTCACATTTGTATTAGACCACATGAACTTTTGGATGGGCTGGTTTGCTTGAATGTGTGTGTGACAGAATGCATGAGATCTTAACCAAATATGCGATGCATTCATGCATCTTACCTTCAAGCCTTCAGCCTTCTTTTTTCTTTCCTCTGCCTGCCTCTCTAGAGCTGACTGCTGATTAGTCAAAACAATGTGAGCATCAGTGACAAAATTAATAAACATGCAAACAAATAACTGAACAAAAAACTTTAAATCTGCATGTGAATTATAGTGAAAAATTATTACTGAAAATGTTTAGCTTAGTCAGATTTAGTATCAACTGAAAACCAGCAAACAAATCTAAATAAGAACAAAGTTTAACAAAAAAAGAAAGAAAACCAAGTTAATTAGCACACACTAGCTAAAACATATTAAATATGCTGGAAAACATTATCTAAAACTTTTGAGAACATGATACAAAGACATAAGTACAAAAAAATATGTAAGTATACATTTGACAACTGATACCCACATGAAAGTAAGACGATGTGAACTTTTTCCCATATACACACACTCAAAACACATGTGTCCACACACACACAGACACACAGACACACAGACACACACACACACACATTCACTCATCTTACTGGTGGAACGCCAGCTCTCTTCTGAAGCATGTTTTTCCGTTCACGCATGTTCTGTTCACGAATTTGCCGAAGTCTTTCCAGGTATTCCTGTACAAAGTGCCAAAATTCCAACTTCTCTGGACAAACCACTGGCCATGGTGTTGTGCAGAAAGGTGCTTTGAAATTTTACCCTGAATGCTACATCTAAGTAAAGTACATCATTTTACTTTAAGACATGCTCGTACATAACCATGAACAGTCATTGTATGAAACCCATTCAGGGACAGAAAAAAAACCTTGCAAGGAAATATTACAGCCTCATGTCAGTTCTTCTGCAGCATACTTCATATTGTCAACAAAAAAAAAAGGTGATTTAAAAAATATGCATGCATGTATGAACCGTTAGGGAGAAGAAACTTGTGCCATCAAAAATGAACAAGAATGATGGCTTGAGTATGACAAGCAAAAGACTGAACAGTTACCTGCTCTTCTTTGTTGCGCCCTTGAGCTGCCTGCGGTTTACCTGCCGCTGAAATACAAACAAAACCTGTAAACAAACAACACAGAAGCCCAAGGTACCAGAAACACACCTGCTCTTCTTTTCCCAATCATTCTTTCCCACGCTTGCTATCATCATCTATGCCCTTTAGTATTTAACGGCTGTCAGATTTCTTGATGCCCTACAAAGTTAGTTTCAAAGAGACTTGACAGAGCGACAGACAATCACGTTGTAAACAAAATGTATTTCATCCATGGTAAAAACACAGAAACAGATCAGAGTTAAAAAAGAATTTGGTTTGTCTATGCAAAGACTAATTTGTAACTGGCATTATTATGCCCAGAATGTCATGTTCTATGTGCCATTGATACACTAATTAGACATAACACTGAATTTTACTGACCATATAAAGCTGACACAGTGCCACACATCATCTTAGAAAAAATTCACTTGTTCACCTGATGCTTATGTTGTAACTGACATCATCTTACCAAGAGATTTACTTGTCCACTTCACAGCCAAATGGTAACACATCTTTTTAACTACAATAAGTTTCTTAATGGAAAATAAAGGAAGACATAAGTTACAAAAAATCAAAATAAACTCAACACTTTTCAACTGGTGGTTAATGACTTACACAGAGCAGGTAACTTTGACAAAAAAGAAGGTTAAAATAACTGGTCATTTTGCTTTTCCTTTTGTCAGCATACTCAGTCATAAATCGACACCAACACTCTTAAAAAAAAAGTGACAGAGACTATAGTATGTGAACCCATTCTTCACTGTCTGAAATTCTGCATCCATGTCACATAAAAGAACCACACGCTCTTCAACAAAAATTTTCTGACAATCTCTGCATCCAAACACAAGTCTTGTTAACTATTAATCAGAACAGAAGGTTCACCAGGATCACGACCTAGCAACAAAGGGCAGTCACAAAAAAGGCCAAAAAAAACAATCTGAAATCATTGTATTTGATAGACTGCTAATAATGAGACTGCAATGAGACAAACCTTGGTCTAACAGTGCTATGGAAACCAGAAAAAACAGCATGTATGTGTATGACAAAGAAGAACACACACACACACACAACACACATACACAACACACACACACACACACACACACACACACAAACACACACACACACAAGGAACAGAAATCATGTCTAATCTATGGGCAGATGGAAAACAAAGAAAATCCAAGAACTCATAGAACTCTGTAACTCTACATTTCAAACAATGCACAAAAGTCTCAGCTGACCTGGTTTGGGTGTAGGCAATGCACGCGCTCCTCCTGATGGTGGTCGATTCTGAAAATCACAGTTTAGAAACATAACACTGAACATTATTGCTAAATCAATTTACAAACATAAACAACTCAAACGCTTTAAAAGAAAAACTCTTTCTTTTTTTTTTTTTCTCACCACAAGATACTACATACCACATATACTGATCATAT
Source organism: Conus canariensis (assembly GCA_033310375.1). Lineage (NCBI taxonomy): Eukaryota > Metazoa > Mollusca > Gastropoda > Neogastropoda > Conidae > Conus > Conus canariensis. The sequence goes on along the minus strand of CM065720.1, from coordinate 72,958,823 downwards.
CACCAATGAACAAGTGTCAAATCATCAAGCAGCACATCAGATCATGCTACTGACATCAGTAAAAGAAAGGAAAGATTCTCTGGTATTACCAAGTGACAAGATCTAATCGCCTTGCTACAACAATCCTCACTGGAATTGTTAAAGAAGAAAGGAGGAGGGGAAGACAGATAAAAACAACAGACTGACAATATTGCAGAATAAGCTGGAAAAACATTTGCAGATTTCCAAATTTTGACACAGAACTGACCAAACTGAAGGAACCTGATGAACAGTTCTTCATTGTGGTGACTCAATGATTCCCCATTAAGGGACAGGAATAAGAAGACAGACTTTTTTTCATCGATATGTTCTGACACAATTAGCAAACATTCACAATAAATATACAAAGAAATAAATAAAATCAGTCATAAATGAACAAACAATGAAGGGTTGAAAATAAACAAACAGGCAAAACAAATGGATCCAGTGTTTTTTCATTGATAAATTACTGTTTACTTCAATGTACCCAGCCTATCCAAAAGTATCCAGTTTTCTACAGAGTACTCAAACTACCCAAGGATATGCAGCCAACCCCTAAGAACCTAGCCTACCGTTGAAATATCCAAGCTATACCAAAAGTACTCAGCCTGACCTAACGTCAACCTACTGTCAAGAAGTCAACCCATCCCAAAGTATCTAGCTGAGCCCAAAGTACATAGCCTATCTCAAGGCAGTCCAGTCCAAAGTATCCGGTCTACCCTAAAGCTCCTAGCCTTCCCCAGAGTACCCAACCTGCTCCATTGTGCCCAGGCAACCCCAAATTCCTAGCCTTCCTAGAAGTACCCTTTCCAATCCAATGTATCTAGCCTACCCCAATGTGTCCAGCTTACCCAAAAGTATCAAGCTTACCCCAAGTATCCAGCCTACATGCAAAATACCTTGCCCATCCTAAAGAACCCAGCCTACCCAGAAGAACTCTGCCTACCCTCAAATATCTAACCTACCAAATGAATCCAGCCCATCCCCAGCCTAACATAAAGTACCCTGTCTTCCCAAAGTAATCACCCTATCCTAAAGTATGCAATCTGCTCCAAGGTACCCACCTTACCTCAAAGTATTCAGCTTCCCCAAAAGTACCCCTAAGCCTTTCTCTAAGCATCCAGCCAATCCCCAGGTATCCAGTCTACCCCCAAAGTATACAGCATGTCCCATTCCACGTTGCCTACTGCAAAACATACAGCCAGTCCCAAAGTATCCAGCCTGCCCAACAGTTCAGGCCTGCCCCAAAGAACCTAACCTACTCCTAAGTACCCAGCCTATCCCATAAAGAACCCAGCTACATCAGATACCCAGTCTACCCCAAAGTACTTTCTCATCCTTAAATACCCAACCCATCCCAAAGTACCCAGCCTATCCCCAAAGTGCCATACCTACCCCAAAGAACCCGACCTATCCCTAAGTATCCTGCTTACCCAAAATACCCAGCCTGCCCAAAAGTGCCTAGCCTACCCCAAAGAATCCTGCTTATCCCAAAGTACCTAGCCTACCCCAAAGGATTCTGCCAATCTCAAAGTTCAAGGCCTACCACAAAGTAAAGTACCCTGATCACTCTAAACCGCCACACATACCCCTTAATATCCTGTCTATCCCCAAGTAACCAGCCTACCCACAAAGGCACTCTGTCTTCCCAATGTATCCTGCTCATCCTAAAGTACCCACCCCATGAAACACCTTGCCCATCCTAAAATATCAAGACTACCTTGAACTACTTGCCCACCTTTAAAAGACCCCACCCCACCCTCCCAAACAACCCTGCCAACCCCAAACTAGCCAGCCAACAACCAAAGCACTCTGACAACTACCAGCTACCCTCAAAGTGCACTGCCTAAACCAACATACCCTGCCTTCCCGAAGTACCCACTTTATCACAAAGCACCATGCCTCCATCACCTTAAATACCCACCTCAACCAAATGTACCCATCCTGCCCTCAACATACCTTAGTTTCCCAGCCCAAACTACCTGCCTTCCTGCAGTACCCAGTCTAACCCAAAGTACCTTAACTTCTCAAAGAACATAGCCTACTGGTAAGTTCCCTGCCTCCCTAAATTAGCCAGTCTACCCTCGAAGTACCCTGCCTATCCCAGAGTACGTAGCCAAGGTGTGAAACCTTCCCCAAAGCATTAGCCTACCCAAAAGTATACAACCTGTCCCAAAGAATGTAGCCTGCCCCACACTATACATCACATCCGAAGCAACTAGCCAATCCCACAGTAGACAATCTACTCTTATGAACCCAGGCAACCAAAAGTTATTGAGCCTACCCCAACAAACCCGCCAACCCCAAAATATACAGCCTACTCAAAAAATGCAGCCAACCCCGAAGCCTGTCCCCCAAAATATGCAACCTATTCCAAAGAACAAGCCTATCCCCAAATACTCTGTACACCCCAAAGTATTGCAGCCTGCCCACGAAACCCAGCATACCCCAAAGTACCCTGCCCACACCATAGAGGTCTGCTCTTACTCAGTACATCCCAAAGTGTTGCAGTCTGCCCAAGAAACCCAGCATACCCCAAAGTACCCTGCCTACCCCATAGATGTCTGCTCTCCCTCTGGCCTTGTTGGCAGCGGCGGCTTGTCGTCTCTGCATGTAGTCCTGTACCAGCTTGGCCCTCTCCGCTGCCTCAGCCCCCTTTTGCCTGTGGTCAGTCAGCACAGTAAACATGTGAAATAGTTTGATTTGGGTATTAAGACTGCGTGTCGAGTAAGCAAACTATAGTAAGAGGCAGACACAGACTTGAGGTCATGGACATAAAGACTGCAAGTTCCCAAAACTAAAACATGTGGACATATGTATGCATACAGGCACTTTGATAAACTTGTACAGGAAAAATCGATTCATGGACTAATTCACTCATAAATATTTTTGAAAATACACATGTCTACACGTTTGTACAATTTCAATGTTAAACTTTTGTACTCTTGAAAATTCTATCAGACAAGAAAAGCAAATAGTCAAAATATATTTTAGGACCTTACAAAAAAACTGAACAAATATGTGCATTCGCATGTATATCCATATGCATACTTGCATACACACACAAAGCACGCACTTGCACACCCATATGTGTGCACACACACACACACACACACACACACACACACACCACACACTCACACAAACACACTCACACATCCACAAACACACACACACACACACACACACACACACACACACACACACACACACACACACCTGTCATAGTTGGCCTGGTTGATGGCCTGAGCAGCCTGTACAGCTGGCGGGGCATTGGGGTCATTTGGAAGAGGTGAAGGAGCGACCATGTAATCTGCATACCAGTACACATTCAAATTCATCTACAAAGCAAACACATTACTGTACTTTAAGCCAATGAACACTTTCTTATTCTTCAAGCCCATCACTTCATGCAATTCAGCCTTCTTTCACCACAATAAATATCAATATCAATGAAACAAAGAAGCTGACAAGGGAGCTGTTCACAAGATGCAAACTGCACAAAATTTTGATCAGATACCCATCTTGTGCAGACTTACTCAATCCCCATTCACTTTGCAGTCTGTGTACAACTTGTGTGGACAAAGCTTCCTACTTATCAAAAATGCTGAGTGCTCAAAATAGTAATGCCAAAACTTACAATGGGTTTTCCCTGTGCTGTTTATCTAGGCTAGCTGAGAAGTGTGAAAAAAACTTAGTGACACCATAAAAGGATGAATGCCCATCCACAAACATGTTTACCTCCTGAATAACAAAGGACTTCAAAATATTGACAAAACAGTGGAAAAAATACAGACAGTGTAAAAAAATCTGGACCAAAATACAAATCACCGATCAACTTATCTAATTCCCAGGATTAGTGTACGTCTCCCTCACCCTCCTCCCAACTCCTACCCCACCTCTTTCTCCACCACCCTTTACACACACACACACCACACACACACACACACACACACACACACACACCTTGTTCAGACACACAGAGGAACCATGAATGGGGGTAGGATATGCATTTCAGTTTCACAGACATGGACATTGGTTGGAATACACTGTCTGAAAAACGTTTGGGGGGCATGGAAGCCATTCAGTTTTTGCTTTTTCCTTGTTCATATTCAGATTTGCTTTTGCACATTGGCATACTGCAGTTCAAGCATGTCTACAAAGTACAAAGAACAAGTAGGGAGTGCAGGACAGATTACAGCTGTGAATCTTGATTTAGGCTCAAAGATTGTCCCCTACATTTTATACTATTTGTATAAAGTCTTCAGTTTTTCAGCAACTTTTTCCTCCCCACACTTTCGTTTGGTTTCATTTACTACCCTTCACTGGCTGCCTTTGGGGTGCTATTGGATTCTTTCTCGCACCCTTGGTGGTGAGAACACCACGGTATTATGGACTGTGGTGTGTCTCTATTTGACGCCAGGAGCGCAGACACAACCAACCGTGTCTCCCTGATGAGTTCCGATCCAGCGGACGAAAGGCCTCGGAGCAGGCAATACAAATATATCTGCCTTCAAAAGGGATTACGATGGTTCCCTTATGCAGCTAGTGAAGAGTTTTCATATCTGTAATATATTTTCTTAATTTCATGTTCCCAGTTTCTCCATCTTCAGACATCCCCCCCCCCCCCCCCCCCCCTCTTAAGTCCAAATCTTTGCCAAGTCATTACTATAAAGACAATTGAGTTGTTGGCCTGCGCTTGTTTTTTCCCCCACTATTAGATTGTTCATCTATGTATTTGTCTGACTTTATTCAAGTTTAAAGGCTGTGCCAGACTTGAATAAAAGTTACTCTGTGTTAGGTTTTCTTATGGGAGCAAAAGTTACCCCACTTGTTTACCGTTTCTCGATTTAGTTCAAAGGTCAATTCAAATCTGTCAATTCAACATACACCAAGCTGTATAGCCATATTGTAGATACCTGAACTCCACTCTACCACCCAATGTGCATTATCATCGTCATTGTCATCACAGTCAAAGGCACCAAGTCCACCCAAATGTTACCGGCAGAATGATCCTGACATTGACAAAGAAGACATATGATAGATGGTGAAAGAAGAGTGAAGAAGGAAAATAAGGACGTAAAACAAAGAAAAAAAACTTCTATGGAAAGAACGAACGAACGAACGAACGAAAGAAATTGAATCATGCACCCTTCACCTCTATCCTCATTTCCTCTGGCATTTAAACAAATCGCTTACTAAATCAGACATTGTCTGTTCATCAGAATATGCAGGTGTGTTCCAGTAGTGCCTTGATTTGAAGAAAAGACACAAAAACAAGACAACTGAAAGGGAGGTGACGGTAAAATATAAACACATGACAAGAGACAAAGAACGAGGTTTACAAAAATGAAAGAAAAAAAATCTCACCTGCTTTCTTTTGGTTCACAGCTTTCTCCTTCTCCTGCTTGTCAGCTTTCAGTTTGTCTAGATAGGCCTTGTAATCATCGTAGTTCCCAGGTTCCCTGGCACCTCTGTTGTCCACATTCGGCTGAAATGATGAATTAACACTATCATGGTATGAGAACCAACATCATCTGCGATGCTTTATTTCAATTTAATATGATGGATATCAGTCCCCTTCATAAAAAATAAGCAGCAGAATAGTTTATGTACTAAATATCATTCTAAAGAGTTTGTGTGAAGACACATGACTGTTGTGTTTGAACATCATCATAATATAAGCTTTTCACATCCAGACTCACGATCGATAGGAAGAAGGATATAAATTCTCATGCCCTTTAAAAGACACACACACACACACACACACACACACACACACACACAAAGACACACACACACGAACACAAAAAAAAAGAGGGACAGAGATAATCAAACATACAATCATCACTGATAAATTAAACTATGCTCATGAAAACCTAGCATATGTTATTGTGCAAGTTCTGTTAAAAACATGTGTATCTTATTACATTATCATTATTATTATTACTATTATTATCATTATCATTACCAGTATTATGAGTACTTACATAGCACCTATTCTTGGTAAGAAACCAAACTCTAAGCTCTTTACAATTCAAACTCTCGTTCATAACATGGGCTCTCTGCCTGGGTAGAGCCAACTAAAGAGCTGCCAGCTGGTGCTTCTTCAGCCATTTCCCCATATCATTCAGTGAACATCAGTCACTCAATTCTCTCCCTTCATTCTTTCAATGTAGGGTACATGCTACATATAATGCACCATCCATACCAACGGCCATACTGGTCTTCTTCTCTGAAAGCTGGAGATGAAATTTCACATGTGTGCAAGATGTTCTGTGTGCATTTACACAGAAACCTTGGTTTATAGTTTCACTCCAATGACTTTTTGGGAAATGGAGTCAGAACAAATGTTCATTTAAAAAAAATAGCAAGATGATAAAGGTGATTAGGCCTGATACTGACTTAAGAAAACCAATCTGCTCATAATTTCTGAACAACAAGAAAACGAAAACAAAACTCATTATCAACCTGGCCTGCAGGTTTCTGTCTTGGAACTGGCAGTGGTCGGGCATCACCTGCGTTCTTTGGGGTTTGCGGTCTGGCCTGCAACACACAATACATTTCATGAAGAATACCAAAACTAGCTGAGCTTAATGACAATATCTACCTCAAAAAATAAAACCATGCAAGTATACATACAAACGTGACAAGAAATCTCTTTTCCATGTCTTTTCTCTCCTCCAAGACCAAAGCTTACAACCAGGATCTTACCCTGTCTTTGTTCCTTTGTCTCATCTTCCATGTCTCCCTGGTGGCATTATTCCAACAACACTCCACCATCACACAGCCACGCCCACAATTGTCTTGTAACAAACCTAGCACCGCAATTCACAGGCAGCAATCAGTATCAGGTTGTTACGAAACAACCCACCAGAGGAGACGCTGCACTGCTGTCAGAGTTGTTCAGTGGAGCCTGTTCTGATCCAGCATGTGCAAGACTCCAATCACCAACCCTTCTACTGACTACAGTAACTGCTAAGCTGCAAAGTCAGCATGAGTCAGCATCTCTCTCCATAGGGTCGCCAAGGGACCTAGATGTGGAGAGGATATCAAAACTGAGATCACCACTAGAGAAACACATAAAAGGTCACAATTTTTTAGGCTTTTTTACTTTCTTTTTAGTGTGATCAGTGAGTAAAATGATGATGAAGACTACAGAGCTGTACTCTATGCTTGCTTTCATGTGATATCCAAGCATAAACAAGGCTTAAGAGATACAGACACCTGAAATGTTGGAGAAGAAACCTCAGCAATGCTTTTAGACTTGCATCCATTAAGTGGAAGAAACTTAAAACCCCTAGCAGGCTGAATTTTGCTTAGGATCCGGCTGTAGCATAAAAATCCCACAAATAACTGTGTCTGATGAGACTTGTACCCTCAATCTGTCAATCCACAAGCCCACCATACTAACCAGTACACTATGATAGCTGCAGCATCTAAATCTTTATCTTAAAGACAGTAGCACAATTTACCAACAAATGTGTAACCCAAACAAACCGAAACTTTCCTTTTCAGTTATTCAAACTTGGAGTTAACCAGATTTAAAGTCAGCTAAACTATCCAGTCATTCTATGTGAAACTGTGGCATATCTGCTGTGAGAAAAACTGTGCTGGACTGCACAGCAACATCTCACAAATGCCCCCACCTCCACCCCAACTGTCTAGGTGTCATGAAGTAGTTTCCTGCATACCTCACTCTTGTCTTCTGCAGATCCAATCAGGTTTCTCCAGCCATCTTCTCTGGCTTTGTTGATGCGATCCATCTGTACCAACAGAACAAGATATGTGCAGTGTTGTGATGCTCTTTGTGGTATTTTCTTAGCTATGCCAACAATCCGCATGAAAAAAACTGCATGGGATTATAATGTATGTGTGTGTGCATATGTGCTTTTATGCATGCATGTGTGCATCTGTTCATGCACACATGCGAAATATTGAGCAACTTCGTTTATTGTTGTTGATGCAAATTGTGTGTGTGTGTGTGTGATACTGTCTAACTGCCTACAATATATCTTTTGTTGATAATATATATGTACATGAAAAAATGGATATCAATGATTATTACAACTTGTGGTGGAACTTTATTGCACGAGCCTATAAGCAACTGTCATCACAAAAAATGAAAAAAGGGGGAAGCAAGTAATTACACAATAAAGAAGGGAAAATGTAGAAGCTACAGCAGGGTGGGAGGGGCAAGAGATGCGGGTGAATCCAGCCTTATGGTGTAATTTTCAGACAAAGCTCAATGACCAAATTTGATTCTGTAGTATCAAATCATACACAAACATAACGAATAAGACCTCATGAAGCATCAACAGGACAAAATTAGATATCAGATAATCGGCACACTTAATAGTAGATTAATATTAATTCAAGCAGGTTATCTTCAACAGTAAACCATAAACTCTATGGCATTACATCCAGACCAGAAGCATACAAGCCCCATACTCCCTGTCAAGTGTTAATCTTAAATATATGACCATTATCCATTGACCATCACCAATTCCATTCTGCAATCATTCCCAGCCCCACCATTTCTTTTTCACTGAAACTCATATGCATCATCTCCATCATCAACATTTTCGTAAGGATACAAGGTAGCACTGATTACTTAGGAAGTTCCATGTCATTGAGGTAAAACAAGCTTGACAGCTTTTCATTTAAACAAAAGAGTTTAAGCAATCTTTAGTTCTGCTACCTAAACAAGATTTTTAAAAAGCATTCTGCCCCCTAAGTTCTTCACATAATCATTTGTAAGACTGGCTCTACAAAAATTCTCAAGATTTAACAGATGAAATACAAGCTTGACTGAAAATCACCAAGGCTGTCCATTTTGATGACAAAAAATAGTTGAAATTCAGAAAAAGAGAGACAGAAGGTATGGGGCAAGTAGCAAGGGTAGGTGCCACGTGCTGCAATAACGTGCCAAAGTCAGAAAGTCATAGTTGATGACAGCTTGGTCATATCTAGACAGGCTCTTGATTGTGATGAAGATCTCAGTGGAGTGCAGTAAATATGGCTTATGCTGCACTCCACTGAATCAGCATGATTGCAGTGGTACATCATGAGTAAATCTGTGAAAGGAAAGCAGAAACCTGTCATGATTCTTCCACCAAAATCATGATGACGCTACTTCTTGCAGCAGAAGTTCTGCACAATTACAATACTAGGCTTGTCTGCGTTCTATTTGTGTTGTTCATCTACTTACTCACTGCTACTGGCATACACCGCTGTGATTGGTGGTACACACAAAACTGGAAAACCCTACGACCACAGACAAGTAGGTAAAAATCTATCATGAAAGGAAATTTTCAATGACTGTTTTAATGACTAATAAAAGTTAAAACTAAAGGAACCACTGCACTGTAGTATACTTGGTGGAAAAGAGTAGACAGAAAACATGTAAACAAAGAAACCAGGGGAAAAAAAAGAAAGAAGAAAAAGAGAGACACAACAGAGATGCAAATACCTTTTGCTTTTCCACCAAGTTCTGATGCCTGCGAGCAATTTGATCTTCAAACTGCAAAGCAACAAGTCACCTCAGAAACCACAAGAGAGTTAGTAAAGCAGATTGATTGTTACATACCAGGTTAAAAAACAAAAAAAAATTTGAAAAAATGCAAAGCATACAAAGTCCTATCAGCTTGGTAAGCCATTCAAATGTGTTTGGGTCTCCCTATACAAACAAATCATTGAAACGGTATGCTGCATACTGCAGACATACAAACTGATCAAAACTTGTGAGTGTGTGTGTATGTGTGTGGGTGCCTGTATGTATATTTGTGTGTGTGTGTGTGTGTGTGTGTGTGTGTGTGTGTGTGTGTGTGTGTGTGTGTGTGTGTGTGTGCATCTGTGTCTGTGTATGTTTGATTGTGTGTTTGTCTGTCTGCCTGTGCCTATGTGTCTGTGTCTAAGTGTCACTGTGTGTTTTGCATGTGAGAGAAAAGACAGAAGAAAAAAGAGGACAGCATAGTAAAACATAGCAAATCTTGATTTTCTTTCATTCATAGTAACGTAGTACCATAATTCATCTGATTCCCTTCAAGTTCATTTATGTAATTTCAGTCATATCTCAAAACAGACTTTAAAAGAGGGAAAACAAAAAACTAGGGGAAAAAAGAAAAACAATAAAGAATTCTGTGACATCAACATAACACACTTTGCCAATTTTCCTTCAGACATCATTCACCCAACAGGTTCATCTAAAAAAAAAGTCACTTTTGTTCAAGTGCTGGCATAGGTCTACCACCTGCATTTTCTGCCCCTGAACGCCTGACAGCAGGAGAGAGGTGTGACCATTCACATGACACGAGGGTGTGTTACCATTCCGCCACTTGCCTCTTCTGCGACACGGTCTGAAATCCTACACAGCGAGGTTTTACCACCTCTTCCAAAATATCTCTTATTTCTAATTACTATTACTAATTTACCTCTCTTTTGTTCTTTGCACACACACACACACACACACACACACACACACACACACACACACACACGCACACACACATACACAGAGATGAAGGGGAAAAAATGAAAGTAATTCATAAAAGCTTCATGATTCGGTACCCAAAGGGTTCCACTGAAGGTAACATTTCTATCCAGGTAAAAAATATGCTAAATTTATTTGGTTTCAAGAGTTTAAAAAATTTACACCCAAACTTGTAAATGTAAATGCAAAAACACACAAAAAATCATGAACTAACCTAAACTCACAACTCTCATGCAATATTTCTGATGCTACTGTGTCAGAAGAAACCGACAGCTGGCTAATCTTAAAATTACTGAGTGAATGAGCTGGGAGATATTTTATCACAGAGCAAACCACGAACACCAAAATGGACATGCTTGGCAGTACAAGATGACACTCTTACACAAAGCATCCCAAACCTGAAAGTACACAAGCTTTTTCATTTTTCTGAAGTAAAAAACAAAATACACAAGCATCTGCAATGATGTGACAATCCACAATGAAACAGATCAGAACTTACTCTAGGTCATTTAGTGGCAGTGTAAAACAAACAGCTGGATAATGTTAAGTATGACAGAAGCTGGAAACGAAGGAAAGCTATCAAACTGAAAATGGATGAATGGTGATAAGCGACTCTTTTCATGGAAAGAGTCATAAGTATCCCTAATCACCAGCTTTTTGCAGCAAATCTTGAACATATTTAGGCAATAATACAGAAGGAACGTAGAGGAGGAAGTGGATCAATAGCATACAGCAATACACAAGCTGTGGTACCTTCTTCTTGTTCTCTTCTCGGCGTTTCTGCTCTCTGTCAACATGATCTTTCTTTTTCTGTTCCCACTCCTGGCAAGCATACCACAAATGCACACCACTGCTGACTTCAAGCTTTTGGAAATACAGAAGCATCAAAACTATTTCCTTTTTCATTATTCACATCAGTTCCAAAGCAAAAAATGAGTCCTATAATACAAGAACCAACATTATTGTAAAACTTTTCTCTGTCATTTCATCTGGGTAATGTAGGCACAAAAACAGACAAGCAATCAATAAAACATAAAAAGGGGGGAAAAAAACATAAAAAAAAGAAAAAAAATTCATATTTTAAACTGTACAATTTCTTTACTTGTCATATCTATTAAAGATGCATATCTATGTCCAGATAATTATTTCCTGTTTCCTAGATATATCAATTTAAAATGCAGGGAGTATGCTTTTTACGTAAAAAGACTAAGGAAGAAAAGAAGATTTGATTTTTGAAAGAACAGAAATATAAAATATACTGAATGACTTTGAAAATATTTAAAACATTCAAGATCATTATAATCCACAGAGAGAGAGAGAGAGAGAGAGGAGAGAGAGAGAGAGAGAGAGAGAGAGAGAAGAAAAAGGGAATAATTCAAACATGAGACAACAGACCTCACTACCATCCTGTTCTTACCCTGCCTCTTCCATCCTCCTCTTCCTCCCTCTCCTCCACCCCTTTCTCCCTTCAAACTCCACCCAAAGCTATACCATAGAAACATGCAACCGCACACAAAATCATCTAGCAGCACAGCAAAACTCAAAAGCTCAGTAAAACCGTTGTTACCATGATATAAAATTAGCAAGCACAGAGGCAGATCAGTCTCTCCACAAGCAGGGAGTGGGGGGGAGGAGGTATGGGAAGCATTCAATTGTTTTTTCAGAGCGGTGGAGTGAGGGGTTGGGGAGAGCAGCGGAGGGGGAACTGGCAGAGGGAAGGAGGTCTGAACCAATACTCTGTAACAGAATTATTGATAATCAGGGGCGGGGGAGAGATGTAAACTACTGATCATGTGCTGCATTTTTTTTTCAGAAACTGACAGCAATGGTCTTCTCTCTCTGACAGATTTCTGTAACCCTTGTAACCACCGCTCCCCCCCGCATCAACCCCATGCCCCCCCTCTTCCCCTTTTCCACTCTTCCTCTGATCTGCCTCTGAATCCCTCTCTGGCTGCGATGCTGCACAAGTTACCTGTTGTCCTGGAACTGGGACGGGTCTGTTGGCTCCCCCCCAGCTGCTCCCCCCCTCTTCTTCAGCTCCCCTGACGACCTGGAGGATGCCAACAATCAGAATCAGACAGATTTCTCCCATGTTTCTCCCCATCATTCCATGTGTCACTCTTCGTCCTCCTAACCCTCTGTGCTTCAAATTGCTCCAATCTTCCGATTGTCTCTTTTCCTTTCTTTTTTGTTCTCTCTCTCTCTCTCTCTCTCTCTCTCTCTCTCTCCCTCTTTCTTCCTCCTTTCCAGATCAACAGCAATCAGGCCCTTTCTTCTACAATCTGATGAAGACAGTGACAGAAGTTGCTGGCAGAGCAGCATATCAATAGATCTGTGTGTGAGCTCACTAAGGGGGATCACAAGTGCAGACTTGATTGTATTCGGTAGAGTTAGCTTCCCGACTCCATTTTCATTTTTTCTGGGAGTCTTGATGTATGACAATGTTCAACATCAAGTGGAGATACCACATCTGTTTGAATAGGTAAGTATGAAGAAAACACATACATGCAAGAAGACAAATTATTGTCGAGCAACAAACTGCAATAAAGAGAATGCCTCATTGGTTATACATTGAAAAGCTTGATATATGGATTTTTTAGGAAAATTCTGACTTACCTAAGAGCTCCATGGTCCCATTTTCATATGAAAAGCTACAAACTTGACGTTAAAACATGGTGGACTAATGTTTGCAAGATATTCTTAAAGTCAGCTCAGCATCAACTAACGATAATGAACGCAGATGAATGCTCACAAACCACCCCTTCTTTAACTCCCCGTCATCCTCTTCATCTCCTCCAACTGTCCCTAACCCCTTCCACTTACCGCCACACTTCCAGTCTACCCCCTTTCACTGTACCTGCTCTGACTTTTTCGGCCAATGGGAACGCCATACACACTGGCTGGGTTATACCGGGCCTCTCCCTGCAGAGCCAGGCCTTGGGGCAACCGACTTCTTGGGGGCTGGGAAGCATAAAGCAAGAGACAAACAGTGTTGACAGGATGTTGATATATCTGGCTGTGAATTCAAACAAATGGAAACAGACAACATGTACCACAAGTTCACATGATTAATTTTACATCAATACATAAGGATACGTGCAAACTGCTGCTGCTGTGTGTGTGTGTGTGTGTGTGTGTGTGTGTGTGTGTGTGTGTGTGTGTGTGCAAGCACGCATGCCTGCATGTGAGGATACATACATGCTTGCGTATGCATGTGTGTGTACATCCTTTCGTATTTGTGCACATATAAGAATACATGTCTTTCAGCATGTCTGGTATGTGCAATTGTACATCATCTGTCCATTTTCTGGTATACTGAAATCAAGAAAAAGAAAATAATGTTGACCTTTCGCTTTTCCTAAATCGGGTAAATGCATGGATGTCAACTGAAAACAATAACATCCAGTCTTCAGGAATGTCCTTTTCCACCTCCACGCTCTATTAAACAAACCAGTGCATCATGTACCTGAGGAGGGTCGGGGTGCAGGAGGTAAGGCTTTGGCCAGCTTTGCTCCATGCATCACAGTGTGGCTGAACTCATCCTCTAATTGCTGCACAACACATAGGAAAAACAGTGTTTGTGTCATGCAAAACTGACCAAAAAAAGAATCACTGTGTTAAAATCAGATCATACAGACCTGTATGCACATCTGTCTGCTGTTTCATCTTCAGTGTCTCCCGAGAGGCATTATTCCCATCCAGCTCACTGATGATCCCCCATATATTGCCATGTCTAGGAGTAGTCCCTTCTCAAGCCAGTACCAGAGTCCACAGGGACCAATCAATATCATCTTGAAGCAAACCACCACAGCCGACACTACACTCCTGCCCAGTCTTTGATGGTGTTCTGTGGTACCTATTCTAATCCAACATGTGCAGGACAACATTTTCTAAGCCCTTTACTGATGACAACAGTTCTGTAGACTCTGAACTAGTGTAAGCGACTCTTCTGGAGGGTGCCATCAAGTCCAGTCACCATAAACTTACAGGTAACATCAAGTCTGACAAAAGACTCACCACAGGTGAACACATGGAGAGGTTAATAAAAGTACATAAGAAAACAGACAACATGCACACACACACACACACACACACATACACACACACACACACACTGTAGTTATACCTCAGCGGACATCAGTTTCCTGACTCGCTCCATGATGAAATTCTTTTTCAAAACTGCATTGATGGAAGGTCGATCTCTGTAGACAAATAAAAAGGAAAAGCTAATCCATTAGCATACTTGACAACAAAATGACCACAGGCAAAACAATTTTCATGTATAAAACTATCTTCTTATTCCCCAGGCAAACTCTCAACAAGTTACATGGTAACTGCATCCTCAGACACATGTGAGATGAAAGAGTGCATTTCTTTGGGCAAGAAAACCACATGTATGACTGTTTAAGACTTCCTTTACCACAAAGGCATCCACTGTCCACCTTCCAGGGACACAACCTTGACTGTATGCAAGCAACCACTTTAGAACAGAAACAGAAAAATTCTAACTGCACCTTTTCTACTTCTGCAAGTGTGTTTGTTGGCACCAGTTTCTAAATGGGCTAATCCTTGTTGTTTGTTTTATCATTGTTGTTTGTCTGTTCTGCAAATGTTATTTATTTTACACAAATGGTTGGTTGACTGCAGGACCTGGATCAAGGAAACATTTATTTTACTTTGCTGCCCCCTCTTCAATGCTCTCTTGGAGACATCAGTCTCATAGTCACCATACAGAGTCAGTCCAGATCATCCTGTCACAATCTGTTTCGACATGAACAACTTAAAGGTTCTCTTGGAGGCACCATTCCCACATTCTCTGTATGAAGCCATGCCCAAGGCTTCCACTGTGGCAAGGCAAAAATCTCTTAAAAATCTGAGAATGAACTAGTGTACCATCCACTTTTTTGTTCTGACCACAAGGTACCCTTTATTCACACAGCTTATGTCACTCTATTTCATTTTTGCAGTGTCCTGTTGATGCACAAAGTCAGAGCATAACATTATTTTGCTTTCAAGTAGGTCGACAAAATGGCAACTGCCCACAATCACAAAGACGTTTAAAGGACATTTCATGATATCAGTGTCATCTTCTAGCAAACCAAAAATAACTAAATATTCACAGATTCTACTGCCACTTTTGTCTTCTGCCCTGAATTTTTTTATCTCACTAAAATGTTTTCCTTTTCACGGATTCTCATTTTCACATTAAGCTGAAATCCACCAATTTGTACAGAATCCACACCTGACCGTCCTGTCGTGGCCTGCATCCACAGACACCATCTTCAACACTCTCTCTCAGGCATCAGTCCCTCATCCTCTCCATATATAGCCATTTCACACCATTTCGTCACAGCCTGTGTCCACAAACACAATCTTCAACACTCTCAGGCATAGTTCCCACATCCTTCCATATACAGGCACACCTGACCATTCTGTCACAGTCTGTGCCCAAAGACACTATCTTCAACACTCTCTCCAAGGCATCACTCCCTTATCCTTCCACATGCAGGCACACCAGGCCATTCCATCACAGTCTGTGTCCAAAGATACCATCTTCAAAGCTCTTTCCAAGGCTTCACTCCAAAATCCTCAAACCAGACCATCCTGTCACAGTCCATGCATTCACTGGCATTAATTTCACTCTAAAATGTTATGTACAACAACAAAAAATTGCAGCCAGAACAAGCATCAATAGCAACAGGTAAGCACTTACCGTGGAGCTCTCTTGAACAGCTGGGCCACCAGACCCCTCAGGTCATAGCTGTACTGAGGAGCTATAGGGGGATAGGAGCCCCTGCACACATCAGATGTTGCAATGTTGGAACATAAACAAACACATGACAAGAGATAAAAAAGAAAGAATGCCAAGTTGTGTGTTGTAAGCAAAGGTTATCATGTAATAGTGTCTGATAACAACCAATCTAGTCTGATGTTTGGCGATATAATGTGATCTAAAAGGCACTGTCATATACTTTACCTGTCAGTATCCACTGGCAGGATCGCACTGTCCTTAAGTCGTCCTTAAAAGTCAAAACTTGTCCATAAGGGTCCAGACTTATCCTTAGGAATCACAGGCTGTAGGACACCAATCCCCATTCTCTTCCTGTCATTTCACAGGCTGTAGGACACCAATCCCCATTCTCTTCCTGTCATTTCACAGGCTGTAGGGCACCAATCCCCTTTCTCTTCCTGTCATTTCACAGGCTGTAGGACACCAATCCCCATTCTCTTCCTGTCATTTCACAGGCTGTAGGACACCAATCCCCATTCTCTTCCTGTCATTTCACAGGCTGTAGGACACCAATCCCCTTTCTCTTCCTGTCATTTCACTGGCTGTAGGGCACCAATCCCCATTCTCTTCCTGTCATTTCACAGGCTGTAGGACACCAATCCCCATTCTCTTCCTGTCATTTCACAGGCTGTAGGGCACCAATCCCCTTTCTCTTCCTGTCATTTCACAGGCTGTAGGGCACCAATCCCCATTCTCTTCCTGTCATTTCACTGGCTGTAGGGCACCAATCCCCTTTCTCTTCCTGTCATTTCACAGGCTGTAGGGCACCAATCCCCATTCTCTTCCTGTCATTTCACAGGCTGTAGGGCACCAATCCCCTTTCTCTTCCTGTCATTTCACAGGCTGTAGGGCACCAATCCCCATTCTCTTCCTGTCATTTCACAGGCTGTAGGGCACCAATCCCCTTTCTCTTCCTGTCATTTCACAGGCTGTAGGGCACCAATCCCCTTTCTCTTCCTGTCATTTCACAGGCTGTAGGGCACCAATCCCCATTCTCTTCCTGTCATTTCACAGGCTGTAGGGCACCAATCCCCTTTCTCTTCCTGTCATTTCACAGGCTGTAGGGCACCAATCCCCATTCTCTTCCTGTCATTTCACAGGCTGTAGGGCACCAATCCCCTTTCTCTTCCTGTCATTTCACAGGCTGTAGGGCACCAATCCCCTTTCTCTTCCTGTCATTTCACAGGCTGTAGGGCACCAATCCCCTTTCTCTTCCTGTCATTTCACAGGCTGTAGGGCACCAATCCCCTTTCTCTTCCTGTCATTTCACAGGCTGTAGGGCACCAATCCCCTTTCTCTTCCTGTCATTTCACAGGCTGTAGGGCACCAATCCCCATTCTCTTCCTGTCATTTCACTGGCTGTAGGGCACCAATCCCCTTTCTCTTCCTGTCATTTCACTGGCTGTAGGGCACCAATCCCCTTTCTCTTCCTGTCATTTCACAGGCTGTAGGGCACCAATCCCCTTTCTCTTCCTGTCATTTCACAGGCTGTAGGGCACCAATCCCCTTTCTCTTCCTGTCATTTCACAGGCTGTAGGGCACCAATCCCCTTTCTCTTCCTGTCATTTCACAGGCTGTAGGGCACCAATCCCCTTTCTCTTCCTGTCATTTCACAGGCTGTAGGGCACCAATCCCCTTTCTCTTCCTGTCATTTCACAGGCTGTAGGGCACCAATCCCCATTCTCTTCCTGTCATTTCACAGGCTGTAGGGCACCAATCCCCTTTCTCTTCCTGTCATTTCACAGGCTGTAGGGCACCAATCCCCATTCTCTTCCTGTCATTTCACAGGCTGTAGGGCACCAATCCCCTTTCTCTTCCTGTCATTTTTTACTGTACTGCATTGTCTATGATGCAAGGATCAATTTATAGGATGTACTGCAAGACATTCTATCCATTATCATTCTCCAGCTGAAGTCAAGTTAACTGTCTGTAGTCTAAAGCAAATTCATCAGACACCTGGTACGATGTTTTTGACAGATGTTATCTAAAGATTTTTATAACACTTTGAGTTTTCATTTAGTTCATTTTTCACACATGTTGAAACAATCATTCGAAAACATGAAATATTTTATGCCAGTTTCTGATTCTCTTCTTTTCAAACTTAATTTCTGGGTCAATATCATCTTGCAATTATTCAACATATTAGGTACAAATCTGAAAAAAAAAAAAAAAATCCATGATGGTAACATAAATCTACTGCCACCTGTTAATATGAAAATCGACAGAGTGAAAAAAAAAAAAGAAAATCACAAGGCATACAACTTTTATCCACTCATGGCTGGAAAAAAAGTCTAAAACATAGGCAACAGATGTGCAAAAGGCAGATCAATACAGAACATAATTGGCAGAATCACACATGGAAAGGCCAATCAACAAAATCAAAAACTATAAGCATTGTCTAACAGAAAAACAAAATCTGCTAAACAGATTTGTGACACAATGCAGTGACAAACAACCAGAAACATTACCTGATAATTTTCAGGACCAAATTTTTCATGTTCCCCGCTTCAAACTGAAATGTGGAAAAAAAATTATAAAGAAAGAAAGAAAGAATGAGGATATAAAATAAACGTTAAGAAATCTCCTTGCAATATTAAGCTACAATGGAAAAAAACTGTCATTCCACAGTCTAAAAATTCAACATTAACAAATGTTTGCCTCCACCCTCCCCTCTACCCCAAGCCCCCTTCTCACACCTTCCTTCCCAACCATCCATTGTCCCCATCCTTTTCTACTTTCTCCTCCAAAAAGGATTTCAATTCAAGAGTTAGCACAACAACTACCCTCTGAAGTCAAAATTCAAGATGGGAGAAGACTACCTTTTAACTGATAGCATGTTAACTCCCTATTCTTGAACACACCAACACAGGATTCACAAAGAAAACACACCCTTCCAGTATGTACATACAGTTCCTGGCAAGCATGAAAAACCATTTTAGTTCTATCTGGCAACATTTCACATCATCCTATCCCTTAGGAAAACAACAATCAAACCCACCCTTTTTAGTACTGTTTTCACATTCAAGACTTTTTCCACCTTCATAAGGAACAATTTTCAAAAAAGGGAAATTTCTGAAACATTCTGGAATGTTAACGGCTGTCAGCTATGAGTTCAGTCCATGCCATGAGCGTTACTCACTGCGTGTTTCAGAGTCGTCAGTTCGTATAGCACACAGCCCAGGGACCAGATGTCACTGGAAGCAGAAAGAATCAAAATCAACATAGAAAAATAACTGAAAAGTTAAAAGCAGACAGAGTGTAACTCACTGTGATGTTTCACTTCTCAGAAATATCTGGAAAACAAGATGACTCTTTTTTAAACTACCAGTTTTCATTTAATACACTTTATGTTGTATGTATTTTTTAGATTGAAGTCAAGCACATTTGAATTTCATCTATAGTTAGAGATCAATTTTCTAAATCCTTTAGTTCATTTGGTTGACCTGATCAAACCCGATCCATATCAAACTAGTCAAGTATTCCAGTCATGTCTGCTGGCATTAGATCTAGTGAAACCAGTCAATCAGTCTAGCTTGCTACTTTGTCTGCTCTGTTCTTTCTTATCTGACAAACTGTTCAGCTGATTCTCTGAACCATACCAAGTTTCGAGCGCAGCGTCTAACTTGACCATATCATTTTCTGATGTTTCTGTCCAAAAAACAGCCTTGTGAAGATACAGCAAAAGAAGTCCAGACTTCAGAGACAAAGGCAAGCTTGTAGGGCCCCTTGAGGGGTTCCAACTTTGGTAGATGACCAAATCAAAACTGAGAGTAAAAGAAAGGAAAGATTCAGAAACAAAGAAGTTGAAAGCGACTTGTATGTCAAGGGAGATCACTCAGATTCATATATAAATTTACCTCCCTTATCTCCTCAAAATTTTTTAGCACTCCTGATTAAGTATGCTTTCACATTCTCTGCACCAGCTCCTTAAGGACCTAAAGGACCAATCTCATGTCATCCCATTACAAGAGCTCCACCCGTGCCATCCATGAATCTGCCATTACCAAACCATTTCCACTGTGTTCAGTAGCACCCATTGTGATTCAAAAGCACATGACATCATCTTGTAAGAACCCTTTCTGACAATCCTAACTGCTCACTCATGAAGCCAGATTGTAACTGAGCTTCCCACAGGCTCAGACTGGAGACCATTCAAGCCTTTCTGACAACAGCTCATATGAAACAATGACGATGAAGACCTTAAGACAAACCACTGACAAGAGATAAAAAGGACCTGAAGTCTTTGTGAGAAGGGACTAAAGGGTGGTGATAACATTTTTACCCTCTAAATTTATGACGTGATGAGCATAGGACAATAATATTCTGGAGATCTGTGGTTTAATACTACATGCAGGACAGTTTTCCGCTCTTCTTTTCAAGCATGTCAAAGGAAAACAGCGATAAACTATCACACCTTATCAGTAAAGAAATCTGAATAACACTCTCAAATAAAGGAGTTTATTGTTTGCTGGTTTACTCATTTATATATTTTTGGTTGTTTACTACCAGCTTGTTATGTACATTGAACACTGATCACAATATCATTAACAATTAATGACATTATCATTAATGACACCAATGCAGGTCAAAGTGGTATCAATGATATAAAACCTGTTTGTGTGAGACTGCTCAGAGTCCTGGCCAGGATCAGGAGTCATGTTGAACCAAAAGGTTAAGTTAAAGCTTGACAATTTCTCACAAGCAGGCAGAAACACAATGGACATATCCACTATCTACAATGCTATGTTGTCAGTCTCTAAATGCACCATCAGCTCATGTAGAAAAGCACATCTAGATACAGCAAACATACAATTCATAACATAGCAGCTTTACTGTTGACAACCGTAAGACCAATAAGGCCAGGCTGGGCACTGTGTGTCCGTCATTTCACATGATTTTGTCACTCCATTATTTTCTAAGAAGAAATGTCAAATAAAAAATGTGATCAAGAAACATGTTACTCACACACACACACACACACACACACACACACACATACACACACACACACACACACACACATGAAATGGCCCTATCAACTAGACCACAACTGCCATATTTGTACCATTTCCAAAAATGATAAATTGATGGGAAAGTTGTAAGGCTTTACTCTTTCATAATTACCTTGATCTTTATCAACTCAATATCATTCCATCACTCTCCCTTTAGAGTTACTCCAAACCCTAAAGTCAGACAGTTGTATCTTGCCTTCGTTTACCTCTTATTGTTGTATGGTTTGTTTTCCACTATCTCTGGAGAGAGGTAGTATGGCGTTCCTATGCATGTTCTGGCCAATTCCACTGTGCTGAAACAAAGAGAGAAAACAGCAATCAGATCAAGTGTGTAACAAAAACTGGTCAAAACAATGGCAACTCATGTGCACTCACATATTAACACATCATGGGTTTTTCATAATACATGCAAATGTGTCTCTAAAACTATCCCTCTATCACCCCCATGCTACCTACTGCATTGCACTTTTTCAGACCATCGATGACCATTACAGGGTAAAATTTCCCTTTTCTCTCTCTCTATCTATATACATATATATATATAAATTGTAACTTTTTTCTTTTTTTTTGTCACAAAAAAAATTAATAAAAAAAATAATTAAAATTTTTTTTTTAACTTATTAACCCGTTCACTGCTTGAAAATGTTACAAAGGCTTTCCCAGTGCCAGGGAAATCTAATGATTTGGGGGTAATAATTAAAAAATTCTAGCTCAGAAACTACAAAAGATATAACAATGAAATATATATGATTTTTGAAGGAAATTGAATGAAGATTTTGAATCTGGGCTTCTTTTGTTTTAATTTTGATAATAAAAAAATATTTAGGCATTTAGATTTGGATAGATTTTTTTGCACGATCAAAAACATATGTATTTACCACTACAGCTTTACATCCAAAAAAGAACACAAAGCAAAAAAGTTGAAAATAAAGTTTGTACTGTCACACTACACATGTAAATGAAAGTAAAACAGTTTAGAAGTCTATCAAGATGCTCACACTCTATGCAGACAGGTCAGTCCACGACCACGCCCCCCTCCCCCCACCACGCCCCCTTGCTGGACTTCAACCCTCTCTTTCACTCCTCCTCTTCTCCTACCTTTCCCTCTGCCCCGTGTCACGCCGCGAGCAGGCCACGCTTCCCTCTCGCGCTGACTATCACATCACTGGTCACTGGCACGCAGTGCAGAGTACACACTAGGCGAGCTCGTTCGACGCTGGCAAACCAGTCAGCTGAATACACACTGAGGTCACACAGCCCGACACAATAACTGACGAATACGGTCGGCAATTCCATCACAATCATCATCTCACCTTCATGCTCGAGTAAGTCGTTGAATAAAAGATTATTGTCTTTGTCCAAAATGATTAGCAGAGCCTGCACAGCTGTGTAAATATGTTGATTTGGTCGCTACGCTTGTCGAAGGTTGCGCCGCCATCTTTGCAAGCAAGACGAAGTGCTGGCTGGTCATCCAGTCAGTGATGAGAATAAATGGGCTTTCCCCTCACGTGTGGTCATTTGCATATCATTTTAATACTACAGACATATAAGGCTTACTACGCACACTCTATTTAAGTCCGTTAATAGAAATAGTAACGAATGAAAATTCAAGAAAAATGCATGACGTCAGTGGACGGCCCATAGGCACTGGGAAAGCATTTTTACTTCGGCGTCAACTGACGGCTTATAGGCACTCTTCGGGTTAATCATTCTTCCTAAACTTATTCACTTGCTAAACAAATTGTTGAATCTTTTTACCTGTTGTTGTCTTCTTTTTGTCATCTCTTTCTTTCTTCAAACTGTATCAATCTGTTTACACTTACCGCTGTCCCACAAAGTCAGAAAACATAAGCTGAATAGATTTATGCAAGATTTAAAATCAGTCCGTCTGGTCTCACTCACTTGTTCAATACTTTGGCAATGCCGAAATCCCCAAGCTGCACAACCCCGGAGGAGCTCAGAAAAATGTTCTGAAAACACCAAAATGGAAAGAAACACATGAGAACACTGCAGTTACAAGCAATTACCATCCTACACCAGCAGAATCATTGGCAGAAGGTATGCCTACTACATGAAGAGAAAAAAGGACATAAGCCAGTGACTGTAGATGGGATGGGCAGGGGAAGGAGAATATTTAACTTGCCTCTTTCACGATCTATAATCACCCAAACATTGACAATCAGGATAGTGGAGGGGTCATGTCAGTACAACAATCACCTACCATTGCGATTAAAAAAAATGATTTCCACAAAGACTAGGATATGATGGGGGATTGAGGGAGGGGAAAGTCTGGGGAGGAATCGGGGAGTGAGGCAGGTCTGAGGAGTAAAAGGGAGGAAAGGGGAAGACGATTGGGACAAACACCCTCCAGTGTTGACATATTTCAAGACTGAGGGAGGAGGAGAGCTTTTTAAACAAGAATTCTCCTTCCACATCAAATTTCATAGATTTGTGCTCTCAAAACAAACCAAACCTGTACTTTTACTTTGTTACATTTGATCCAACAAAAGATGGAATCATTTCAGAGCACTCCTTTTAAAGATTTCAGTCATGCTTCCTTCCACACTTCCTTTACATTAAAATAAAGATTCTCAGGATTTGCTGGAACTGAAAAGAGGAAATCATCTGAAAAGATAGCGAGTCACACAAACAACTCCTCAGTTCTAGAACCCCACCACATTTCAGATATGAGAAAAACAACAACAAAACTAATACACTTGATTTAAGTGTCCTTTGAATTAAAACTTTCTTCTACTGGGACTTTTTTTCTTACATACGTAGTGTCAGTTACTTGCAGGTCTGCGGTTAGAATAATCTGTATAAATCATATTAAATGTCAAGGGACACTAGCAGACCTGTCACTCTGCAAAATCGTTTCTGAAAATGTTAGTCATAGTCTTCAGTATCAGGCACACCAAGCAGAACTAAACATTCACTTACCTGTGATTTTATGTCTCTGTGAAGAATCTTTCGGTCATGTATATGCTTTATAGCCAAGCAAATCTGAGCAAACCAGTTCATGATCTGAAAACAGAATCTCTGTCATAACACATGCACCTTACATGCGCAATAAATGTATCCTAATTCATGATGTAGACTCACTCCACCATCTCTCAGGAAATTGTACAAAAACAGAGAAATTGTACAAAAACAGAGAAATTGTACAAAAACAGAGGTTCAAGTGGAGCAGAGAGATCTTTGTCATTTCACATCTCCCCATCTCCCTCCTCCTCCTCCCCTTCCTCACCCCCCCCCCCCCCTTCCTTTTTCCCTCCCTCCCACACTTTACCCAAAAAGCTCTTGGTTGACACAAACTGACTGGTCCAAATAGTATGATCTGGCTTACTTAAAATTTGATACACATTGTCAACAGGATGACCCAAGTGTGCATAGTTTACACCTCTTTCTTGAATACCAGTTTTTTTGTTTTTTTTTTAATCAAATTGGGCTACTGTCTCTTCCACTCTTCAGTTTGAACATTTTGACCAAGTATCTATCACAGCAGCAAAGCAGAACTTCAGCAAATCACTACCAAACTGGGAAGAGCACTGAGTAAACACAGAACGGAGATCAATTCAGAGAAAAGCAAAACCATAGACAACAATCTCAGACAGCGTTCAGCAGTCATCATCACCATGAATGGTCAGACACTGGAAGACCTGGACCCCTTCAAAGTTTGGGAGTCTATTCTGAGCAAAGACAGCTGCTCAGTAAAGGTGATGAAGATAAAGCTCTCCCTGCCACAACCATTCATCAATTTCATGTCTCCTTCAAAATATGCTTCCTGACCAAAATTGTCAGCTGCTAGCTTGATTTTAGCCAGAACTATGTATGAATTAATCCCTACTCAAACTCCTCTAATGTAGCAGTGAATATAAACACAGACTGAACAACAAACAAAGCCAGTATGTGCTACCTGAATTCAGAAACAGTTCAAACTCGATTCACATGCTGTCACTGCTTTTCCACCATCAATTTTAGCCATTGACTCACTTTTGCAACTTACACATAATTGGTCTTTAGCCGAGAATAGGCACTATATAAGTATTCATTATAATAATAATAATAATTCCTTTTCATAGTCACCACATATTCAGTTATCTTTATTGCTGGAAAATTTGGGCTTTGAAAAAGGAAACGATCAAACCACAGTGAATACAGAACAAGACAATAACTACTAAATGAAAACAAGGCTGGATGCCAAAGCTTGCTGATGATGGCCGGTCAATAATTTGACTGAACACAAAACAGCCATGAGCATGACTCAAAACTCTACCAGATATCCACAATCCTGGCTCACTGCACACAAAGGGTACAACTGTAAATGGAGCGCTGGACATGGACACTAGATCTTGAGTGAAATAACCCAGGAGTTAAACACACTTCAGACAAATGTTCTGCACCTTATACAAGGCATATGAGACGGAAGACTGTTTGGCAGCAAACGGGAAAAAAAGGTGGCAGACAAGAACCTCCCCTTACAGATATCCAGAGCTGGTATGAAGGCAGATGTCCCAAAGCAGACAGAGGCAGTCCTGGATGGACAATACAAAGGACAAGACTGGTCACAGTACCTCTGCGCTGTTGAACATGATTAGGGGACAGACAGCAGCATAGATCCCTAAGTGCCCAACCATCATCCTCAGCACCATTGCAGCCTACTTTCACAGGAAAGTAGGGATTAAAAATCAGTGCTGGATGACATTTCATTATTAGAACAGACTCTCCACAATATTTTCTTTGGAGTGAATGCAAGAGACAAGAAAAATCTCCTTTTTTCTGGCTTTCAGTTAAAGTATTCACTGCTAATACATGCATATGCCAAGCAAAGGGTCTATTGAAGCGCTTGATTCCTTTTGAAGAAGTGAGGACATTTCGTTGTCTGTTATCTGCATGAGTGCTAGTTGAGAGGGTAGCGTGAATGGCACTAGCTAGGATTTCTGTGCCACTGCTTCTTATCTGGAGCAAAAGTTACTCCATTAGCTTTGGAATAATTCAATCAGAAAATTTAACTTTACCTGATCTTCAGAGAATAAGCGGCCATGCTGATTATTAATTCTTCCATACAGATCACCTGAAAAAAAAAACAGCAAGTAAACTGACAAGAAAAAAGTACACCTTACAAAAGAAGAAAAAGAAAAAATCATACAAATGAAAAATTACAAAACTAAAAGTTGAGTCAAAACAAATATCAATACAACATCAAATCTTGTTGAAATTGTGTTGTTATACACATATCCACAATATCAGAAACAGAAAAGGAGGAAAGAGAATGTGTGTGTGTGTGTGTGTGTGTGTGTGTGTGTGTGTGTGTGTGTGTGTGTGTGTGTGTGTGCACAAGTATGCATTATGTGCTTGTGTCTATGCATGTTTGCATGCTTGTGTGCATGTGTGTCTATCCATTTCTCTCTCTCTCTCTTTGTTTGCCTATGTGTATGTGTGTATGCATATTCAACAAATCATATATGTATATCTATCCTGGATTTTCAACTTTCTATCAAGACAGCAACATTTAATAACTATCTGTTTACTAGCTGTGGATGGTTCATTACACATTCATACAATGAACGGTTTGGGTTAAAAACTTATCATAAAAGAAAGACACTTGACGTGCATCATTTTAGAAACAAAATCAAAATTAAACATAAGAGACATATTCCACTTGAAGTGCATCATTTTAGAAACAAAATCAAAAGTAAACACAAGAGACATATTCCACTTGAAGTGCATCATTTTAGAAACAAAATCAAAAGTAAACACAAGAGACCTATTCCACTTGGAGTGCATCATTTTAGAAACAAAATCAAAAGTAAACACAAGAGACCTATTCCACTTGAAGTGCATCATTTTAGGAACAAAATCAAAAGTAAACACAAGAGACCTATTCTACTTGAAGTGCATCATTTTAGAAACAAAATCAAAAGTAAACACAAGAGACCTATGCCACTTGGAGTGTATCATTATAGAAACAAAATCAAAAGTAAACACAAGAGACATATTCCACTTGAAGTGCATCATTATAGAAACAAAATCAAAAGTAAACACAAGAGACATATTCCACCTGGAGTGCATCATTTTAGAAACAAAATCAAAAGTAAACACAAGAGACATATTCCACTTACCTCCTGAGCAGTAGTTCATGACAATGTACAAAGTTCCTGCCTCTGTAAGCAAAAAACAAACAAAAACATCAAGGACTCAGAACCACTTTAAGAACATACTTGAAATTGCAGGTGTGTACACACACTCCCTCACACACACACACTTTTTCCCCCTGACTCTCTCTCATTTGTTGTGAAGTTAGGCTTTTACAAGACTTCAAAAGTCTATCACAGGCATTCACACACCACACACACACACACACACACACACACACACACACACACACACATTTTTTTTCACCTATCTCTCTCTCTTATTTCTTAAGTTAGGCATTCACAAGACTTCAAAAGTCTATCACAGGTGCTCTCACACACACACACACACACACACACACACACACACACACACACACACACACACACGTGTGCACGCGCGCGCGCTCATAAACACATGCCTGAAGAATGAGAGACAAACAATCAGAGACATGTCAAACGTCACAATTTACATAAAACAACTTACAGTTCCTTGCTTGTACACATACCTTCAAAAGATTCAATGTAGCTCACAATGTTGGGATGTTTCAGCTGGGCCAGAACAGCCACCTAAAAGTTTGAAAAACACAACATGTACATATCAGTAAATTATAGATTTTTTACCTCGGTCAGACACAACACTTGAGAGGATAACTCTCTCTCTCTCAAAAAAAAAAAATGTTATGTATGGGATTAGCTGAGGTTTTCTTCTGAATGTCATCTCTCCTAATACCTTCTCTGCAGAACTCTTTCTGTACAATAGACAGACAATGTACAAAACACTGAATATGATGTGATCACTATGAACACTAACAATCATTGGGCGTAACTAATCCAAGTCCTAATGACCAGAGGAAACGCCACAGAGAGGGAAAATTTTGTCTCTTGCACTTTCCATATTGGTTTCAGTTTTACATCATTTGCCTAAAAAGAAATGCAAATAAACAAAATTACTCCTGTAAATATAGTAACATTCACCCATGTCAGATTGTGGATATTTTTCAGGAATTTGAGACAAAAAGAGAACAATGATGCCATAAAAAGAAAAGATAAGGCATGTTAATGGCATCAGTATCTGATTCTAAAGTAGTTAAAGTTACAAATCAGAAAAATCAAAAATACGAATTTAAGAATTGAAAATAAACCATAAAACTATCTTACCCCACATCAAAATTCCAAATGTTTACATTTGATATGTCTTTTTGAGGTACAATGTGGCGTGCTGCCATTTATATGGGAGATCATCACCAATATTCCTGCAAGACATCGGGATCTCTTATTCTGGCCTGCTGTATAACCTTCTTACTTCCAGTGGGCATTTTGCGCGTGCGTGCGTGTGTGTGTGTGTGCGTGTATGTGTGTGTGTGTGTGTGTCTGGGTGTGTGCATGTGTGAGTGTGTGTGTGTGTGTGTGTGTGTGTGTGTGTGTGTGTGTGTGTGTGTGTGTGTATGCATGTGCATGTATGTGCGTGTCATGTGTGTGTAACCGTGTGGTTTGTCTCAAATACCATGAGGCCCATGGCTTGATGCAATGATAGAGCTGCATCACTTGCCTCTATTTCTTAAGACTGTGGGCAAGTGCCTGGAGGGTGTGTGTGTGTGTGTGTGTGTGTGTGTGTGTGTGTGTGTGTGTGTGTGTGTGTGTGTGTATGTGTAAATGTGTGTGTGTGTGTGTGTGTGTGTGTGTGTGTGTGTGTGTGAGTATGTGTGTGTGTGTGTGTGTGTGTGTGTGTGTGTGTGTGCACATTAATGTAAGTATAAAGGTGTACAAAAATCAAAGAACAAAGAAAATGAAATCATAATTATTTCATTTCATTTCTTTTAATTGAAATTAAGTTTACATGGACTTCAGCACTGTCATATTACTGTGATCTATATCACTAATACTATTACATTAATCAATGCAAATTACAGACTTAACTAGGCTGAATAGGTGAAATGCCACAAAGAGAATAAGTAAAAATCTAGAAACGCACAGTTGGCCACCACTTAAAACTACCATCATCAGACTGCCAGAACCTAACAATGACAGTCACTAGGTAAGAACTCTATATACATACTGAATGCTTAGGTTATAAAATTCAGAAATAATCCCAAATAATACCTCTTTCCTTGCATCCTCTCTTTCTTTGGCAGACATCTGGAAAATAAGAATTAAGTATAGATTAATCACGATCATGAATAACTAATATCAAAATTGATTAAAATCAAGTCATGGTGTTGCAGACTTGCGGTATGGGAGCATGTTGGTTTGATTCCCATCAGAGACAATTTTCAATGACATTTTGCAGACCCAGCCAGCTCCTACCCCGTGCTGAGTATGCTGCAGGCTCAACAAGGAGGCTGAAACCACAAAGTTGAGTTACATCTTTCATATGTATGCGTCTGTGACAGTTTGCACAGTTTTTCTGACCTACACAACAAATGTATGTTATCTTTCGAACTAAGCTGACACCAGGATTTAAAAGGAAGCATAGAGTAAAGCCCTGTTACATCCTCTCTGTTCAGAATAGAACACCGACGCATTATTTGCATTTTCCTAAGTCTCATTACTCATCATTTAAAACAAAACCAAAAAAAAACAAGGTTCAAATTCTCTGGCCCTCCATGCCATGCTCTTGTGACGACCTAGTTTCAATTAACATGCCTGTGGTCGTTTCACATAAGCATTATCAGTACGGGCAAGCTCATGCCTTTGGTTGGTGGTACCCTCCAGATGGAGATGGTCATTCACACTGGTTCTGCAATTGAGCAGGTCAGTGCTTGTCATCGGTGGTTGGCCTAGCAGGAGGTGTCTGTAATATTTTAGGACTGAAGAGGCACTACTGTGACTCTGTGATACTTATATCTCTCTGTGGACTGTTGGTTCTGGAGCTGCACAACACAAATTCAGGTGTGGTTCTGTATAAGTGAGCCAGGATGAGTGATTATGGCACATTGAAGAGGAGACAGCACAACAACAACAACAAAAACAATAAATAAATGAATAAAAATAAAGCCATCAATAATTAATAACTAAACCATAGCAAGGTCACTGTAAATAAAACTTAGATCTTTATACACCCAGTCCAGACTACAGTTATGAGTATATGCTTCTTCAATTCCGTCTCATAGCTTTAGACACAAAGGGCCAAGATACAGTGATAGAATCAGCCAATATTGCAATTATCTAACTGTCTTTACCACTTAGATCATAGATTTTCAAAATTGATAGATCAGTGTGTCTTAAGTTCTTTCTACTTAATTGATCTGTATAATGCATCGTCTGGGATTAATGTCACTAGCAGGTCTATACATTTGAATCTGGAAGATCAGTAAAACCCCATCAGTAAAACATGAGACTGTACTGGAAGATGAGACCCTCAATGAATCAGACTGAAAGTCCAATGTTTTGACCTCTTGGTAATCACATCATCTGTCACAAACCCTTATGTATACAAGTAATAACACATAAACAAAAAACAGCTTACTGAGCTTCACAAAACAAACTTAGATGCAGTTTTGGTTCTCAGCCTCAAACATGGTAAAGTGGCAGTTTTACTTCGCTTCAGCACATCCCACTGTTCAGTAATAGAACAGGTGAGATATGTATTATGATTCGAACAATACATGAAAATGCTAGAGAATATCCAGTGACAATCTAACTGCTTCATTTCACATCACTTTTACTTGGGGAGTTAAGAGAACACAGATCATTAACCGAAGTCACCACTCTGTACAACGAAATCAGCCTGATCAATGATTTACTGTACAAAATTCAGCCTGAGGCCAACCCAAAAAAATTTTCCACCTGGCTAACACTGTGAAAGACAACCAGACTTCTTTGGGTGCTTTTTAAAATCAAACCCAGCTTAAACATCAAAGCTGGGTTGAAACCGATAATACAGAATGTTTTATAATGTGATTAGTTCCTGACTTCTGACAAATCCACAAACGATCAGCAAAAGCCTTGTTGCTGATATGTTGTCTTAGAACATGTCAAGTAGATCAGTAGGCCTATGTTAAATCATCATGTAAAACAAGGACACAGAAAGGCCATAAGATCTAGTCACCCTAAAATCCTGATCCTGAGCATGATCTTTTTTAAATTTAAATCTAATTATTACCTGTCATGCTATGTGTAGAATTAAATTCAATACTTGTGTCAATGCTAAGACTGAATTAAATCAGAAGTATTCACTGCAAAAGATCAGGCTTATGCACCCTTTTCATCTCTATTTTCCCCTGCATGCAAAACATGGACCCTAACACAGTACCAGCAGAACTGCAAGGTATGATTCAGACCACAAAGAACAGATGCTATTGTAAGATTTCTTGCCCTCTCCTTAATGGATCAAGTGACAAATAAGCATGTGTGAAAGATAGTCAAAGAAAATGGAAGAGAATTTCACTACCTCCTTACAACTGTCAAGAGGCGCAAGCTAAAATAGTATGGCCACATCACAAAATCCCAAAGGCTAGCTAAAATGATTTTCTAAAGGTTTATTGAGAGAAAGAGACATACAGACAGCCAAAAGAAGAAATGGGCAGACAACACAGAGGTGAGAACCAGCAAGCCTTTTGCAGAAATGCAAGCCCTTGCACACAACTGAATGAAGTAAGCTGGTGCAGAAGTCCCTCCTGCAGCACTCGTACAACTCTATCCAGAGTTACGGGACCACCAAAGCAAGGCATTTGTGGATTAAAGTCTGCTGTTGACAAAGAGACAGACTTAACAGCACATGAAAAAAAAAAAATCCACAAACTTAGGAATGGATTTGCTACACATCTCGCAGTGTGGTTATGTTTGGTAAGGTGTCCACACACGGTATGACCAGTAGGTTTGGCCATTTATGACAGTTCTGGTTTCACTTGAATAGTACTATGAACTACCAGACTTGTTTCCATTCTTAATTGGAATGTCTTATGTCATGCCAGTTCTGGTTTCATTTGAATACTATGAACTACCAGACTTCTTTCCATTCTTAATTGGAATGTGTCTTATGTCATCTGGCTATAAAAACTGGTCTGCCCTTTTAAGACTGCATTGCAGGCATCAACCTTTGAGACTTTCAAAGAAACAATGTGTGTGTGTGTGTGTGTGTGTGTGTGTGTGTGTGTGTGTGTGTGTGTGTGTGTGTGTTCCACTATACACACTGTATAAACTACAATTATAGTTTTTGTTTATTTGTTTGTTTTTTGAATGGGACATCATGTGAAAAACCTTAAGCCACCCCATATCCATAACTCCTTCAAGACTTTGGCTGGACCTCAAGTCCCCAAGTAATCTTCTCATAATATTAAATCTGTGAGTGGGCTTACTTTCACAATGTTGATTTCTTTCACAACGCATTGTCGGTTCGTCTGCTTGTGTCGAATAAGGACAGCTTTTCCAAATGCACCCTCTCCAATTTTCCGTACTCGCTGATAACGGTCCATGACGATAAAGTTTAACAACGGAAACAAAGAAAAACAAAGTCCGGCATCAACTTGTCAAAGCGAACATTACCATTCCACTAAACAGAAAGTCCATTTGCTACGCATTTCAAGGCAGAAATAGGCACTAGTAAATGTAATTCAATATTTATGCTGTTTGCCATACTATCTGTAATGATCTGACCCCTCCTTGCTACAACGTAGGTGAAAATTACAACTTAAACAAAAAACAAAATGAAGCGCTTGCGTGATTATCACTATTTTCAGAGCTTTTGTCAGTGACCAATGTAAACTATTTCTTGGAAACTTCCGCTTTGCGAAACAGAGGCTCTCATTAAAAAGTACTATCGTCCGTGACATAGTTGTCCTACACTATTTAGATAAAATAATATGACGAATGATAGCTATACATGTAGCCTCCTTTGTTTTACAGTTTTTGTAAGAACAATCCACATAAATCAAACTGCATTTCGATTCTTTTTAATCAAAGGAGGGAGGAAGGTGAAGGGGGGGGAAAAATGTCAAATGTATTATGCAAATAGCAGCTGCTACGTTGTTTCAATGTACACGATGACCTCCCTTCAACGACAGGTTTTTATGTTTTATGCCATTCTAAAAGGCAGCCTCGAGACGTCTTGCTCTAGAAACTTACTGATACACAAGCTCACTGCGTTACGCTTTAATCATTCAGTATGAAAAATTAAAAATTTGTTTTAGTTATATGCGTAAACAAGGGACTCTGTGTGATTATGCTGCAGTGTGTGTGTGTGTGTGTGTGTGTGTGTGTGTGTGTGTGTGTGTGTGTGTGTGTGTGTCTGTCTGTCTGTCTGTCTGTCTGTCTATGTGTGTGTTAAACTTCATCATTAGCATCTTCTCTGCACACAGCCAGTATTACCAAATTTAGCAGAATGACAAACGGTGATACGACCTTCCCATCCGCTCATTGCATGAGGAGGTTACCAACCGGTGGCGGCTGTATATACGTAATTAATATTTTCAGCAATATTGTCAATATTCAAAAAGGTAACATTTTCTTTTAAATTGTGACCACATGTAATGGAATGATCAACAATAAAAAGGCCTTGCCAACCAGCCATTACATGAAGAGGATATATCAATTGATAACGGCTTTACATATGTGGCTAAATTTAAAACAATATTTTTATCATTGTAAATAAACCTCTACTTTGAAATTGTAACCCTCTCTCTTCTCTCTCTCTCTCTCTCTCTCCTCTCTCTCTCTCTCTCTCTCTCTCTCTCCAACAGAGTGCTGTCCTCCCTTAAATGCTCTCCTTCCTTTCATCCTCAGTTTCCAAGGATGACTCTTTAACATACCAGTCTATATTACCACACACACACACACACACACACACACACACACACACACACACACACGTGCGTGCACATGCGCGCATGCGTGCACACATGTGGCGCATGTGCACGCACATGGACACGCATACGTACACATATCATGCACTCATAACGTGCATGCGTACAGAGAGAGAGAGAAGAGAGAGAGAGAGAGAGAGAGAGAGAGAGAGAGAAAGAGAGAGAGAGAATAAATGTGTGTTCGTGAATGAGAATCTGTAAGTACGTGTTAGAGAAGGTGTGTGTGTGTGTGTGTGTGTGTGTGTGTGTGTGTGTGTGTGTGTGTGTGTGTGTGTGTGTGCTCACGTATGTGCATATGTGCATGTGCGTGCACACGCACACATGTGTGTATATGTGCATGATGTTTTATGTTGTTTGGATGCTTGATCTTCAATTTTATGTTTTTTTTTACTGTGTTTCAGACTGAATTGGGTTCATGTGCGCGTGTACATGTTTGTGTGCACCGTCTATGTCTATTTAACTCTACTTTTATTGCAGTGCCCTCCTGTCTCCCCCCCCCCCCCCCCCTCCCCCCACCGCCCCTCAGATAGGTCTCGGCAAATTTTCATTCACGAAAATGTTTGTGAAATAATCTAAACCTTAAAAGCTAGTGATTTATTTACTGAGAATAAAGTTTCATACTTAGATCCTTTCTTAAATCAACTCATTAAAATGTAAGCGGAGGATGGGGAGTAAAGGGGAAGGGATGGGACTCAACTCCGTGGATGAGAATCTGGTCAAAAACATAATTGAAAAATCTGTGGGTTTAGAATGCATGTGTGTGCGCGCCTCTGTGTGTGTGTGTGTGTGTGTGTGTGTGTGTGTGTGTGTGTGTGTGTGTGTGTGTGTGTGTGCGTGCGTGCGTGCGTGCGTGCGTGCGTGCGTGTGTGTGTAAAGTTCTTCAAAATTGTAGGTCAGCCGTCATTGTTGACTATTATTGACCTGATCAGTTTTGCTGATCGGAGCTACATCGCTAACTAATATTCTCTTCATCGGTACCCCGAGCTGTACGATCAGACTCCGTAACCAACTCTTTACAAACAATCATGGTATCTGTGTTTATAATCTCTTGAAATCTGTTCGACTGAATTCCAATATGTGTTTTTATACAACTCAATGTCAAAATGGCGTCCGCTGCAGTTCGTTTTGGGGCACACTTAAAAGAATTACGGATTCATTTATGCCAAAAATCTCCAGCAAGCAAGGGAGTGAGGTACCACTGTATTCTTTTTTCTATAAGTTGAATATTATCCAACACATGAGCTGATGTTTTCTTCTAACGACAGACATCTCATTGTCTGTCTCAAATCGGAACTTTGACACCGTCCAAGTCACATTTCGTCTGCTACAAACTATAGACTAAAGTGATAACGCGTTTGTGTGTACGTGTGCGCGCACGCGTGGGCATTAATGTTTATGTACGTGTATTTACAAATCTAAGTAATTGTAGAGATTGCTGATGAGCACCCATTTCTGTTCCCGTCACCGCTGTTTAAATGCAGAGTCATTTTAAAATACAAAACGGATTAAAAAGCAGTTAACCAGGTTTCATGTAGTTCTTGTTTACGAAACTGGCATGTTTCATTCATATATTTTCAAATGTTTGGTTGGATAAATGACTGCAGGTGTGTCTGTTACGATGGACCGTTTATTGTGCATAATGGTGATAACTTGGAATTTGTTATGGATGACAACATACCAACTAAAATAACTTCAAGCGAGAACCACCAGCCATGGATTACTACAAAAACCAAACGTTTGTTGAGAAGGAAACATCGGTTCTTTAAGAAATTGAAACTACACCCTAATTCAGAAAGATCACTGATTAGGTATAAACATATTAAGAGAATGTGTCAGAAGGAATGTAGGCTTGCCCACTCCACTTATGGTAATTTGATGATTTCAGGTGAGCATCAAAACAAGAAATTATGGTCTTACATAAGGAGTAAGAGAAAGGACAATGTTGGGATTCCAGACCTGAGAAATAATCAGAATAACCTGATACAGGACCCTGAAGGAAAAGCAAACTTACTAAACAATCAGTTTTGTCAGGTTTTCTCAAATCCCAAGCCTCTAATTGATGTTAGACTAAAGGATGATGATAAGCTCTCTGAAATGCAAAATATCAAAGTAAGCAAAGCAGGAGTATTTAAGTTACTGACCAACATCAATTAAAATAAAGCTACTGGTCCTGATGGCATTCCTGGCATGCTCTTAAAATTATGTGCCAGTGAATTGACTGAGGTATTCCAACTACTTTTCCAAGCTTCACTGGACCAGGGAGTAATACCTGATGAGTGGCGACATGCAAGCATTGTCCCTTTATTCAAAAAGGGTGACAAAACAAAAGCAGAGAACTGTAGACCTGTATCTCTTACATCCATATCAGCAAAATTACTTGAACATAAAATACATAGTAGCATAATGGACCATGTTGACAAATATGACTTCTTAAATAACGCCCACCATGATTTTAGACAGCGAAGGAGTTGTGAGACTCAACTTATAACAACTCTCAATGATTTTAATAAGTGTCTTAACAACAGACAGCAAATAGATGCAATTTTATTAGACTTTTCTAAAGCCTTTGATAAGGTTGACCATGAGGGTCTGCTACTTAAATTAGAACACATCGGCGGTTCTTTGCTAAAATGGTCTAGATCATTCCTCATTGGGAGAACGCAGAAAGTTATTGTGGAAGGGTCGTCATCCCATTCAATGTAAACCAGTCTTGTCAGGTGTACCACAGGGAACTGTTCTGGGGCCCATGTTTTTTTTTTAATTTATATAAATGACATAAGTAGAAATTTCTCTCCTGGAACTACTATATGGCTTTTTGCAGATGACAGCTTAGTATATAGAACAATCAGAAGCAAGAATGGTACACGCATTCTACAAGAAGATCTAAACGCTTTACAAGAGTGGGAAAGAACTTGGAAAATGGAATTTCATCCCCAGAAGTGCCAAGTGTTGTGTACATGTGATAAACGCTCACCAACTAGATCAGAATACTCTATTCACAATATTATTCTTAAAGAAAGCAATGCTGCAAAATATTTAGGCGTGATTATAGATAGTCGTCTCAAATGGACAGAACATTACAATTTAGTATGTAAGAAAGCAAACAACATCTTGGCTTTCTTATACAGGAACATAAATGAGCTTTCTTATACAGGAACATCAATGACTGCCCCCAAGAGGTTAAGGACGACTGCAATAAAACACTGGTTAGGCCAGTACTGGAATATGGTTGCTCAGTCTGGGATCCTTACAATCTAAAGGACATTGATAACCTCGAAAAGATTTGTAACAGGGAACCATATCAGAGAGAAAAGGAATACTAGGAAGAACATGAGGAAATTAGAATGGAAACCCTTAGAAGAGAGAAGACCCTTTATTAAACTTTATACCTTTCAAAGGCAGAGCTAAACTAATTGATATCCCAATGGAACAACTAGTATTTAATAACAGTAGCACCAGGAGTGGCTGTCAATCTTATGCCATACCTGCATCAAATATTGACAGCCATTTACATTTGTTTTATCCTAGTTCTGTAAGGCTGTGGAACTCACTGCCGGGTGCCATCAAGATTGCCACAAATGCAGTCTCTTTTGAAAATCAAATTGATCTTTAAGACAATCTTGAGATCTGCATATTGATTGACTTTTCTATTTTAACTTCCCTATATATTTTATGGTTACCTAGGCCTTAACCTGGCCATTGCTTTTAACCTTTTAAATATCATGCGCGACCCCTTGTTGCCAAATTTTGCTCCAGGGGCCAACAGGCTGAGTCGCATTCTCTTTTTTTTTTAACATGCGCGCTGGTGACCTACTCATTTTTGAGTGAACCAGCTTTTAAGGAAGAAGATGGTTGTGAGTGGTTGTGCAAATAGTGCAACACACGCAGTGCATGACACAGGCAACATATATTGAATATATGGGTGGGCATGTATATAAGGAGTTTTGTGCGTTTCTTTGGCAGTATCCACATTTACCCATAGGTACTTTTTTGGAAGTACAGAAAATCAGCCTTCTCTATATTTGCCTATGTGCCTGTTGTTATGCATCTTTGAGAAGACTTTTTTTTCTTCGTACTCCACTCAAAGGAGTACAGAAGGGTTCAAGTGGATATAGCCCAATTAGTCTCACTTTCTCTGACTGTCTGCTTGCCTGTCCATCTCAGTTTCTTGTGTTCAAAATATACAGAAAAAGAAAAAAACAAGTGACAATAGAATCTGTGGAGATCCAGTGTGTGTGTGTGTAAATGTTAGTAGAGGACACTGATATATCATGAAATCTTGTGTAAGTTCAGTTCAGTTTCAGTTTCATCAAGGAGGCGTCATTGCGTGCGGACTAGTCCATTTACGCTACACCACATTCGCCAAGTTTTGAGACCATACTACGCATGATTTGAAGCTGATGGATAAATGAATTAACAAAAAAGAAGAGACAATTGAAGAAGAGGGTCTCGTGGCTATGACTCAGCGGATGTCTGACCTACGCATTAGCCCAACGCGCTGGTCAGACCTTGAGTGGTCTTGTGTAAACTACTTTGCGGTCACAATTTTGTGTACCGAATTGAAGCAAATTGTTTTATTCAGATGTTGTCCACCAGCAAAATGCTACAGAAGTTTAAGATTGATAAAAGCAGTTTGAACGGACAGACCTGACTTTGTTGGACTGAAAAGTGGATGATAAGGCTTGCTCACTTGATGCTTGAGTCTGTATGAAAATCAGATAGAACCATAATGAAAGAAAGTTTCCAGATCTTTCCAGGAGAGGGGAAGTATGACTAACAGATCCCCAAAGAATTTCAGGAATTTTTTTTTTTTCCTCAGTAGGAGCCCAGAATATAGTGAGGTTATTCTCACCCTCTATCCTGGTCCCCCTCCCTCAACACAGACGCAGACACACACACGCACACACACACACACACTCACTGATTGCTAGGCAGGCTCATGTTTTATCATCCTGACCCAGCTTTTCTTTTCTTATTGTTAGCTTTTTATTGCTAAACTAAACATTTCTCGAGTTTTAGAATTGTTCAGCGTGGCTGGCTCAGCAAAGGCATCCCAAGACTTTTCCAGTAAAAAAGCAAAATGCTCATTCTTATCATTAATTTACAAGTGTTCAGTGCTTGAGGAGCCACAGAGAATCTTTTTGGTTTGCTGTACACATATGGCTAACTTCTTTTTTTCAATTACTCTTTTAGTAGACTTTTTTTCTTAGTATGAAGACCAGGCTGATCAAGCATGCATAACAGTACACAACTGGATCTGTTCTCCTGGAGCCCGTTGCATGAGCTTGTATGTTACCATATTTGTAGCTTTTTCAGTGATCCTTTATGTTAGGCTCTGCTCTACTTTAAACAGTGTAAAGAGTCCAAGGTGCAATGTACGCAGGGACAGTAGGACGAGTGTTTGTAAGAATGCTTAGAATGTCATAAAATAGATGGGCAAGATGGTGAAGTTAATTCATCATTAACTCTTCATTTTAATCCTACACATTGACTTGATACATGTAAGGAAAGGGCAGGAACTTGGCAAGTTTATGAAATAAATTGGTGAAATTTTGAAAGAGAAACTGGGGAGTTAGTATTAAGTTAGTATTACTAATGTTGTGTATTTTAGAGGTATCCTAAGTGCAGACAAATGTAAAACTGGTTGAAACTGACCAAATGCAGACTACAGGAGACCAGATTGAGATTGACTCTGCGCTTAATGCGATTGATAGTACCATGCCAGATTCTGTTAATGGATGTACATTTGATCTATACCTGCAAAGAATAAAGCATGTCATAGAAACTAAAGAAAACTGTCAAGCAAGATAACTTTCATGCTAAACCGACAATGAAATGACAGGTTTGTCAGGAGTTCTTAGACATCTGAAAGAGGGTTATACCAAAGGATCAAGGAACTGTCAGCGCTTTGTGCTGAAGAAGCATGCAAAAAGTAGACAGCACACATCACCAGTGGCTACATTATCAGTATTAAGGCAGTCACCAATAGGAGAGATTTGGGAGGAGAAGGTGGAGGGGAAGTGACCAGAAAAAAAAAATTGCTGGTATTGGTCTTCTTCTCAAAACTCGATGATATCCATGAGCATAATTAGCATGATACAGTGCAATCTCTGGTTTGAAATTCCCAACTATGATTTGGATTATTTTTGTTTACTTTTTGTTCTGTTTGTTTCAGGGACTTCATTGAAAAGCACTATGTGGAAATGAAGAAGCACAACCCCAAATTCCCCATTTTGGTCAGAGAATGCAGTAATGTGCAGCCAAAAGTCTTCGCAAGATATGGTATGAACTTGAATGAATCTTTGTAAATGATAGAGAGTGTCCCCCCCCCCCCCCCCCCCCCCCCCCCCAAAAAAAAGTAAAATAAAGAATTGAAAAAGAGAAATGCATCTTTCCGTCAAATATAAATACGTTATTAACTTATTTTCCTTAAGGTATTTTGCCTTCGTTCACAAAGATTAAACAATGAAAAAAGAAAAGGACAATACAATTTTATATGTAATTTTGTCATTATTATGACGTTGTGTCAACAGATAATGTAGATGTGAAAAACATGGGTTGAATT
Organism: Conus canariensis; assembly: GCA_033310375.1. NCBI lineage: Eukaryota > Metazoa > Mollusca > Gastropoda > Neogastropoda > Conidae > Conus > Conus canariensis. The sequence continues at coordinate 72,918,008 of CM065720.1, read as the reverse complement.
TTAAAATGTCATCCTTATTGATAGTATTTAAATGTGGAGTCGGTTTTCATCAGCACTTTAATGAATTAGATTTAGTTTAGGTTATGATAGGAATGATTTTTGTTGTGTAAGTTATTTTGTAATGTATGGTTTTTGTAAATATAGATCAACAGAGCTGTAGTGCAACTACAAGAGTGTTGGAAAGAAAGGGGAGCGAACGACGATTTTTCAGAGAATGTTTTGACCGAGATCTAGAAATAGTGAGTGGTCTCAGATGCTCTATGTTGGATGAACAGGAGCTGCATGTATCTTGTTGGTGGTAGTCAGTTTTTAGGATCTCATTGACTTAAAAGGGAAGTGGGATGAGTTTTGAAGGCTGTGACAGTGGACAAAAATTTTGCTGACTTTTTACAGCATAGAGTATGGATGATGACTTTTCTGGCATTGTTTATAACAATAATGGTTCATTTGTGTAAACCCCATTTTGTTTATACATTTATGTCAACACTAACACTTATACACACATAATTATGATCCAACCTATTTTCACACTGCCGTTGTACTCTTTGCATGGTACACAGATCCATAGTTCAACACAATCATTCTAAGCACATTATTAAGTAATACTGATTTATATTGGAACTCATCCAGGTTTTTCCAGTCCATATAAAATCCAGCACGCTATTCACACTGAAATGGTTTCCATCTATATTTATTGAGGACAAATTGTTCAACTCATACTTGGAAAGTTTTCAATCACAGTATATGAAATTATTTTGTGTGTTAATCCATCTAAATACTTCACACTAACAAAAGGAGATATTCATTTGAACCTAGATCTCCTTACTCACATAGCTGTTGCATCTGTTGCTGCACCATAGAATTCACATACGTGTTGCCCTTTTTTGTTTTCAGAGTTTGGCAAGGAAACCAGCCTCCCCCTGTCCAACATGGACAGCCAGCAGGTTCTGAGGGCAGTGGAGTCTTTGGCCAAGAAAGCATAGACTGTGTTAGTGGATATGTAGATGTACAGATAGAGATTCCAATGGTAGTGGTCTCTCATCCTCTTCTTACTTATCGATCAGGTTGTTTGTGGAGTGTGTCTTGCTTGTTCAAGCTGTTGAACTGTGCATTTGCGTAGGTGTGTGATGCAAATAAAATTTATCTGAAGATAAACACAGTCTGAAGTGTTTCTGAATGTGAATGTGAAGAATCTTGGACAACTGGTCAGAACATACCAGCTTACCTGTCCGAGTTAGATTATGGAATGATTAAGAATGGAAAAAGGAAAACCTGTTACAAATAAACGTGAAATAACAATACAAAACCAGTTATAAGAAAACCACTATCAGATAAAAATTATCACCTGCGAGTCATATTTCTACATTCAATGGAGAATGTCTGAACTCAATCGAGTTACAGTAAAATGGGCTTTAACACTCCAGCATGTTGTCGCACAGGCTTTGCTGACTTATAAACAAACAAAAACCATAAGAAATCAACGGTTGTATGCACAGATAATGAAAGAAACATTTGCAAATGAAAGAGAGAAAAAAAAAATTAAAATTCAATTTGGCCTGATGGCTGTAGAGTTGATACTTTTCTTGATGTATCATTTGAAGATGGTATCCGTATCGGCAGAATACATCCTACACAACCATAGTGGCAATTAGAGGTGTCGGAATATGGCTTTTGACAACCCTAACTGAATTAAAGCTGGTGTCAAAGGGACTCCAATCAGCTACAATGCTTAGAGAAAAAAGCCTGAAACAGCAGAGCTCTGGACTCGATGTTGGTGTGAGGGGTAGGCTCACTCTTTCTCATGTATTGAAAAGGATATTTTTACTCTTAGTTCAGCGTTTACAAGGGATTCAGGAAATGGTCCCCCCTCCCTCACGGTCAGTTTTACCTGTAGAAAGCTGTGCTGCTTGCAAATTCTCTAGCAAACACTCCGTTCGCTCTCTCTCCTGATCTCTGCACATATGCAGGCAGAAACAGAGACACAAACCCTCATGAACACTCGCCTCCCCGAATTACGTACCAACTCGCAAACCATAGATGCTGACAGAAAAACACAAAACAAGTTGCCATTTTTGACTAGGTGTGAAATGTTATAAATTTCAAAGCCATCTCACTGGACCGCAGGTTCTGACAGTGGCTGGAAGCCCAACTGAGTATGGTATAAAAGTTACTTAGCTTTCTGAAACACACAAATCAATTGTATCATCTGCTTGCAAGGCACTGTGACAGCCAAGTCTGGGGACAAAAGAGAAACTCAAGCAACTTTAAAACTTCTTATGTCTTGTTACAGTTGTACATGCATGTTTTGATGATGTTAATTAAAGGGTGAACATTCAGCAATGATGAAAATTCAGCAATACAACTTGCAGAGGATATTTTCAAGTCATAAAGCATAAAATATGCGCATCTGTATGTGAATCAGGACCCTGAATAGATGAGACGAAAGTCAATTTATGCAGCTGCGCAACAGAACTTGTGTTATGTTGGAATTCTATTTCAGACACAAACTCGTGCACATCACACATATTTTCATCCACATGCACTCAACAGTTTGATCTCGTCACAAATTGTTCCTATTTACACAAATTTGTTTCCTCCAGCCCCTTCCCAACTCAACACTCCCCTTTCCCAACTTCTCTCTATACCTTAATTAATCAAGCTTTCATTAATTTTTATCTATTCATCACATCCCACCCTCTTGACCCTCCAGCCCACCGAGTTACTACTTCAGTTCAAATTGCGTTTTCGCTCGAATTTTTAGATTTACCACACATGGCAGATCCGTTTTCACCTCCCCTTCCCCCCATTCCCCCCTTTTTTTTCTTTGTTAAAACATTTTTTGGGAAAGGTTAAAAGATGTACAGATAGACACTTGAGAGCATTTCTAGATAGTGTACCACTCTCATCCCTCCCATTTTTGTCTTTTACATATTGCTTATCACCGAAATGGATTCGGATGATTGGTTAAACTTGTCACCTCATTTTTGCTGTCTCCCATGCTGAATACCCCAGATCAAAGGTCGACTTACGAAAATGGTTCAGACAGTAGAAAATTACAGCTGGCCTCCAAGACATCAAAGCAAATGTTATAACAGTGTAATATTACTCTCTTTCTGTTAAAGTATACATTTCTAACAAGACACCGTAATACCTTTTTTTTTTGCCTTCATCTTCTGTGCCACATCAGTGGCATCACCCATTCCAGCCTCCTCACCACAGCCATACCCTCGCTTGTCCGGCAGCACCAACAATCCACAGTGAACAGTCAATGTCAGCATCATAGGGCAACCCACCAAAGGAAATGATACCAAGTCACATCGTTGGTGTTCAAAGATGCCCGCTCTAACAAGAGGCATGACATTACCTAATAAGCCCCCTACTGACTATAGTAATTGATTTATCGTGAAACCAATATAAATGAGAATCCCCCTCTAAATTTTGCCACCATGTCCTTATAATGACACTCCCAATGAACTCGCAGATACCAGGGATCTTGACATGAACTCACCAAGGGCACAGATATGGAGAGGAAATCGGCACAGAGACCACCACAGGAACATGCAATGAAAGGTTGTAGAATTTAAGCCTTTTTTTTTTTATTACTGATTGAAGATGATGATGATGTTTTGGAGTTCCATTCCTATTTGTGACTGCATGACAGGGCTGTACTCAACCCCCTCTTTCATAATATATCCCTGCATCACCCAAGCCCGAGACATACAGCTGGTCAGGAAATTTGAATAACACTCAGAGATGCATCCATTAAATGGATGAAACTCGACTGTGTGGCTCAGTCTTCCCATTTGAGCCCATACTAAACTAGGTAGGAGATAGTCGGGGTAGAAAAATCCCACGAATAAACAGCTCTGAAGGGAATCAAACCCGTATCTTCCTGTCAGTAAATCACTGATGCCGACTATTTCGCCATGGCGGCAGGTTGTACATCACAATCTTTACCAAAATGGCAGACACCGACATTCTGTGAGTGCGCCACAATGGAGATTTCTATCAAATGTGCTAGTTGCAGACTGATGATCTTTTTAGTTGATTTGGTGTGTACATGTGTCTGCACCTTAGTGTGAATGTATTCATATTTACTTTTGTATTAGTACTGGCAGTTTGAAAACAGGACAACAAACATACTTTGTTCACTCCATGTTGTCCACTTTGTAGTTTATTAACAATCAAAACATGTACAAACACTCAGTCATACATCATTTCACATTTTTATGAACACATTCCAATGGCAGTCAAGTTTTTTCCATTTTGTGGCCACCTGAAAGTCAGCAACTTTCTATTTTTTCCACATGAATATTGCAGAAGCCATTTTCTAATTCAGAAAGGCAGGAGAATCATTGCAGTAGAATATCTGGTGCTTTTTGTTAATCAATTCTGTTTCCAAAGTACTAGTCATTTCATTGTGATTACATACTGTTTTAACATCCACAACCTTCAAAGATCACATGGGAGATGGGGACAACCATCCCGAGAAAGCATGGGTATGGGACTATCTAACACTGCCCTGTTACTACCAGAATGACTATACATTGAGATGGACGGCAAAAATGCTGGTTTTTTATGTTCAGCACCTGCAGGAACTTGTAATATCTCACTGCAAGCTCTTGCTGTTTTTAAAATTCGTATCTTTTGTTTTATTTGCATTAGCCAGGCTGTGGACAGTTCAGTGTCAGACACACCGTCTACTTACTCCGCGTGCCTATACTATTCTGTTAAGCATCGAGTCTAGTGTGCATGTCTGTGTGGGAGTGTTCATCTGTGTGACCGTGAAAACAAACTTCATGGTAGCAGAAGGGGTATTTTCATTCGGCACATGCAGTGAGAGATATTTCTGTTGTGCATGCAAAGTAAGAGTCATACATGTGTTTGTATTTCTATGTTCTTCGTAGATGTCCTTTCAGACAGTGTATTATTGTTGCCTGCAGTACCCAGTGGCTTGAATGGTGGGAGAATCGTTAGCAAGACTATTTTAGATGTGCAGGTATACAGAGTGTGCATAGTTCTTGCGGTGTTTTGAGAAAAGTAGCCGTTTATGTCATAGGCGTGACTTTTTTTTTATTTTTTATGATGCATTCATTGATTTGTGTGGTCATGATAACGGGATTTGTACTGTTGGGCTTCTAGCCTAATGGTATATCTATAGCCTAGTTGCTAAGTTGCATTGTTAAAGAAGTGGCCAGTCCTCTATGTAGATCTGCGTAGGTTCTAGTTTGTCCGTCTGCTCTTCGTGGACCGTTTTCCTGCTACTGCCTCTGGACTACATCGGTACGTCGTCGGGACTTACCTGGAGTGTTCTCTGGAGTCGTGTGCAAGAGGAGGCGTCGTCGTATTCTGCTCGGATTGTACCAGAGCTTTCGTATTGGATTACCGCGAGTCTTATCCCTAATGAGGGGTGGTTCTGCGAATCGTAACCTGGTACAGGGTGCTGTGGAAGCAAACGGGCGGAGGTGTTCCTGTTTGTACTCTTCGTCCCAGCCCTTTCCCAGAGGAGGTCTACGGTGAAGGACCTCAAGCTCCCAGTACGGATCAGGGCCGTGTGCTGTTGACATTACTGACACAGTGAAGCAAGCATTTGAGTGTGCAAGTGAGCACGGAAGATGTAATATTGTGGACATTCGAGAACGCAAGAGAATAACTTTGGATTAGAGTGATGTCAGTGCACAATTGAAGCACAAGCTGAAACTCAAGCAGTAGTGGCTGTTTGTGTGTGGCTGGCAGGTGCAATACGAAATATTCAGTTGTTGTACGGTCGCATGGAGACAGAACGTGTACATATACGATCGGTCTTGAGTCTGAGCTACTTAATAATTCTGACAAGAAATCATTGATTGCTTCCTAGTTCGGAACTGAATTAAATTTTGGTGTCCAGCTTAGACAGCTGAACTTGAATCTGATTGGTTAAAAGTGTTCGCCCGTGAATTGTTTCATCTTGTGTGTAATTATGATTGCTGGAACGATTGTGCAGGGAGGGAACAGAGGTTTGTTCCACGCTGTGGTTGGTTGCCGCTGATTTTTAGCGGTAGTTGGCTATGTTTAAGGTGTGATTGATTCACAGCAATTATCACTATATGAATCTCGCCACGTACAGTGTGATTAATGGTATTCGTAGGCTAAGGTCCATAGTGATATTAGCCGGGAGTGCATTGTTGCGTGTTGTGCGACATTGCACCCTAGGAGAATACACCGTTGGTCATAAGCTTTTCCAAGATTGGATGTGTTAAGCGCGCCTATGGACCGAACCTATGAGTGCTTGATGGTGTGTGCAATTGTCGTGCTTGTCTGTCTGGAGAGTGTGCAATTAAGTATAAAATATACTCCTGTGTCATCGGATAGATGAAGAACAAATGTGTATGAACTTGACTCAGTATTAGGACTGCATTGTGTGTAAGGGAAAGTAGTTAAGTTAGGTCTTTGAGACTGTCTATCACTCTGTAGGGCAGTTCAGGCCTTAGTGAGCCTGACAATCAGGAAAAACTGCTTCCATCTTCTCTGGTTTTGTTATAATTCACAAGCTTACTCAGATAACTATCTGACATAAAACACATCCTTCATCCAACCATGCACCTCATCTTTGCTCTGTGCCTGTTGGGTTCCATTTATTGTACTGTCTTCTTTGTCAGTGCTGTCACAGAACATGATTCACCATCACTGAATGTCAGAACCAAATTCTTTGTTTTGCCCCACCACACTCTCAGTACCGCTTTTTCTTGAAAATATCTGGTCGCCAGTTCAGTGGATGTGTCTCTTCCGTCTGGAAAAAAAAAATTGCAATTTGATTGCAAAGATATCCTCTTAGGTTCATAAATACTGTTCTGCATTCAAACTACAAGAACCACAAAATATCTGTACAAACATACCATCCATGTGAGTAAATGTAAATAGCTCACACGCAGCTCCAGAAATTCATTTCTAGTGATTTACATCCTTATTAAAGCTACTGTATTTTCATACAAAGGCTGGATACCATGAGTTTGGAAAAGTTTTACCACTTTTTCATCTTGGCAATTAAGATTTTTTTTACCAGTGTTACAAGTTTACCGTAGATAGATGTCTGTACAAGTTTCCATTCAAACAAGTTCAAACTGAGGTGAATATAAAGCATACGTTTCATTACACACTATCAAAAGTACAGTTCAAATGATGTGTCATCCTCTCTGCTGGCTAAGATCACTAGCTGGTGCCAAATCTACTGGTGGGCTTGGATCAACGCAACAACCCATGAGGATTACAGTCCTGTCTAATCAATTACAGCCCCCTGAGAATCACAGTCTAGTGAACTCGGTTTGAGCCCTTTCCATGCATAAATAATAGAAAATGCTTGGAGTCTTTAATCAAAGCAGATTAACATTGAAAAAAAAATGTTTTCATAGGAAAAATATCATTTTCTCCTCTTTCCCATCTATACAAATCCTGAATGCTGAAACAGCAGGAATCTCCAAAGAATCCAAAGATCATCCCTGCTGTTGCTCACCCTTTCTTCCTAGCAATCAAGCAACTTGATAACAACGAGCAACTTGCTAACTTCCAATCACACAACTCAAATCTCACCGCAGTATCGTCCTCCTTGTAGATCTTGATGGTTTTGTCAGCTTCTCCAGTGATCAGACGACTTCCACTCTTGTCAAACTGCAGAGCAAAGATGCCAGCTTCTGAGTCGATTGAACCTGGCTGCACTGTTGCCTGAATGCGCTGGAAATTGTAGCCAGTCTTCCAGTCCCAGAAGTGCATTGTGCCATTGTCAGCTGGAATGGGAAATCCATGCCATGTGTTAGCAACATACTGAATTACAATTAACTGAAGACTGGACAACACTGCAGAAAAAAAACAAACAGGCTTTAAGTGTGTCATCAAAATAGTTCCCAATTTCACAATTAACAAAGCATTATGAACTAATTTGATGACATACTTAAGCTTACCTATTTCTGTTTTTTATTCAGGCTTAAGTGTGTCATCAAATTAGTTTTTAATTTTACAGTCAACAAAGCTTCACCATACACTGCTCTAGAAAGGTTTTCCACCCTGCATGTTGTTAAAAAAAAAAGGGTTGGACATGTTTGAAATTCAGACGGCTGTATTTATACCAACTTGTTACTTACTATCTTAAATTTAAGTTCTGGAACTTTCAAAGGCACCATCCCTCTTCATCATTTCAATATATAACATAGGAAATTTGTCAGTGCAAATTATTGTTTGTACAATTCTTCACAGTATCCTCGGATACCTGAAGCAAACTAAAATACAGAAGGTCACCAGTTTTATCAAATTTGTGACTGGATTATATTCAGAAATATACAAATACTTACAGGTAGAAAGTACAATCATAATAACTTGCAAAATTCAACCAAGTGGTAGAGTTCACATTTTACAAAGAGACTTCTTGGTGGTTGACTTGCAGAGCTTAACACTTGTCCATGCAGGTTTGTCACAAAGCAAGGTGATAAACATCCTCCAGTCAGCCATAAGATAATCTGAAATCTACCTTTGTGAGTGCAGTACCTGGCATATGCTAAAGTGACTTTTCAATGGCTAAATGCATGAGTATGGTTGAGAATAAACATGCAAAAATTTCTTTTCAAACATTTTCTCACAGTTGGTAAATAAATTTTGGCATAAGTGACTTTCTTTTGGATAGTTGTGCTCTGCCTAACCTGATCTAGCAGAAGTAAAAGAAGAAAAATCAAGAACCATTTTCTGACATCGTGCCTTCCCACTGGGTACTGAACATAACAACACAGGTGACTGGTTGGTAGTTGTGCATGTTTCTCAAGCTATGACAAAGCCATGGAATCCATAACTTATGCAAGTTGTCAGTGATACTTGCTTTGCCTTGGCAGATCTGCACTGAAGTTTCCCCACCCGAAAAAAAAAAAAAAAAAAAACTGACAATACAAAATTCAATTGAGAATTCACAATTTTACAGCAAAAACAGATGAGTTGGCACCTCTGCTTTCATGTGAGAAAAGTGTACACAATTTCCTCCACATACTATTCTGCATATGTGCCATTCTTAATCTAAATCTAGATTCATACCTGGAAAGTCTTGTAAAGATGCTTAGGATTATTCTAGTTCAATGCTGAACTATGCTAAAATTAATACACGGTTTAAGAAGCTGAACAATTCTTGTTCAATGGTAAGATTAACGCATGGTTTAAGATGCTAAAAACTTATGACCGTAAAACTCAAAACTAAATGAAGGTGAAAGGTGTCTCACCCGCTGAAACAAGAACTCCATCGCTATTTGCTGCTAAGCTGTTGATGATGGCGTTGTGACCTGACAAATTCTGCAAAAAGACACCGTCTGGAAACTTCCACTGCTTGATGTTATCTGGAGATGCTGAGGCGAATGTGTACCTGTTCGCAGAGATTCAACATATTTATGTACCCACTCAACCAACTCTCCTAATATGGGGAGTTTGTGTTATACTCCCTGTTTGGCTAGTATACTTACCATGTCAGACCATAGCATTCAACGGCAGTTAGCCAGCTCTGTCAGGCCGAATTTTTTCCGTGGCCAATGCAGTCATAAGACAGTCACGTGATGTCACCCCACTTCCGGCCCCGGAAGAAGCCAGTGTCAACTTCCTATAAGTCATTCAGCGAGGCCTGGTGTATGGTGACCCCGAGAACCTTGGCGCCAGAGGGGAAGGTAGGGAGGGAATTAGAGTCTGACATGGTAAGTATACTAGCCAAACAGGGAGTATAACACAAACTCCCCATTTTGGCGTCATATACTTTACCATGTCAGACCATAGCAGAATTTAAAGGAATCGGAGGAGGGCGAGCGCCCTAGTGGTTCTTGGGGTTGACCGATATGGCTGCATTGGCCGCCACAAAGGAAATCCCCTTAGACCCATCAGCTCTGGTCATGCGGATATCCCTCAGGTAAAAATTAATGAAGGGATTTTCCGAACGCCAGTAGGCTGCCTCCAGCAGGTGGCGCACGGGGACAGAGTACTGGAACGCTGTGGAAGTGGCCAGTGCTCTGACCTCGTGGGCCCTGGGTGATAGGACAGGGAGATCCTTGTACGCCTGAGCGTAGGTAGATCTCACCGTCTTGGAGAGCCACCTGGAGATAGTTCCCGCCGAGATATCTCTAGTATTGTTGGGGTTGAGGGAGATAAGGAGTCGTCTCTGGGAGGAGCGCCTGGGGCGTGTGCGTTCCCAGTAGTACCTGAGACACCTGGAGGGGCAAAGGTCCATGTCTCCATCTTTTTCTCCCTTTCCCAAGATGTCAGAACTCCGGAAGGAACTTGAGAGAGACTGAGCCGTCCCTGTGGAAGGCGATATCTGTGGGGTCACCGCTGAGGGCGTGAATCTCACTTCGTCTTCTGGCCGAGGCCAGGGCGAGGAGAAAGGTGGTCTTAAAGGAGAGGAGGTCAAAAGGAATAGAAGCAATGGGTTCAAAAGGGTTTTTCTGAGGGCATCGAGGACCGTAAAAAGGTCCCAGAGGGGAATGCGCCTAGGGGACTGAGCTTCCCGTAGAGCAACTCCTCTAGACACCTCTCTGAGGAGAAAGTCATTGTCAAAAGAAGGGCCCCCCAGTTGACGAATGGTAGTGCAGATAGCTGATCTGTAGCCCCGAATGGAGCCAGCCGACAGCTTAAGGGAAGAGGATAGGTGGGAGAGGAAATTTCCTATTTGGATGTTGGAGGGGCAGTAATGGGGAACAGAGTTATCTGAGCACCAGGTTATCCATCTCTCCCAACGGTAGTTGTAGAGGGATTCGGTGCTGGCTCTGCGAGATGCCGAGGCGAAGTCCCGTAATCCCTGAGAGGCCCCTGCCCCGGCTAGTGTGTCTAGGACGGACTGGGGTCTCTCCGAGTGGGGGGTAGATGCAGATGTTCGCAGTTGGGCTGGCATAGAAGCCACGCGTGTAGGCGAAGCATCTTGGGATTGGAGTGAGGAAGACCTGACCGGGGTTGTCTCAGCATGTCCCAGCGAGGGCTGAGCCGGAGGGGGGGAACGTGGGTGAGGGACTTGGGGTCCGGGAACCAAGACTGGGTCGGCCACCATGGCGTTACGAGGATCAGCCTGGGTCTTTCCAGCCTTGCCTTCCTGATCACCTTGTGTAGGATGGGGAAGGGGGGAAAGGCATACGCCAGTAGGCCCGTCCCGGGGAGGGATAGTGCGTCGACTGCATCCGCCTGGGGATCTGGAACGGGAGAGACGTACAGGGGCAGGTGATGGTTGAAGCTGGTGGCAAACAGGTCGATCATGGGCACAAACCAATGGTTGCGCGACACCAGCGAAGGAGGGCCTCTGTTCTGAGGGAGAGGCCTATGGAGCGGGCCTCTCCCCCTTTGTTGACATAGCAAGCTACCGACGTATTGTCCGTGAGGAGGAGAACAAGTCGGTGCGCGACCTTGTGCTGGAGTTGGAGAAGGGCTAGCCTGACCGCTTCCAGCTCCCACTCCCCGAGGCGTGACTGTCCTCCACGTGGGCCCCCCAGCCCAAGTTGGAGGCGTCTGTATAAAGTTCCAGTGGTTGGGTTGGGTTGGGAGGGAGATGGGGACCCCGGTGGAGAGAGTGGCTGGAGTGAGCCGCTCCTCCGTCGCCGAAATGAACCAGTGTCCGAGGGGAATGACCTGGTCCCAGCGGTCGGAGGTCTGTGACAAACGTCGGCGGAACTCCCTCTGAAGTTGGCGTTTGGGGACCCGCCGCAGGGGAATGAGGGGAGACAGGGACTCCATCATTCCTAGGAGGGAGGACAGGGTTCTGGCCGAGGTGTGGGGTGCCTGTGACAGGCAGGAGATGAGGTCCACTATGCGTGCAGGCCTCTCCGGGGTCTGCCAGACGAACCGTAGGAATCGTCTGTGGGCCGGGTGAATCAGGATCTGAAAAATAGGCGTCCTTCAGGTCTACGGATGTGGCCCAGTCGCGATGATGGATGGAGTCTCGGATCTGGGTGGGGGTCTCCATCTTGAACTTGGTGGGCCTGAGGAACTTGTTGAGGGGCGAAAGATCTAGAATGGGCCTCCATCCTCCCGAGGCTTTTGGGATCACAAAGAGTAGAAGCCGGGGTTTGGGTGGGAAATCTCCGAGATGGCCCCTCTTTTGAGGAGGTCTTGGACTTCCGTGCGAAGAGCTTCTGCTTTGGCGGGGGAGGGTTCGTTGGGGGAGGGAGGGGGAGATAGCATGAGGGGGGGGACGCTCGTGGGCCCAAGGAAGGCGAAACCCTTCCTGTAGCACCGCCACTATCCAGGGGTGAGGCGTATGCGTCTCCACTGGTGGGCATGCCGGGAGAGGCTGCCCGCCAGGGGGGGCGAGGGTCTGGGCTGGTGGGTGGGGGATAGGGCGAGGGGGGGTGCTACCTGATCTAAGTCCCCCTCGGGCTGTCTCCCTAGTCAGCTCCGGGAGCGTGACTGTTGGCCTAACCGAAAATTTTGCTGATGGGGTTTTGGCTTAGGCCTTGGGAGAAGATTAGGTCGCTTGGCGGGCCGTGCGGTGCGGGAAGGCGATTGTCTGGGATAGGGTCTGTGCCTGGGGAAGGAACGAAGTGGGGGTCTAGCAGGGCGTGTCGGTGGCCTGGGCGCAAAGGACACAGCCTGCTTGCGTTCCTCAACTGCTTGTGCTATGACGTCAGCCGAGTAGTCGCCAAAGAGCGACTGGACCTGGCCCGGGATGCATCGCAGGGCTGCCTTAAGCGTCGGGGAGAGAGAGGTCCGCGCCAGCACGGCCTCTCTCGCGACCAACAAGCAGTTGAAGTGGCTTCTGGCTGCGCTGTCCGCCGCAGCCGAAAGGTGATGCGAAATCCTGTTAACTAGGTGTCGCATGAAAGGATCGCTGAACAAGCGAGGGTCAGGCTCTTGGTGCGCCTCAGAGCCCGGGTCCCCCGGTACTGGGATGGCACCATCGTCCTCCGGCCATAGAGCCTCCGCTCGCTGAAGGGGCATGTCCAAGTAGGTGTGTCCCGCCGTGGTGTGGAGGATGCCCATCCTGGCTACTCGGACCCATTCCTTTAGGTTCTTAAAGGAGATGGCGCCGGAAGTAGGGGGGGGCAGGTGGGGGATCAACCGACGGTCCGACTGGGAAATGCCCATCTCCCTGGTCACGGGATTGTCCGTAAACAAGGAGGCGACTGAGGGGTTCTTGGGTAGATTGGTCTAGATCTCTGGGCCGGGGGAGAGGGAGAGAAATTCGTCAGCGGGTGCGGCCTCCCTCCTAACGAGGTCTGGTCGCCACCGTTCTATCGTGCGGACATCGTACAATGAGGTGGGGGCTAGCTCCTCGTCATCGTCCGCCTCAGGGAGGTACTGGTCCTGAGAGGGTTCATAGCACCCGTCTTCAGGAGGTAAGTCGAGGGGTGCCTGTAGTGTGTCCCCGGTGGCCCTATAATCGGCGGCCGGGACATCGTCCTGCCGATAGGACAGCGCCCGAGGAGGGAGACCAAGGTCGACCCAGGTAAGTGAGGCCGGGTGCCACATTCGACCATGTAGCTGGTCGTGCTGGGTGTTGGCGTTAAGCCACTGGTCTCTCTCGGGGGCATAGAGCCACCGGTCCCCGGGGAGGTAAACGGGCTGTGGCGGCCCTGGGGAAAAACCATGGTAGGTAGGCCGCACTCAAGGTCTGACCAGCGCGTTGGGCGAATGCGTAGGTCAGACATCCGCCGAGTCGTAGCCACGAGACCCTCTTCTTCTTGTAGGCAGAAAGTCCCCGGGGACCCGGGTAACCTGAATCACTGTTGGGGGGGGGGCTTGAGAGGCCGTGGCCTGTCGTCCCCGTCCAGGTCCGTGCACTGCACCATACACGTCCTTGGAATGGGCCTGGGAGGGCCATAATGGTATGGAGGAGGATGCGGAAGTCGAGCCCCCAACCCGCGAAAGTGCGGATTGGTCAGGATGCGGTCCCGTGTTCCTCCCCCTGGAGGAATATGTCAGGTTACCCTTGGTCCCGCTGGTAGATCCTCCCCCCGGAGGAGCGGGACCGCGGACGTTGCCCAAATGGGGATCCGAAAGGTCGGTTCCCCAACGTCCAATACCCCTAGGGAAGAAGGTGACGTTCGATCGGGGTAGGTCGACCGTCCTTGTGCATGGGCACGGCCGGGCCCATGGCGCGGCGTGCCCGCACGCCCAGGATTATGGACACCACCGAGGTCGTGCGTCGGGGTGACCATAAGGCTGCTTCCGGAGTCGAAGCGCTCCTCGAGCTCAGGTGTTGGCTGCACCTGTGCCCGGTGGGGCCGAGCGCTATGAGTGCACGTATCAATTTGGGGGAAAAAGAGATACGTGACTCATCAAGGCGAGTGACGGATGGTGATTCCATCCCAGATCCGTCACCCGTGCTGGTCCGCGGCTCGGCAAGGTGCCCCGGGGGCCGAGATTCGCGTGACTCAGCATGATAGTTAGAAGTCTCCGAGCGAGTCCGTAGGCTAGAGGGCAAGCTGGCCGATGGAGAAGGGGTGGGGGAGGGCGAATTCCGTTGGCTAGTCTTTGCTCGGCCGGGCCCCTTGAGGGGAGCCTTGCCATTAGACTTTCTGGGCAGCACCTTGAGGGGAGCTTTGCCCTTAGACTAGCAGGCAGATCAAATGAAAGGCATTTTGAAATGGTGGCCGCTTGCCTATCAGCCTTGGGACGCCGCGGTCGTGCGTCCGTCGGTTTGGTAGACGAGGAAGATCACGCGTCCCTTCCGCGGAGAAGTCGTCTCTGTCTACCCGAACCGTACGTTCATCAGTGCGAACGGATTGCTCCGAGATGGAATCGACCCGCGGGTTCTCCGGGAAATTGAGCGAACTCCGAGCAGTGGAGTGGCTCGACCCGGCGGTGTCCTTCACCATGTTGGGCACAGGTGGATAGAGCAAACCCGGAACACACGACCGCAAAGAGGAGACAAGGTGGCCGATCGAGAAAATCAATTAATCTCGATCGTCCGTGTGGTGTCGTGCAAAGTGCTCGAGAGATCGACTGAAAACTCGAACTACCCGTACACGCCACCGGTCGTGTGACTGGTATGGCTATTAATAGCAATCTCTACACGTGGAGTATCACTGTGTATAGGTGTGATAGTTCTTGGGCACTAAATCTTAATAAGCAGATCAGTGTCACACACCCTTACTCGAACACGTTCTACCTGTGAAGGGTAAAGAGTACAGGTGTGATAGTTATTGAGCCCTAAACCTTAATAAGCGGAACCAGCACAAAATGCGTGCTGAACCCGAGGCTCGGCAATATGGTGGGGGAACACGACCGGCGAGCGGTGCCGACGATCGCGAGTAACAAAGTCGCGAGAGTGCCGGTAAAAGAGACAAATCTTTAATAAATACGCTCCCGAGAGTGCCGGTAAAAGAGACAAATCTTTTAATAAATACGCTCCCACCAAGAGCCTCACACGGCAAAAATACTCAGGGTCTAGTGCAAGCCGGAACCAGCACAAAATGCGTGCTGAACCCGAGGCTCGGCAATATGGTGGGGGAACACGACCGGCGAGCGGTGCCGACGATCGCGAGTAACAAAGTCGCGGGAGTGCCGGTAAAAGAGACAAATCTTTTAATAAATACGCTCCCGAGAGTGCCGGTAAAAGAGACAAATCTTTTGATAAATACGCTCCCACCAAGAGCCTCACATTTGCAAGCCACAACTGAATCAAGTATAGAACAAAACACAGCAAAGTTAACACAAAGGCAAGTATAGGCGAGACAGAGCACAAGACTTATCTTGCTTTGACGGCAGGCCGAAGATGAATGACTTATAGGAAGTTGACACTGGCTTCTTCCGGGGCCGGAAGTGGGGTGACATCACGTGACTGTCTTATGACTGCATTGGCCACGGAAAAAATTCGGCCTGACAGAGCTGGCTAACTGCCGTTGAATGCTATGGTCTGACATGGTAAAGTATATGACGCCAAACATACTTTAATCATATGGAACAACACCTAAAACAAACATACAAAGCTATGCCTACAAATATAAAGACCAAAAGTTCCAATTATGCGCAATGCAGGATGAATGTCATAAGAAAATAAAGGAACCATGTGCGACATGTATTTAGCAGATTAATGTCATAGGAATAATAGAAACCAACGTTGGCCCTGTTTCGATATTCTGATGAAAAAATACACGTTGACAGGTAAAGTACAGAAATGACCACAGAAACAAGCATGCCGCATTTTTTGCAGGTAGGGTACGCAGTTACAATTTCGCCCCCCAAGCAAATTCGCCCGATTCGCCTGGTTAGTCATATTAAAACGCAATCCTTCTTTCTCTCTTAAGAAATGGACCTATCGAGCCTGGACAGATCAAACTAGAACTAGTAATGATGAAAATAATGTATCTTTGCAAACACGTCATAAATGTGTGTCCACAAATGAGAAAAACTCATGACCAATACAACGGCCGACCTTTGATTCTAGTCTAGATCTCTGTAACGTTTCATTCAGAAGAAATCTATATCTGCTTTAAAGTTTTGATAAAGCTTCTTTTTTCTTGAACAGAAGCCTGGTTATGTAAAAGGTTCTTGTATTAGTCATTAATGTTTATAATTATAACTTTGTTTATTCTGTGTATTAAAGGAATTATGATAAATTGACAAATTTTTGGTGTGCGAAATTGCATGGCATGAAAAAATGTACTGTATGCAAATTCGTCCATACTCTCAAAGGCATGGATGAGACAGGATGAGTCTAGCTGTTGATTCATATTTCCATTGATTTAAAGTAACTATCAACATTTAAATGCTTGTAAAGGTGTGTTACTTTGTTTGAGTGCGTGTACAGCCATAGACATGTGCGTGTGTGAGTGTACGCGTACATGTAAGGATTCGTATGTGTACTCTGGTTTCTATCTTTACTCACTTTGTATTGTCTTAATCATCTTCCTTTGTTTCTTTTAGGCTTAAAATACATCGCAGACGACAAAAATCTGCCAGGAATAAGTAATAAACACTCTTTTTTATGCATGCGTTTGCTGCTCTTTGCCTTTGGACGAAATTGCATTTTCACCATGGACGAAATTGTATGGGGGTTGGACGAAATTGGCACAGCAACACATGCACTGGTTTTAGGTCATTATCTAATGAATATTCATGAATTTGTACCACATGATAGTCTAATCCCTTCAGTGATTGGTTACTTGTACCAGAGATTTGAGAAGTAGGCTGGCTGGCTGTGTCTGCTGGCCGGAATAGGTTGTAACGTACGGACTCTGTCTGATTTGGACGAAATTGCAACAGAGTACCCTACTGGAATAAAAGTATTGACAAAATCTGAATTGTTCTGTTTAGCATTACATTCAACTTTATGCACTCAGCTCTTTTACATCTGACATGAATTCTGTTTGTTACATACTTCTTATTCAATAACTATGCAAAATGAACACGATATTCAAGTGTTGATAAGTGAAACATCCACTCTATAGTTTAAGGTTTTGCATCTAAGATGCATCTCGTGGCTAGTTCATGGATGGTAACAGTTTTCAAATTTCTATGGTCAAATTTTACATGAGTGTCCTATCTCTTGCATGCATCTAAGCACCAAAGGATTTAGGCACTAGCAAGTCAACAATACTGTGTTGACCAGGAGGATTAGAAAATATCAGTCTGTATTCTTCAAGCTTCCCTGTCTGAATCCAGGATCCTCATACTGAAAGCATCTGGTTATGGTAAAGCAGACATCAACATTTCTGTGGCATAATGTTCAATAGTATTCACCAAGATCAGCATGATTGATCTTTGGAGCAATTGTTAATCTGGACCAAAAAATGATAAGGAATAATCCTGATTTTGTTCAGCGCATAGTTTTCAGAAGAAAAAAGAGAAGGAAAAAAAAGGAGGAAGAAAAAACCAACAACAACTACCACCCAATTAATCACACATAAAGCCTACAGTTTTCAGAGTTTAAAAAGAAATCCAAGGTAATGTTTGTATAGACCTGCTAGCACTGAAACCAGTGCACACATGTACAAAAAGTAAAAATGTGTAAATAATCTAGCAGTATTTCAAGCTGAAAATGAGAAAAAGAAAAAAAGAACCATCCACCATGCATAGCAGCAAGTCTGCCAATATTGTGGAAGAGGATAAACCTGTAATACATGTATGCAAACTTCCCCATACCCAAAGTCCAATCCCATGAAGAAGAAATGTTCAACCAAGCAAGGGGGCATGGAGGCACTGAGAAACTAATGGTGGGGAACTTACTGTGTAGGATGGAGAGTGACCGCCCGCACACTCTTCTTGTGGTTGGTCAGTGTAGTTTTCGTGCGACCCGCCACTAAGTCCCACAGTCTAACTGTGCAGTCATGACTGCCTGAAATGATCTGAACATACAACACTTAAGTATAAAGCATCCATACATACATTTTGGAAAAGCTTTTTCACCTAAAACAATCAGGGTGCAAGCAGGGAATACAACTATCCAGAGATGTTTGAAGAATGTCTTCTCTAGACAAGTAAAGGCATATATGAAATACTAGTATAGCCCTAAAATGGATTTTGACACCTTCTTCACTGCAAAAAAAAAAACAGAAGTGACTGATCTGGAGACATATCTGATCATCCATAAGTAAACTATTAATAAGAGCAACAAAATAAGTAAACTATCAAGAGACATTCCCACAAACATCCTCACCTGTGGTTCAGCCGCCTGACATCTTACAGAGGCAACAGTGTTGGTATGACCTGCTAAGGTGTGGATGCAAGCTTTCATCCGAATGTCCCATACCTGTGACCACAAGAATACACACCAACATCATCTTTGTCCACTGAGAATTAGTTCAGAATTCTTTTTTTAAGAAGAAAAAAGAACACTTAAAAAATGGTTAAAATCATGCCCTCAGTGAGTGTATTATAAAACAAACATTAATATTTTGGTAAATGACTCCGAAAGCTTATAACAAAACTCTGGTGTATTCTAGCTGCAAAGTGAGGCGACTGCAGGCGGAAATCTAAACAAATTTGAAAAGTTATGGATAACGCACCACCAAAAAACATAGACAAACAAATCACAAGACAAAACATGACACGTTTCGACCTCATAGGTCTTCTTCAGGCAAGATGCACAACACTCAGGACAACGAAAATGAACGAGCAATCACTTATCTTCATCCATACGAACTGGATGAAGATAAGTGGTTGCTTGTTCATTTTCGTTGTCCTGAATGTTGTGTATCTTGCCTGAAGAAAACCTATGAAATTGAAACGCGTCATGTTTTGTCTTGTGATTCGTTTGTCTGTTTTTTGATGGTGCGTTATCCATAACTTTTCAAATTTGTTTGGTGTGTTCAATCAAGCACATCAATTTCCAACTTTTTATATGTCTCATTTTCATTGCTCTCTCAGTAGTCCTGCTGTTCATTTCGGCTTTCTCAAGCAAAGCTAAACACAAGTTCATTCTATCACAGCCTTTGGAACCAGCAGTCCGCCAGGAACAATCAAATTCAGATTATCTTGAGGCAAGCCACCAGAGGAAACACTGCACCACTGTCATTTCACTGGATCATTATCATACTCATTAACAAACATTCCCATGAACAATTACATCAGAAACAACCCCACGAAAACCCCAATCATGTTACACAGACCAATACAGAAATTCTTTCCCCATGAACAATTGTTAGCCTTAACCTTATGGACAGTATAACCATCTGCTTCAGCACCACCTGACTGTTTTCAGATGTTGCCTTCATTACCCATTCCTTCTGTTGTGTTTATGTTAGATTGGTGGACGTTTTGCAACAAATTCAACAGACATGCATTTAATCCTGTAAGACACTACTGATGATTATGAGAAATGATCGAGTGTGAATAATGTACGTATACTTACACTTCAAAACCTACTTAAAAAGTACATTTTCATGATTACAATCAATCTCCCTCCCCAGATCAACTATATAATCTGCTGGCTAGCCAAAAATGCAGACTAAATTTTTTTTTTTTTAAGTTTGAGGTAGTTCAGTTAATTACAGTTTGATTACCTGATGATCTTTTTATTACTCTACACTGTTAAGCAAATTTTCCCATATTTATTGCATCCTGGAAAACAGTAAGCTTCCTAAGATCTGAAAATACTTGTAAATCCCTTTATTATGTCACGCTTACAAGCAAACAATTCATGTTTAAATCACCAAGACTCGGAAAAGCACAAACAAAACATACTCACTGATGGAAGATGTTGCAATTACCAGAGAAAAACTTGTTAAAGTAATTCAACCAAAAAAAAGGGAGGGGGGGATTGTTGATATTTAACTTCATATTGTTAGAAACATGTTTTAAAAAGTTATCAAAATCAACAGAAGATCATAGACAGAAGATTGTAATTATTCAGCTTCTTCTCGTTGTTATTCCTGTTGTTATAATTGTTGTTACTTTGTTAGTCAAACAAGTGAAAAAATATCATATGACAATCTGTGTGCAGCTTTATCTTTAATCACCAACTATCCCCAACCAGCAAGCAGCTGAAAACCAGCTGTGCAGCTGAGCTAGTGTGCAGTGCTGAATTTAGAAGGCTTCAACATTTGATCATTCAACATTTAAATCATGAACCCATTTGTTATCATTTATACACCATCTTAGAGGCAATACAACACAAATTCATTCCATGTACTATTCAAGTGTGAGAGGAAGCAAAGAAAAAAATCCACACACAAACAAAAACTGTATCACAGCATGCTTTTTGTCAAGCAGTGACTGCAACATTCTGACTGCAGTAACTATGCGCTACTATAGCAATGGAGGGGTTAAAATAACACAAAAACCAAGAAATACATGAATGAAACTATAACAAAAAATCAGAAATGAAATGAGGCAGGGAACAGTAAACGATAAACAGTAAACAAGTTGGGTATGTTTTGCTCCCATAAGAAAACCTAACACAGAGTAACTTGTATTCAAGACCGGCACAGCCTTTTAAACTTGAATAAAGTCAGACAAATACATAGACGAACAATCTAATAGTGGGGGAAAAAAACAAGCGCAGGCCAACAACTGAACTATCTTCATAGTAATGACTTGGCAAAGATTTGGACTTAAGGGGGGGGGGGGGGGGGGGGGGGGGGGGGGGGGCGGGGAATTTGAAGATGGAGAAACTGGGAACATGAAATTAAGAAAATATGTTACAGATATGAAAACTCTTCACTAGCTGCATAAGGGAACCATCGCAATCCCTTTTGAAGGCAGATATATTTGTATTGCCTGCTCCGAGGCCTTTCGTCCGCTGGGTCAGACTCATCAGGGAGACACGGCTGGTTGTGTCTGCGCTCCTGGCGTCAAATAGAGACACACCACAGTCTATAATACTGTGGTGTTCTCACCACCAAGGGTGCAAAAACGAATCCAATAGCACCCCCAAAGCAGCCAGCGAAGAGTAGTAAATGAAACTAAACGAAAGTGTGGGGAGGAAAAAAGTTGCTGAAAAACTAGAGACATTATGCAAATAGTATAAAATGTAAGGGACAATTTTTGAGCCTACGCCTGAGGATCCACCCAAAGATGCAAGGGAGATCAAAAGACAAACACACAGACGGACAGAAACAAATACAAATAACCTCAATTTAATCAAAACAAAATCAGAAATGAAATGAGGCAGGGAACAGTAAACGATAAACAGTAAACAAGTTGGGTATGTTTTGCTCCCATAAGAAAACCTAACACAGAGTAACTTGTATTCAAGACCGGCACAGCCTTTTAAACTTGAATAAAGTCAGACAAATACATAGACGAACAATCTAATAGTGGGGGAAAAAACAAGCGCAGGCCAACAACTGAACTATCTTCATAGTAATGACTTGGCAAAGATTTGGACTTAAGGAGGGGGGGGGGGGGGGGGGGGGGGGGGGGGGGGGGGCGGAATTTGAAGATGGAGAAACTGGGAACATGAAATTAAGAAAATATGTTACAGATATGAAAACTCTTCACTAGCTGCATAAGGGAACCATCGCAATCCCTTTTGAAGGCAGATATATTTGTATTGCCTGCTCCGAGGCCCTTCGTCCGCTGGGTCAGACTCATCAGGGAGACACGGCTGGTTGTGTCTGCGCTCCTGGCGTCAAATAGAGACACACCACAGTCTATAATACTGTGGTGTTCTCACCACCAAGGGTGCAAAAACGAATCCAATAGCACCCCCAAAGCAGCCAGCGAAGAGTAGTAAATGAAACTAAACGAAAGTGTGGGGAGGAAAAAAGTTGCTGAAAAAACTAGAGACATTATGCAAATAGTTATAAACTGTAAGGGACAATTTTTGAGCCTACGCCTGAGGATCCACCCAAAGATGCAAGGGAGATCAAAAGACAAAACACACAGACGGACAAAAACAAATACAAAATAACCTCAATTTAATCAAAACAAAATCAGAAATGATTTTCCTCCCACACTTTCGTTTAGTTTCATTTACTACTCTTCGCTGGCTGCTTTGGGGGTGCTATTGGATTCGTTTTTTGCACCCTTGGTGGTGAGAACACCACAGTATTATAGACTGTGGTGTGTCTCTATTTGACGCCAGGAGCGCAGACACAACCAGCCGTGTCTCCCTGATGAGTCCGACCCAGCGGACGAAAGGCCTCGGAGCAGGCAATACAAATATATCTGCCTTCAAAAGGGATTGCGATGGTTCCCTTATGCAGCTAGTGAAGAGTTTTCATATCTGTAACATATTTTCTTAATTTCATGTTCCCAGTTTCTCCATCTTCAAATTCCGCCCCCCCCTCCTTAAGTCCAAATCTTTGCCAAGTCATTACTATGAAGATAGTTCAGTTGTTGGCCTGCGCTTGTTTTTTCCCCCACTATTAGATTGTTCGTCTATGTATTTGTCTGACTTTATTCAAGTTTAAAAGGCTGTGCCGGTCTTGAATACAAGTTACTCTGTGTTAGGTTTTCTTATGGGAGCAAAACATACCCAACTTGTTTACTGTTTATCGTTTACTGTTCCCTGCCTCATTTCATTTCTGATTTTGTTTTTGATTAAATTGAGGTTATTTGTATTTGTTTCTGTCCGTCTGTGTGTTTGTCTTTTGATCTCCCTTGCATCTTTGGGTGGATCCTCAGGTGTAGGCTCAAAAATTGTCCCTTACATTTTATTACTATTTGCATAATGTCTCTAGTTTTTCAGCAACTTTTTTCCTCCCCACACTTTCGTTTAGTTTCATTTACTACTCTTCGCTGGCTGCTTTGGGGGTGCTATTGGATTCGTTTTTTGCACCCTTGGTGGTGAGAACACCACAGTATTATAGACTGTGGTGTGTCTCTATTTGACGCCAGGAGCGCAGACACAACCAGCCGTGTCTCCCTGATGAGTCCGACCCAGCGGACGAAAGGCCTCGGAGCAGGCAATACAAATATATACTGCCTTCAAAAGGGATTGCGATGGTTCCCTTATGCAGCTAGTGAAGAGTTTTCATATCTGTAACATATTTTCTTAATTTCATGTTCCCAGTTTCTCCATCTTCAAATTCCACCCCCCCCCCCCCCCCCCCCCCCCCCCCCCCCCCCCCCCCCCCCCCCCCCCCCCCCCCCCCCCCCCCCCCCCCCCCCCCCCCCTCCTTAAGTCCAAATCTTTGCCAAGTCATTACTATGAAGATAGTTCAGTTGTTGGCCTGCGCTTGTTTTTTCCCCCACTATTAGATTGTTCGTCTATGTATTTGTCTGACTTTATTCAAGTTTAAAAGGCTGTGCCGGTCTTGAATACAAGTTACTCTGTGTTAGGTTTTCTTATGGGAGCAAAACATACCCAACTTGTTTACTGTTTATAAAAAAAAATCTAGAGATTATGACAGTTTAGCTGTTCAACATTCCACCGTCAAACACACACACCCATTCTGTCTTGCTTACCCTGACTGTGGCATCACGACCGCAGGTGACAAGGACGTCAATGGTAGGATGAAGGTCAAGATCATAACAGGCACTCAGATGACCATGGTAGTGACGAACAGTCTGAGGACAAAGAGCGTATCCATATCACAGCTCAAAAATAATGCCATCAACATTAAGAACTATCTTTTTTTCAGTCACAAAAAAAAAAAAAAAAAACAATATGATTTTCTGTTTTCAGTGATGTTTCATAATATTATCTGGTAGGAGGAAAATTTCACCTTGATATGTGTGATGAATATGAGAACAAACATATAATGCTTTCGTCTGATAACTCACTGACATTTGTACATAAAACACACATTCTTAAAAAAAAATGTTTTAAATGCTGGTTCAGTAATCACCTTCTGACTGTGCCAGTTCCACAGAATTTCCTGGAATGATTTGCTTTATTATTCACGCATGCAATCAGACCTTACAGTGAAAGCCCTGCAATACAGACATGCTCCTCTACAGACTCAATTCTTCCATGTTTTTTTGTTTTTTTTGCCTGTTTTTTTTTCATCCATCTTCCAGTTAAGACTCATCTATTCAAATACTTTTTCATCCAAAACAATCTTCTCTACATCTATACTAACTTCATCAATTAAGACTCCTTTCAAGGCACTCTGTATAAGATATCTAACATTGTGAATCCTATGATTTATAAGACACTAAAGTACAAATAATTCATCAAAGATTTCATGAAGACCTTGTTCACAGATGTTCCACCTGATGTGATCTTTCCATTTTCAAAGACAGTCTGACCAGGACTGGGTCATGATATCAGCCTGATGTGACATCCATGATCAGCCAGACTAAAAACCACAGGACTTCTGCTAACTTAAAATATTTAAAGCTTCCATCCAATTAAAGAGAGAACATACCAAACATTTTTTCCCTCCCCCCTTTTTGTTTTTCCTTTTACTGACCTTGTTCTGTTCCAGATCCCAGCAGCGCACCATCTTGTCCTCCCCACAGGAGAAGAGGTAGGGCTGCCTGGCACTGACTGCCACACCCCGCACCGTGCTCACATGGCCAGTCAGCGACAGCTTCAGTGTGCCCGATGCCAAGTCCCAGATCTGGTTTGTAGAGGCACTAATTTCAGTATTTTTATCATGCACCTACCTACAGTTGCCGATCTTGCCCCAGTTCTCACGAGAATTATAAATGTTTCTCTGGCTACTGGCTCTGTTCCTGGATGTTTTAAACATGCTCTGGTAGTTCCTCTTCTAAAGAAAAATGGCCTATGTCCTGATGAACTT
Organism: Conus canariensis; assembly: GCA_033310375.1. Taxonomy (NCBI): domain Eukaryota; kingdom Metazoa; phylum Mollusca; class Gastropoda; order Neogastropoda; family Conidae; genus Conus; species Conus canariensis. The sequence continues at coordinate 72,892,956 of CM065720.1, read as the reverse complement.
AAAAACTTTAGACCTGTTTCTCACCTTCCTTTTCTCTCCAAACTCCTGGAAAAGGTTGTCTTTGTGCAACTTGAACGCCATCTGTCCCAGCACAATCTGTATGAAATTAACCAGTCTGCTTACAGACAGAATCACAGTACCGAAACAGAGTTGCTTTGTGTGACTGACAGTCTCCTTCGGTCCGCTGACAAAAAAAAAGCATCGCTTCTGACTTTGCTAGATCTCAGTGCCGCATTTGACACTATCGATCACAGTATTCTTTTAAAAAGACTGTCAGTGTCTTTCGGTATCACAGACGGTTTCGGTCATACCTGACTGGCAGAACACAATCTGTGTCTGTTGGTGGCAAGGTCTCCTCTCCCCTTCCCCTGGACTTTGGTGTGCCCCAAGGCTCTGTTTTGGGCCCCCTTCTCTTCTCTCTGTATATTCAACCTCTATCTATGGTCATTGAGGAACACGGAATTCCTCATCAGAAATTTGCCGATGACACCCAGCTGCATGACGCTGCTGAACCTGCTGCATTCCAACTTTTGGTATCGGAATTTGAACTGTGTTTCCAATCTGTTAAATCATGGATGCTTAAAAATAAGCTTAAGCTAAATGATGAAAAAACTGAGACTCTGTTGGCAGCACCTCGTTCTGTTTTGGATCGCATTTCTGAAAAATCTATTCAAGCTGGAACCAACAAAATTCCCTCTGAAGACAGTGTGAGGGATCTGGGTGTCCATTTGGATAGTACGCTGTCCATGAATGTCCAGATCGGTCACCTGTGTCGTTCAGCCTATTTGGCTTTGAGAAAGATCGCGTCAATTCGCTCATATCTTACACAGAAAGGGACTGCCCAACTTATCTGATCCCTCATCATGTCAAAACTCGATTACTGTAACAGCATTCTTGCCGGTCTTCCCGCTGTCGATATAAACCGACTTCAACGTATACAAAACAACGCAGCCAGACTTGTTTTCCAAAAGTCCAAAAGAACCCACACTATACCCCTGTTAGTTAGACTACATTGGCTTCCCATTCATGCGCGCATTCAGTATAAACTCGCAACATTTGCCTTCTGACACTTTGATGAAACATTGCCTGCTTATCTTTCCAACACACTTGTCACTTATCAACCCTCTCGCACTCTCCACTCTAGCAGTGACAAACTTCTCAAGCTTCCCCACATGAAACTGAAATCCTTTGGACAACGTTCTTTCAGTTATCAAGCCCCCCTTGTCTGGAACTCCCTCCCCACCCAGCTCTGCTCTTCACAGACTCTCTCTGCTTTCAAATCTGGTCTCAAAACGCATCTCTTTCAGAAGTCCTTTTGTCTTTCTACATAGCGTACGAGTTAATGCGTGTTTCCCATGCATTCTCCATCCTTTTGCCTCTTGTATGTGCACGCGCGCTTCCGTGCCTGAATGCTTATGTACTTTTGCGTGTGTGCGTTCGTGTGTGTGCGTTTACGCGCATGGGTTTTTTGTTGCTTCGTGTTGAGTTTGCCCTTTGTGTGTGTGTGTGTGTGTGTGTGTGTGTGTGTATGTGTGTGTGTGTGTGTGTGTGTGTGGGTGTGGGTGTGGGTGCTCCCTTCTGCATGTTTTATATTGTATCCCGTGCAGTGTTCACGAAATTGGAGGCGGGTGGGTGGGTGGGTGTGGGGGTGGGGATGGGGGCTGGTTCTTTTCTTCTATTCCCAAATTCTTGTCGAGTGTTGTTCATATAATGTCATGTATGTGGTGTGTGTGGGGTGGCGGTGTGGGGGGGAGGTGGGGGAGGATAGAGTGGGGGGGGATGTGGCTTGTTCATCTGTTTTAGTGCTTGCTTTGTGACCTATTGTTTTGATGCCTTTTTCTCAGTATCGTGCAATGTTTATGGAAACTTTTATTTTTCCTGTATTGTGAAGCACTCTGAGGATGAGTCTTCTTCTCTCATCGAAGAGCGCTATATAAGCTCGATTTATTATTATTTATTATTACAGTTTGGGACAGTTTTTGACAAAGAAACAGTATTTCTCAGTTTGCGAAAGTCAGGGAAAATCTAACCAGGATTAATATGGGCAGTGGACAAATGAGTCAAAAATGCTTATTTTTGCTGAAGGTCTTTTTAAGGCTAGTAAAATCTGTTCACCTAATGAAAATACAGAAAATGCAAGCCAAGAAAAAAATGGAAGGTGAGAGCAGTCTTTTGCACTCCTAGTGTCACTGCAGCATTGCAACAATTATAACATCTGTACTAGTAATAACCTTGCCCGGTACAGGCATGTGTAATAAACACAAGTCCCTATTCAAGACAATCCTAGGAGGAAAAGTCAAAAGTGGACATCCAAGGGGCAGACTCAAAAAGTTCTGGTTGGAACACTACATGGACTGGACTAGCCACAACAGGTCTAACTTATCAAATATGACTGCCCAAACACCTGTCGCAGCACCCCAATAACCTGACCTTAAGGAGACAACATAATAAGGTGCTTTTTCCATGGGTTGTGGAGCATGTTGTTGAGACCGTAGCTTTTCTTCACTTAAGAGCCCACCATACCTGGTAGTGCATTCCCGAGAGGTAGAAAAGAGTAAGCATCTGGCCAGAATATTTCTTCATCACACCTTAGTTATAGGCAACCTGAGAATATGGTTGAAAAGAGCTGCTTAACCAATTTCAAACACCAGCGTCCAGCTCTGCATCCAAAAATGGAACAATTAATCTGTAAGCTCACATATATCTTCTGAGTTCAATTATTCAACCACAGGGATTAACCATCTCACCTAACATATAATAATAAATCAATAAAAGTTAAAATTCATCAAAAAGCAAAGATAGAAAGAAGTCAATACACAGAAATATTATTTATCACTTAATTAGAACAGCAGTCCAGTGCCATGTCCCAAACAGTAAATTCAAAATAAAACTCTGCATGATCAAAGCAAACGAAAACAGACACAACACACACACACACACACACTAAAAGGCTGGAGGCTGCCCTACCTTGATGACTCTGTCTGCAGCCCCTGTGACAAACCACTCGTTCCCAGGCTCCATGCCAATGCACCGCACCCAGCCAAGGTGACCACTGATAACCTGCAATATGCACCAAACTTTACATCTTTGCTATATGACATCCTTTGAAAAAAAAACAAACAAGATAACAAACAACCCTAGTTCACACACTCTAGTCTTACTACCGTTCTACCCTATAATCATCCATCTGCCATTACCAACTAACTATCCTTCTGCCCTATACCTCTATACCTCCCATCAGGGGTGACCTCCTTTTCGTTCCCAAAGAGTTTATCTGGGAGGCTTTGAGCCAAAGAGATGCAGTTTGAGTACAGCAGCTGCTGCTGAAGTGGCCACCAATTATAAAAGGCTTCAACTCCTCTCTAACAAGTCTTAAAATATCATTCTTGAGTTAATGTCAAAGAAGACTATGCATAACAGAGATGGATGACTGTCCACTGCTTCATCAATTTGAAATGACTACAACAGTAGCATATTGTAGACAGGTGCATCCACGTCAGTGGTAGTGTGCAAGGTGACCAAGAAGTGGAAAGTCGTCATCAAAGTTAAGAACAGCTTCCAGAGATTTTGCAAGCAAGCAGGTGACAACACAGGTCAGTTTCAGTCATCAACAACACAACACACAGATACAAATGACATCCATTACAAGATTTTAATTTTTTCAAAAGTTCGTGTGATTTAGATCTAGAACAGCTTTTTAGGGATGATTAGAACAAAAACAATTTTCAGTTCGATTTCTTTGTTTTGTGCTCTTAAACAAATTTTAGCAGCTGCAGGAATGTTACATGCCAAAAAAAGTGGGGAGAGGGCGGAGGGGTGTTGATCACTATGATGTAGTCTCTATTAGAACAGTTGATTAAAAACAAACTATAATTTGGGCAAATTACCAGTAAAAAAAATCCATAGTCAACAGTTAATTACGCCCAAATGAAACAGTAAGCATCATCCTGTCTTAACACACACACATATACACATCTAACCAGAAATAAAACCTTTCCTGTAGTTTAAGAGACCTATCTTCTTACTAATTTGTTTCATTGCTTCCATTGAGAAGCCCAAGAAATCCAAGCCTTAAGAATAATCTGAGAAAAGCTGCAAGATTTCTGTTCCAATACCATGGCATTGTGTGGTAAGTAAAAGCACTATTTATTCACTATGAAAAAATGCATGTTCTGCACAAAGCCTGTGTGCTCTAGTATCACCTGCAACTGCACTGAAAATGCCTGTTTTAAAATGCAGCCTTCAAATTGCTAAAACGACTGTCAACATGGATCATCTTCACTTTGAATGAGGAATTACATGAATATGCTAATTTATCAGCTGACTGTTCACTGGTGTATCAAAACACACACACACACACACACACACACACACACACACACACACACACACACACACACACATTAAAAAAAACATGAAAAGAAGGCAATAACAAGAATGCAGCTCGAGTATATTTCATTAACATAAATATTCTGATGCAAGTCACAACAGAAAAGTTAGTTTGTGAGGCTGAAGGATCATTAAATCACAATACTAACCCTGTACAACTTCCATGGTGGATGCCATTGTGGCTTTGGCATTGTGGGAGCTTTCCTGGGCACCAACATTTGCTGCTGTCCAACATTCACTGACACCAACGCCTGTGACAAAAATTAATGAAATCACTAACATTGTTATCAAATCTGCTAATCACATCCCAAAACATAACTTGATTGCAATAAAGAATATACATGTAGAAAACTTCTGTTGTAAGTGTACATTACATAAAATCTATATATCAAACAATAACACATCACCACAAAAGAATACAACTAGTACTGAGATTACACAATTCCATCCTTACCTGTAAGCAAAGAAACAGACTTTACCGAGTTGGAACTGTCTTCCAACATAATCATACCCTAAAAATATATACCTTCAGACTCTGAATCTATTAACAGTTGAGTAAGAAGTGTTTCATAACAAACAGCATTTAGCAAACTTTGAGCTTCTCTGAATAATCTGACTGAAAAAGCTCATAAAACGCTCACGTATATGAAAATGATATAGGTCCTGAAGCATGTGACAGCTCAGCATGCAGTCACACATTTTGAACTTACCCTGGAACCAGTGGAGTCCTTCTGATGGCGCATCCCACCACTCTGTAACCTGGAACATAATGGGATACAGTAAAATCTCCTGATTCAGCCCATTCGTATCACTCACCCCTTTAAAGATTTGTTTCCCTGGAAATGTTTATCCTTTATTCCTTCTCTTGAAGACCAAGTATTCAACTTAATGGCAACAAAATACATTGAAAACGACAGACTAAACATCTC
>CM065720.1:72810138-72882638 GCA_033310375.1 Conus canariensis | reverse complement strand
CATGAGCACAGCGACTAATTGCAATCACTTGTCCCATTCAACAGGAGAATGGTCAGAAAAGACATTTTTAGTTAATCACTTAATGACATGAAAATGTGGCATCACTCCAGAATTTATAACTTTCAAAAACCCTGATTGGCACCCTTTTTCTGAAACTGTTGTTAAGTGAATTACCCTGACCAGGACTCTTCATTCAAAAAAAAAAAAAAAAAAAAAAAAAAAAAAAAAAAAAAAAAAACAAGAAGAGAAAGAAGAGGAAGTACTAAAATTCAACTTCACTTTCAAAAACTAAGTTAACAGATAACCTATCAAATTCTGCCAAGCTCTCAATCTTACTCTTATAATCATTAAATTTTGTTTGGTGTACTGATAATACAGAGTGCATGTATTTGTGGTGTGTGTGTGTGTGTGTGTGTGTGTGTGTGTGTGTGTGTGTGTGTGTGTGTGTGTGTGTCTGAAGATATGACAGGTTACTGGATAGGGTAGAGTAGGTGGCAGGTAGGAGGTGAAATGATGTGCATACATGTATCTCTCTCTCTCTCACACACACACGCACACACACACACACACACACACACACACACACACACACACACACACAACACACACACACATCACTACGTTAAACAACTGGCTAGTGCAGCATGAAATGGTTAATATTGCATTTTCACTATAGATAGCATACATTTTCAGGAGTAGTCTGCATCCCAAGGATGCATTTTGCGACAGCTGCCTTGACCGTGGGAATCATGTTCACAATGTTGTGTGCAGCATATAGCCATGCACAGTCTTTACTAAGCTGAGTAATGGTACTATGGTAGTGTGATGAGAAAGGCACAAACTTGACGGTTCTGTGATTGGTTAACACACTATTAGTTTCTATTCTATTTTGTGACAGACAAGACGAATCCAATGTTCCCCTGAGTGTACCTGCTCCATGGCAAGCAACTAACATGAAGCAGATTCCTTTAATTGATGAAAATATAATGTCAAAGTGTCAACACTGACAATTCATGCACTGGCCTTGCCAGTCAGCAGTGTATAGTCTGAAAGAGGCTTAAGCTTCCAGAACAGAATGAAAAATCCAACTGAGAGAGATCACACACAGCAAGCAGCCATGTGGACAATTAAATGCTGCTACTGATGGGCACTCCCATTTTGCTTCTCCTGAAGCTAAGTAATTACCGCTTATACTACCATAGCATCAGTGTTGGGTTAATGCAAAGTCAGACATCCTGAGCTGTATTCATAAGACCCGCAATTCAAATCCTTTGATCTTAGTCATTAATTTATTTATCCATCAGCTGTAAACTCTGTACTGTGTGGTCTTTAAACTTAGCAGCTGTGGTCAAGCATATTGACTAATCTGCTTGCAAGTACACCTCTTTGATGAAACAGAAACCAAACCTGTTGGGGAGAGAGAAAGAGCAGACTCATTTTTCACCAGTATGATGAGAATGTTTGCATTTTTGGAGTACCTTCAGTTTTTATCTGTGTCTTTTTTTGGTATTGTAAGAAACACATTTTACTGTCAGGAGTGCATTTTTCAGAAAGCACTGCATACCTGAAGCCACTGGGAAATAACACTGTGATCCCTGAATATGGCAAGTGGCACTGAAAAGTGTGGCAACATTGAAACACAAAAATTTTAAACAATTCCTTTAAAAGAAAGAGGCTATTAAATTGCACAAGCAGCCTGCTAAACTGCCCATGCGCATATCAAGGATGGTCATACTGAATCATGCTAACACACAAACACTTATACACAAACACACACATGAGCACACACATGAGCACACACACTGACACAGACACAGACACACACACAAGCGTACATGTGCTGCTTCAAACAAATCACACACACACACACACACACACACACACACACACACACACACACACACACACACCACTATAACAAAAAGTGAAACTAAACAATTACATGAATCCTAGTCCCTCAAAATTATATTTGAACAGCCCCCAACCCACTCCAACACCCCTTCTCACTTCTTCACTCTTCAATGAAAGAGCATTTATCTCCTCTGACTCCTTCAATGAGACATAAAGAACAGTACAGGGGGAAAGAGGGGGATTACAGGGAAACAATTGGTGGGTGGGTGGAGAAGGACTCTCAAATTGGCGCTAAGCTTATTCAGACATAACTTTGCCATGCTGGAGTAGGAACATGGCAATCTCACATTGATACTACTTATTCGCCAACCTTCTGTGCACGAGATTAAAATTTTGGTTGTCCGTAGGGCTAGGATAGTAGGCTACTTGCAAGCAATCAAAAGTGAATTATAATGAAGAAAGAGGAAAGAAGGCGGTATGACATCTTGGAACTAGGGTTCTGCAAGCCATTTTGTTCTGAAGACAAATTTTATGTGCAGCACAGAAATCTGAGGTAAGTTCTAAAGTGGGCTTTCACTTTAGAAACACGAACTTTAAAAAAATGGGATTGATTAGACCTTGTTATGGTGAATAGCCTATAAATCTCTGTCACTTTTGCAGACATCTACCTGGCTCTATGTGAATAACATTCGTTCATACCTTAATCTCATCCGGGGAAGTTCGAAGTGCTGTAAAGGCTAGTCAGGGGGATGCAATAGCCATGGTAACTTGATCAGTTTATCATTTTGTCTTAACACAGCCTCTCACGATTTTTAGTCACATGACCCTAGTGTGGACTCAGAGACCTTGTTTGGCACTCACAGACTTCAAATGCACTTCCACTGCTATTAATCTAAAACAAACAAACATTTAATCATTTAAACTATCATAACTTTCTTTTCAAATGTCTGGTTGAGATACTTTTTTGCACCATACATTAGTACTTTTTTTCTCTCTTTCTGACGGTGGTGTTCATTTTTAGATCTTGTGAGGTAAGTTCTAAAGTGGGCCTTATTTATCTTTTTCTGTTTTCCCTCACGTCCCCTAACGGAGCTAGATAAATAAAGTTCACTCTTCTCGGCTTTGACATGTGAAAAGATGTTTCTTCGAGTCCCGCTTTCTCTTCCATCTGATGTACATGTATATCAAGCTCTACAGTTAGGGCAATATCTCACTTTCTTTTACCTCCAAACCTTTGGTAGATTCAGTCTTCTCCATGCCTGTAGCTGTCGTTAACACCGCAAAATAATTGTCAATCCACACGACAAGCGTCCATTTGCGAATGGGAAATGTTTTCTGTGTTGGAAGTTAATAAAAGTAAAATGGCAAGTATATACTTAGCAGCCATGCAGGAATTGAACTGCCGATCCAGTCAAAATAGATTATCGTTGCCGAAAAAAAATCATTAATATTCATCATAATTTAAACAGAAAAGGTGCGCTCTCTCTCCTTCTCTCTCTCTCTGTCTTACACACACACACACACACACACACACACACACACATACACACACACGCACTCTTGTCCTTACAAGTCAAAGCCATTCGAACTTCCACTCGTATTCAACTTTGCGTACTAGAAGACTTGAAACCTGAAAGAATGGGTATATTTCTTTTCTCTTTTACGCCCAGAGTGGAAACTGACGCATTTTCAGTCATAGACTGTACATATAATGAAAGGCTGATTTTATCTCCCTTCATCGAACAATAGTATCAAAAATTAATCCGCTGCTGTGAATATATGTTTAATCTATGCCCAAATAGGAATCGCGCTGAACTGACCGTTCGCCCGTGCAGTTTAAACACAGATCCAGCCAGCTTCGGAAACAGGCGAGATGGCAACAAAAATGTCTGGGAACCAAGAGGTGGACATTTTCAAAGATGAAAAGGATGGTAAACTGAGAGAGGTCGGGAATCAAGCTGTGTGGTCTCTTTCATCTTGTAAACCAGGTAACTTGCACCGGCAGACGAGTATGATATTGATAGACGCGAGAAATCGCAAGTGCTGGCCACACGCCACAATTAGGATTTTGCACTAAAACACTAATATTATAAACCATGTAAATGTTTTGAGGCCTACCGTAATTTGAGCCCGCATGTAACTTTAAACAGCCCCTACAGTCAACATCTTCAAATCACGGTTAGACACTCATTGGCAGGAACTTCCGACAAAATATAATCCGGAATGCGATCAACATAGATAGTCTCTGTCGTGACTCTCTTCCTTCCACGCATGCGGTGTTTTTTCGTCTTAATGTTATACCTAGAATGGTGAACAGGCCTCTTAAGGCCTCTAACACCTACAAGTTCAAGTTCAAGTTCAAGTAAACTGACAATTGATCAAAAGAACAACTCCTCACCAATTATTTCCCTTGTTTTGGGTGACTTTCACCGATGAAATCACAATTTTAAAATGTATTACTATTAGACTATTACCTTCCCCATAATTGACACACATTTCCTTAAGGCATTTGCACTCACCCATGACCTTGTCTTTGCACCAGGTGGTTTCCCCAAAATATTCCCGTTCCTTTGATTTTAATCTGTCTGCTTGGAACTACTTGGCTTGTACCTTGATGGCCATATGAAAGAAATTAGAAAATGATGGGAGTTAGAAAATGAGGGGAATCAACTTTCAGACATGAAATATTCCAAACAATCAAACTGCACCAGTCTATAAATTCATGCACAACTCCATAAGTACAGCCATGGCACATTAATTTTTTTTGGTGTGCAGCCTGCTCTTAGCTTGGAGGCGATAAGAACAAAGAAACAGGTGCTAGAATTCAAAGTGAAAATGAGACTACTTCTCCAAGCTGTCATTGCTAGAAATCTGTGTTTTAAACATTCAAGCCACCAGTCGGAGAACATTTCTACTTAGTCCCAAGACAGTCTAGCGAATTCTTGCCAATTCATCATTAAGTCCCAAGACATTTAGTTTCATGCAGGCAGATATATACAAGTAGAGCAGACAGCAAGATAGGAAGACAGGCAGGCAGCAATATAGGGAGAGGGAGGCAGACTATGTAGACAAGAGTGACAGTTGGTAGAAATTAAGCTTTATGAAGTTTTCTTTTGTACATCCTTGACCAGATCCAGATACTGAGATAGTTCGTCATTTCAGATGCCACTGCCATTGCGATGGGGCTCTAGCGCTTTTCTTACCAGCAATCAAGAATAATTTGACGAGATCAAATCATGGGCAGATGAGTTACAACCCCTCATGCTGCAACTTCCATGGCAAAGTTTTGGGCTTGGAAACCAAATTCGCTTAAATGCAGGAAAGGCAGGCAACAGGGGATTTCCTTCCAGAGGCATATCTGCCTTCTTTATTCCTTTTGAGATCACCCTTCTCATTGGTAACCCTCAGTCTAGATTCTTCTATTCTGCTTTTATATGGCACAGTGACTTTGAACAATCAGAATCATCAGTTCTGATGAACTTGAATGGAGTTTCATATATTATCTAGTCTCATGCCACTCTTCCTGATGATCTGTGGATGATGTTCCCATTCTGGAAGGTCCGCTACTCGATCCACTAAAAATCTGCCACCATGCTGTAGATTTCACAACTGTTCCAGAACATGATTTGTGGCGTTGTGCCATGTAGAACATTGTTGCTGGAGCATCAAATGGTATAGTGTTTTCTCTGGTAGTATTAACTACATGTGAGATCTCTGTAAACGCTTAGTTATGTGTCATTCGTACTTTTCTTGGCATAGCACTCTCTTTGCATGTTGTTCCATTGTCTGCCATGGTAGGGTAGGTACATAGCATCATCTTAATTCCCCTGCTTCACCAGGTTTGAATGCATGTGGTCATTACATATATCTGAGGATGAAGCTGCTCTTAATAAGAGGGGCTATATATGCCTTTATTCCAGGTGATATCTTTAGAGTGCCATTTCCCGCATTGTCCTTTGTTGAGGTTGGACTGTCATCTAGATTCTTTTTGGCAACCTGTTCTGCCTTCATCTCCTGTATTACTATGTCAGTCTCCTTTGCTTTTGACTGCCACTTCAATTATATTATGATCCCAATCCCTGCCTGTTTATTTGTGTGTCCCATTATTTCCCTGTTCTTGGGGTTTTCATTTGCCATGTCCACTACATTGTTAACATCTCACAACCTTGTCTTTTTAAGCACAGTTAGTGACCATGCTTTTACCACGCTATGCTCTGTGATAATTGATTTCAGCAGTACCACCAACTTTACAAGGCAATAGAAGAGTATGATAACTGTGAAAGCAGGAAAAACACCAACCCATTTCCTTGTGTACTTTTTCATTTTGGCCTCTATTCATTCCACTGTGCTACTGCTGATATTGTATCAGTAAAGGCTAGCTGAGCTTTGGGATCAGCATGAACTGCAGATACTAGACTTTGTATTTGCCAGAGAGGCCACACTGGTCCATTACCTTCTGGCATCTGCTATTTGCTTTGTGTCTTTTTCCCTCTTTGTGTCTTTCGAGCAATCCTCAAACTACCTTCAAAGACTCTTTTGACTGGTTCGTCTGTCATTGTTGAAATGGCTTGGTTAGGTATAGTGAACTTGAGTGTCTTAGGGAGAAGCTTTGTGATTTCTTTGGTTAAAAGTATCCTAATATCCTACTCTTTTGGTGTTTCATGATCCTTGGTGGAAAGGACTGTTGTTTGAATTCTGTCATCCATAAACATTTTTAGAAGGAGCATTTGGTACCCATTTCTGTGGTCTGCTGAACCTGCATGGCTCATTGCTGCTTTCAAGATTATCTCCATTGCCAACACTAACAATATCGCAGACATTGCTGTGCCAAGTGTTGTGTACACATTTGTGGAGAACCTCACTGATTCATTTATGGAGAACCATATTGAAAAGCCCAGCATATTAAGGTCAAATAATACTGAAGTTTACTTCTTGAGTAGAACCTTGATTTTCGGGATTTATTTTAAAGGCAATTTGGTGACATGAAATTCCTGACCTACAGATAGGGTGGTCAGTTTTCTCATTTAAGTTATTTTTGAGTAGAATTCCAGATCATTTTATCAGTCAATTGGTGTGTTTGAATTCGGCAACAAGTGATCATTTTTGGTTTCCCCAAATAGTGAGCCTCAGAATTCAAAAGTTAGACTATAGCAGTATGAAAGCATTTTTACCATTACCGGCTGAATGAAGACAAAAGCAAAATAACGCACTGAAGTAAATTGAGCCTTGAAAAATTACAGTTGGTGTTGAATGATGATGGCAGATATCACTCCCACGTGGTTTAAAACTGCCCTGGAAACACTCAATGAAATTTAGGATCTCAAGTGAAGATAATGTTCAGATAATACAGATCATACAAGCTTAGGTTTCTCGAGAAGTGTTGTGAAATTTCTCAGCTACTGTAAGATGGCATGGGCAGCCATCCCAAGTACCAGGAATGACTGTTGCTGGTTTTGTTCAATTCTCTGTGGAGTACATAATCTTGACAAAACGTTAAGAGATTCTTTTGGTGTTCTTTATATTTTGCTCTTTCCTTGATTTCATAATGCTGTAATATCTCTTTTTTCAGTAACCAAATCAAACTAGTTTCCTTACTGCTTCATTTTTCAATTTTAATTTGATGAAAATGTTTTAGGATGGAGTTGATTGATAGGTGGTGAACATTAAAAGTTATACAACAAACTCCACAAGAGAAGATATACCATTTCATCAGTTTGTACCCGGTAGAGTTAGGAAATATCTTGTGTTATGTTGTTTTTACTTTTTAGGTTATACTTAGTCTGTTTCGTTTTATTAATACTTTCCAGCCGAGTGCAGCAGAGCAACGTCACTTCCCTGCATGCGCGTGCACCGCACATGCTTACAACCGTTGCAGACGCGCGATTTTCGCACTTTTTTATTTTATTTTACGTCTCCTAATATAAACCTAACAAGCAATTGTTATATATCAATGGAAAGGGTAAAGCGCGAACTTTGTAATGAGCATAGAATTAAAATACATTTTGGGTAAAATAGCAACGCTACTGTTACAGAAACAACATAAGTAAAATGTAGGAGAACACAATCTTGTTTACCTTTGTTTGGTTAGTATGACAACAGCAAATGAGGAAGAAAAGGGGCATAAAACTTCGCTCTTACTTTGAACAGATGCAGAGAAAGCCTGAGGTATTCAATATGTGTAATCCAAGTGAATTTTTTTTTTTTTAGGCAACTAAATCATTGCACACAGTACACACTTTTCACTGTTTCAGCTTCAGATGATAAGACATGTAAAACTATTAAGTACACAGAGCAAATAAAAATCAAGCTCAGATTCTTTTCGATAAACTTGTACACCTTTACCCCCCTCATTTTCTGAACTACTTTGCTGAACCAGTTCTAAAACCACATGACATTCTCCTTCTGCCCGATATATTGGTGAAGCAGGAAATTCCACACGTGCCTTCCAGTGCCAGACGGGTCTCTGTGTTCTGACTACTCTGGGGTCACAGAGGTCATCGCTAGTGCATGTAAACTTACCCTTCCAGTGGCTAGAACCCTGTTCTAAATATTTATGGCAGCTGCATCCCCTAGACGGTAGATGAGAGAACATGGGAATTTTTTATAGTTGTGCCGTCACGGAGGCACGGCACATCCGGGCAGTACAGCAGTGCTGCCATCACCAGGGCACGGCTCGTCGTGAACGGGTCGACAGAGTTGCCGTCACCATCACACGGCACGTTGCGTAAAGGTTAATTGTCCATCTTTTCAAGTAGAACATGTGGTATAGTTGTTGGACAGACACATTGATTTCATTTTCAGGATTTGGTGTTGACCAGCTGCGTGATGAATCTCATGACACCTACTGGCAGTCTGATGGTCCTCAGCCTCATCTTGTTAACATTCAGTTTCATCGAAAAACCACCATACACGATGTCTGCATTTATGCTGACTACAAGTCAGACGAGAGCTATACGCCAAACAGGTTAGAACATACTTGTTTTGTTCAGTGCTATCATCCCATTTCTAAGGTTTAGATTTCGTACAACACAGTCTCTGCTGTAATTTCTGGCATTTACTGTGAGACAATACAATGCAGTGCATGTGATGAGTTTCCTTTGTTAAAAAATAAAGTGAACACTCTGTACTGTGTAAATATTACTTGTCATTTGTTTGCTCCATGCACTTTTCATGCCGTCACACATGGTTTTGAAACAACAGAGTGCACTTTACTGATGTAAACATGCCTGTTTTTTTAAACACATTTGAAACTTTTTTTAATGTATTTTACAAAAGTTACACAAGATCAGTTTAAGTTGCTGATACTTCAGGTTTAATGGCACACCCACTAGAGGTACTATGGCAGATAGAGAGTGGGAAGAGGGATTTAACACAACACTGACACTGCCAAAATAGCAAGAAGTTAAGATGAATCTAGAAAAAGTCAATTTGTTTGTAGGGCTTCAGCACATTTATGCTGACATTAACTCATGTTTGAATCATGTACTTCAGTGCATTTTTCCCCACAAAAACGCTTAGTGTTTAGCCACTGTGAAGTCTTATTGACAGTTAAATAATTATGAAAGAGAACTATAGACTGAGTGAAAGATATTTGTGAAAAGGGAAATAATCAGAAGTAACTTGAATTACGAGAGATAAGACAGTTAACAAATTAAAAAAACAAAGCTGAGAGGCCCATGATAGAAAAACAAACTCAGAGCTGAACTGCCTTCAGAATGAGCATGAGTCTGTGAGACCCATGAAATTTGGATAGGGGCATGCTTTTTGCACTGCCTCTTTAACAGGCATGGGTCTGTTAGACCCATAAAAAAATGATGACCCTGGGCATGCCATTGAACTGCCCCTATAGCAGGTATCGACAAATGATTTGATAAAGGACATGGCATGAAGGTTTTTTTTTTTAAATGTTATCCAAACACATTAAATGAGATGCGAAGTTTCTAGCTGTTCCCAGTGACATAAGTTTATTGCATGTTCATTCTGTTTGTTGGTTGTCTAGAGAACATGTGGTATTTACTCTTTCAACAGAATCTCCATACGAGCAGGAAACCATGCCAATGATCTGACTGAAGTGGAACAGCTAGAACTGTCGGAACCCTCGGGATGGGTGTGTGTACCACTACGTGACTCCAGTGATCGACCAATCCGCACTTTCATGCTGCAGCTTGCAGTGCTGTCCAACCACCAGAATGGCCGGGATACACATATCCGCCGGATCAAAGTTCGCTCACCACACCAGTCCTCAGATGTTGGAGCAGGAAGACTGCCAATGTTTACCAGTAAAGAGTTGCAGCAGCATGCTTTTGTCAGATAATAAACTGTGTCAACCAACCACTGTAACGCAACAGTTAGTGTCCTGGACTTGTGAGCTGCAAGGTCATGGTTACTGTTCCTGTCAGGCATTAAGTAGTTGGATTTTTCTACCGGGAGTTGAGTGTGCTCAGGACTCCATTCTGAAGACTGAAACCACTGTCAAGTTTCATCAACTGAATGGCTATGCTCAAGAGTTTTGTTCAAATTTCTTGATAAACACTGCAAGTATTTGTATTTCTCAAGCCTGGTTGATACTCGACAGTATTATGAAAGCAAGCCATGTCCTGCCATGTAGTCTCAGACCAGAATGGAAATCCAAAGCAGAACGAATTATAGCATCATCCTCATCATCATGTAGAAAAAGCCACCCAAAAACCTTCATCCTTTGAGAAGATAAGCAATTGCTCGTTCTTCATTTTCATTGTCCTGAATGTTGTTTATCTTGCCTGAAGAAGACCTAAGAGGTCGAAAAGCATCTTGTTTTGTAATTTGTTTGTTCCTGATATCTGGCGGACTTACTTTAAATTCCACTTCATCTTCATTTCATTCTTTGGCCTCTCATTCCATTCTCTCATTATCTGTTTCATTTTATTCTCCATGTCCATGCCTGGGACAACTTTATGTCAAAGTTGTCAGTACCAGCAAGTTCATAGGAACCTTAATGGGATGGACGTTGTACCACTTTTGGAAGGGATGCTCGATCATTCCGACTCCACAAATTAAAGATTATCATTGGGAAGCATATTAGCTGTTTGCATATATATTCTGAATGCATATATATTCTGAATGAAGCGAGACACCGCTGAACACCGTCAAAGTGACTCCGCCCTGATGCAGCATCTTTTTTGGTGGATTGCCACTCGATGACCTTTGTTCTTTGTGGGCTGCAGTGCTGGGACTGATTCAGGACAGACCTTAGTGTGGCGGTGTATGGGGAAACAGGAAAGAGCGACATGAGAAGAATGCCACAGAGAAAATAAGAGGAAAAGAAATGGGCTATTGTTACTTTAGTTTGAGCTCATGTGTAATAGATGAAGACGATGCATTTTGATGCACAAGGGCAGCATGGAAATGCAGATATACTTTAAATTGCGAAAGCCAGGTTTATCAGATCCATGTGTTTTCTTTACAAGGTGGACTCCCGCACCCTACATCAGAGCATTGTTACGTGGTGCAGTATTGTTCAAGTGTGGTCTTCGTCCACTGTTTAGCCCTTGATTAATATTGATCTGTATTCCCCTTTAAAGATCTATCCTCAGAATGCAAAGTGTGGCTGCCCACATGATAACATGATCAGAAGGGATCCATTAGTCACATAGCATATATTTTTTGTGGTAGTGTACAGATCAAACAAGCAACAGTTTTCAGAAAGGGAACACAGAGGAACAAATTCCGTTTTTGGGTAAAGAAATTTAAAGGAGAAAAAGATTGGAACTACTGCTGTTCCATTTTTCTCCCTCCATCTCATCTTCCATGCTAAACCAGTGACATTACCTGTATGCTACTCATTCCAGCTCCCTGTCAGTGGTACCTTTGGGCTAGTTCCATTGTGAACGTGGCACCAACATCTACAGGAAGAGTCAATGTCAGACCTTCATGAGGAAGCTGCTCCTTTTCCAGGATGTTGCAAATGGCCCAAGTTTATTTTTGGCATTGGTAGAATTTGATTCTTGCTTTGGTGGTGTGTGTGTGTGTGTTTCCTTTTTCTAATTATACTTTTTTTTTTTCAAATTCCCAGCCAGTAATAAGAGATATGTAAAATACTTGCACACCGTTTACAAAAAAAGTTTATACCATACTGAATCAGAAGCATTACTACTGCCGCTATTACTTGAGAAAAGAAAACAGATATTAAGAGCCTTACACAGGTATGCTTGTCAAACATTTTTGACAGTTGGTCTCTTTATGTTCCCACACATTTTTTTTTCTTCATCGCTATGGCTTTTCAATGGCGTTACTCCTGTGTCATTCATTTCAACTGCCCATTTAGCCACATAGAAACACAGGGATAGAAAAATTGAGGCAAAACTGGAGGGTAAACAGTCTGTTCTATCTGAAGTTTTGTTCACCATACTGTCTGGGATTGTCAGATGAGTGTGCAGCTGGTCAGATGAGTGAAAGTTTACTGATTAGGTAATACTTTGGAAAGTCACTGGTACAGTGGATGCATTGCGCACTTTCATCATTCCATGCTTCTAATTGTTTCGGTAAAACATTGCCCTAACCATTATGCATCTTTTTTGACATTGTCACATAGTTAATAGTTTTTGGAAAGAGCTGTTGATCCTGATAAGGATAAAAAGTAACAAAGTGCAAAAGTCTTGTTTTTGAGGAGAAATTATGTTTGGGGAGGCACAGGGCATTGTAACAGATAAAGTTTTATTGATTTAAAAATGTAAGCTGCAGAGTATTCTGCCCTCTGTCCAGACATTCCTGTATCATTTAAGCTACAGATATAAAATAAGAAGCATCCTTTTCAGTACAGGACAAAAAACCAATTTAGAAAATGTTGGTTTGCATATCGAGCCATCTTCCTTGAAACTGAACTTACTGTGGATATATACTTCATGTTGGACAAATGGCCCAATGTTCAATGTAAATACTGATTTATATGTAAAATAGATTGCTTTTTTGTTTCACTTTAGGCCACTTAAAATAAAAGCATATATGTATAAATACACCAACATATGTATGTATGCATTTATGTAAGTATGTTTGGGGGGAGGTCTTTTACATGTATTAACGTATATTAAAGTGATGTATGGATTTGCATGTTGGTTAACATGGTTACGTTGTATATTTGGACCATATGTTGGCATTGCATTTGATCATCACTGGTGGTTATGAGCTATAACTTTTGTTGAAAAGAAAAGATTCTTCACTGCAATGTGAAAAAAAACACCTTGTTTTCCAGTAGCTTAGGCAGGGTAGAGGTGGGGGCCAAATTGTTAATTGATATATAGGTGGAGGGATGCTGTTTTTGAACAAAACTTCTCACCTGACGATTTTCTAACTTGGCTTACCTCTTCTCCAACTTTTCCTCCAGTTACGAAAATTCTTGCTATTGATTGATCATTGCTGTCGCTTCATTGTTCTTATACTGTATAAGGAATAGTTTTTTCTTTCTTTCTTTCTGCATACGCAGGCTGATACTCCTGCGGACACTGCCTGTATAAGACAGGCAGTGGAGTTTTGTGTGTATGACCGTTTTTTATCCCGCCATTAAGGCAGCCATACTCCATCTTCGGGGAAGGTGCACGCTATGTGTAACATGTCATCCATACCAATGGCCAAACTGGCCTCTTCTGAAAGTTGGTGATGGGATTTTACGTGTGTGCAAGATGTGCGTGCGCTCACACACAGAACCTTGGTTTATAGACTCATTCGAAGGACTGTATGGGGAATGGAGTCAGAACCTCAATGTTAATGCTGAGGGAAAAAATCCCCTGTACCAAAATTAGAACCCGCAACCCCAGGATCACGAGTCCAGCGCTCTACCAACTGAGCTATTTCGGCCCCCAGGAATAGTTTTAGAGTATGTCTTGCAGATATGCCATTCATATGTTGACGAATCGCACACTGTCCTGTTTTAGCGCATCTGTGAACTCTGAATTTATTTGATCAAAAATTAATTTGAAAGAAAAAAAATGCCCTAAAGACTTTTGTGCTGCAAAAGTGAATCAATACTGTAAACGCTGAATCCAAAGGTATGTGGTACTTTGAACTCATACAGAACTGGGGTTGTTTGTAAAATGTATCATTAATATGCTCGCAACATTACTCCAACTATTGCAGAATCATTGACATGGAACCGTCCTGTTCACTTGTATGAGTGTATGTTTAAAGACGAAAAAAACATGACAGAGAAAAAGCACTTTGAATGAAGAAAAGTATGCTGGATATGCATTGCAAATTATACATGATTAAACTTTTGCAATCGATGGGAAAATCAGGACTTGTATGTGGATTGTGCTGATGTGGAAGTATTGTGTCTGCATGATGTGTGCATTTTCTTATGGCTAGGGCATGATCAGTTTATGAATGAAGACATCACTGTATCTGTTTGTTGGACAGTACATCGTTAAATTTCATGAACTGTTTGGGATTGTGTTGGTGAAGTATTAAGTCTATGCTGTGTGTACTTTTTTTATGACCAAGTTGTGATCGGTTTGTAAATGAAAATGCCTCTGTACCTGTTTGTGTGATAGTATATCATGTTTTTTAAACTGTTTTAAAGCAGAGTTTATATCATAACGATCAGAAATGTGGCACGGAAAGATGGAGCTTACTGAGAGATCATACAGAGACAAAGGCACTTAAATAGAAAGCTCACTGGGAGTTTGGAATAGTTTTGCCAGGAGAGGCTTAAGCAGCCAAGAAAGAAAGCGTTTACTGAGAGATGGTAACAGTTTGATGGAAGTCTATTTGTGGTTGAATTTTTAACTGTGATCATTTGCATGCAACCTTTGCTATTTTGTGTTCCAAATTTAACTTGGTTGCTTGCCATAAAGTGATATACTGATTCACAAAAAAAGCGTTTATAAAAATGTGATGGTATAATTCTCGCAGAGAGGTCAAGTATACCGTTTTAGCGGATATTCAAAAAGATTTCATTGATGCCAGTTGGATGAACTGAAGGATTTTGAATTGAAAACAGAATGAACAATATGGTGTTTTTAATCACAGTTTTAAAACAGAGCTTGCATGCTGACATTCACACAATTATACTAATATTGGGAAGGCTCTAATAATATAGTACAATGTTATTTGAAATGTTTTAGGTATTTAGGGATCCTCCTCCTCTCATGAATTAATATGATGTGAATGAAACTGCAACAACAACAACAAAACCTGATCAACGCTTTCTCTCAGAAAGAAAATCAGACTGACCCAGAATGATCATTAGTAGTTTGGAAGTATAAGCTTCATTAAGGGAAGGAAGAAAAGGGAATCCTGCCCTGTGCTTCTGAGAGGTTGGGAGGGGGAGGCAGATAGAGATTAAGTATTAGCTACACATTTTATCATTTCGTTTTTGGAGAGAAAGTGTTGAAGCGTGTGGTGTATGATAACTATTGTGTTCAGTGAAATAAACCAAATGTTTAGAAAGTTGTAAGATTGTACAGAACTTTATGTCACTGTTTGTTTCCAGTGAATTTATTTTGTTGTTTTATTTCCTGCCATGGGCCCATTAATGGATTTTTCAGAGTTGTCCACATGTTGGGGAAAAGGTCTCATCCTGACAAGACCCAGACAATAAAGAGCTATCTACATGTTTGCAGAGACCCAAACCACACGCTGAAACATTTAAAGTGTTGACAGAGCAAGAGAGAGTACAACCAATTGTTGACAAGTAGCTTCATATAATGCAAAAACCTGGACACGTAAAAAATTGTAGTGTGAATGATTGATATACACACAAACGAACTGCACAGACGTTCAAAGCTGTCAATTCAAATACAACAGTACCAGTCCGGAATCAATTCACACATTTGTTCATCTATGTTTATTGTTGCATCTCTGTCTTACAATATTATCACAAAAGTATATAACAAAAAACGCATTCTCAGTATCATGTTAATAATAACGCATGAAAAAGCTGCACATTCCAAAATTAGTAAAGTCACAAGACTGCCTAAAACAGAAGAAAAATGTGATGAAACAAATGGACCAGTGTTTCTACACACTTCCACTAAAAGAAAGCAAAGGACTTTTTGAAGACTCCATGGGCACCAAACATTACATGGCAAGCACCATTTTGCATAGCATTCAACTGCAATTTCAGTGTTTACTTTCAGAATTCTTATTCTGTATTCTTTATACTAAGAGGACTTTATTTGCTGAATTATTCACAATTTTTTTTCATCCATTAAAATGTTTTGTCCTCAAAATTAAGCAGCTATAAACACTCACAAACCTATTAAAGGAGCAGCTTTCAAAACTCAATTGTTAGTGAAATCCTAGAACCTAAAAGCTTGTGCATTCTCCAGTCAAATCTGACCCACAAGAAACACAGGAACCCTAATGGAAAAAGACATGGCAAACCATGCATTATGTACAATACTATAACAAGAGTACATTTTGTACAACAAATATCACCTGTTGCAATGTGAATGTACAGAGAAAGGTACACACATTTACACAGCCGCAGGAAAAATCGAAGGGCTTTATGGCACTCTGACACAATTTGTATTTGTCTTTGCGCAAGACATACCCAGACAATTATTCTTTCTGTGCACATGAAGCCTACTTCAAGTAATTGGATGCCATTTTTTTATGGAAGTTCTGGCCAGAGCAATCATAACTAACTGAAGACCAGCTGGCATGACAGTTGGTCAGGATGGTGCAGATAGTAACAGTACTTACAAAACTTCCAAAATCTGGTATGACATGAAAATCATCTTCAGGCTAACAACAATACCGACAAAATTAAGGACCATCTGTCATGACCAGGAAATCTGCCTCATACTCCTGCATTCATGGTAATAGGCACATAATATATCTGTACTCTTAAAATTTCAGATGTCCAAGGATAAATCCAAACTGAGATGACATGTAACTGCAACATCTTGTTCAAAGATCACATTGAATAGGTTTATGTAGCGTCCAAAATCTGTGCATGAAGAAGTTGGGCTACCCATTTACCACCAACCATAGGTCATACTGGCTGATCAACCAGGACACATACCAATTAACACAAACACTAACTTTACACACACACATACACGCAAGCATACCGACATCAAGAGTGTAGTCACAAAGCACTTTCAATTCCTACGACGCCATCTTTACAAACCAACCAACCTTAAACAAATGATTATGATCTCATATGCATGTAAAAGTTACTAGTGTTGCAGTCATTGTCATGTATACATGTCCTTTCTTCTCAGATATTCACCTGTTCAAAAACTAACAATATTTAACTTGTTTGCAAATTACTATTGTTTTTTAATGGTAAACTATTTAGCTGTTTTACAGTCCCATTTTACAAGTCTGTGATCATAGTAATCGCTTATAGATTTACGGTTAATGGCAAGCTGTTTAGCTGTGTTTATATTCCCGTTTAATACGTGTGATTACAGTAATCTCAATTTATCTGGATGAAAAGTAGGCATTCTGTCCTTGCTTATCTGTTAACTTATTATCCCTCTTTGACTTCTTTAGCCATGCAGTTCACATCTGTAATATTTTAGAGCTGTATTCTTCATTCAGCCATCTCACAGAAATTTATGCTCTATAGTTGCATCAGAATTTTTCATCCCAGTCTCTAGACTGAGCTTCTGGCTTTAAAACATTTTATGCTTGATCACTTCTTCGCTTAACCCTCTTGCATTTAGATCCTCTGAGACAAAACTTCCCTAGTTTTTGGACTGTTTTGGTGATTTAGCCTTAAAATGAGTACGCACAGTTTGTGAAAAAAAACTCTTGAGAATGACAAGCTGGATGTGCTGTCTGTTTTCACCTGTTCTTTTCACATTCTAGACAGGGAAGCACCTAATCAAACACTCACATGCACAAAAGTTCTGTTTTGTATCATTCTTTATTCAATTACTAACAATTTTTATTCTGCATGTCATGTTCAAATACTAAACGTTGAAAATTTATGCACATTATACAAACGTCACTATTTTTTTTCAAACTTTTCTCTGTGAATTCACCAGGCAACATAATATTACGTTGTTAAATAACCAGAGTAAGGATTACTGTATCTTACTGCCAAATACACTGTATGTACAAAGTTCACAAAGAAGATACCTGGGCCACTATGCCCCCCCCCCTGCTGCAAGTACTGCCTTATAGCGCAACATCCCCAGTAGTAAATAAAGCTCGGCATTTTACATAAAGTAATATTGAAACACTGACTAAAACCATGCAACAAGTAAGATAACAAAACATTGCACACCAAACATGCACAACATAAGTGGCTTTCTTATCAACTCCAAAGACAAGTTCACATGTTTCTTTCACAATTTTTTTTTTCACCAACACTCCATATCCAGTTATCAACACTTGCACACACTGGGCAAGCATACAACAAAACAAAAATGGTACAGTTCAGGGCTGGGAAAAATGTAGCTATTGCAAAGCTTAATACACTGTTTTTAGTGCTTTCTTTTAAAACTTCACGTTTCCTGGGTACTCTGGTACCCAGACACACAAAACTTTACATCTCTGGAACCATTTTAACTAATCAAATGAAAGTTGAGGTTTGTTTCAAAAATGTACGTTAGACCGTGTCTGCAAATTTTACGTCTGCATCAGATGGGAAAGACATGATAAAAATTAAATTGTGTCGCTTGAATTATGTACACTTACAATGGAGTGTCTCCTTGTGGACCCCATGCCTTAAAGAGCGGAAATCAAATACCACAGCGCACCAAGTATGAGTCCAATGGACCAGCATCGTTGGTTTAACCAAAAACTGAGGACTGACAGGTATGGGTCTTGCAGGACCCACATCTACAGATGGGTAAACACAGTAAAAGCACAGTCAAACTGTATAAAATGTATGGGATCAGGAGGACCCACAAAGTCAGGTGTGTGTTATCAAGAGTGACATCCAGTGAAAGATACAACAATCAAGGGAAGGGGCATGGTAAGTTTGAGAAGGAAGAATATTCCAAATCCTAAGACACAGATGTGAATGATGCCTCCACTACTACTCAATTATTTTCCTCGGTAGCACAGGTAGTATGTGGTGTCGCACATCAGCTGGATCAATAGAGGGGCATCAATGAACACCACAGAAAAGACTCGGCAGCTATGTATTGATTCTTTGCCCATCATGGTCTCATACTGATGTCTCCTTATTGACAACCATTGCTGGCTATGACAGGATAACCCCAGGTGTGGCTGCATAAACAGGAGCTATAACAGGCAACCTGGGATCGATACTACTCGTAGGACATAAATGATGAGAGAGCCAAAAACGGAAACTACCAATAACTAAAACCACAGAATTGGACACGTATATGTTTCCACAGAGACAAAAACTTTTAACAATGTTAAGTTCAATACAAATAGCCCAATGTCACATAATCGGAAAAAATTATTCAAAATGTCTGAAACATCCAAAGATCGCTCATATAAGAACTCCAGAACAAGAAAATGGATGTATGAATTCAAGTCCAATCATATTTCTGTCTACTGGTCACGAGCAATATCTTCTGTGCTGTTTAAAGATATCAGATTGAGTAGACTACTTAGATTTAGTTGCGAAGTGAGGCGACTGCAGGTGGAAATCTAAATAAATTTGAAAAACTATTGCTAATGCTCCATCCAAAACACATTGACAAACAAATCACGAGACAAAACATGACACGTTTCGACCTCTTAGTCTTCTTCAGGCAAGATACACAACGCCCAGGACAACGAAAATGAATGAGCAATCATTTACCTTCATCCAATTTAACGCCCATCTTGTGCCAAATCGAATGAAGGTGATCGCTCGTTCATTTTCGTTGTCTTAAGTGTTGTGTATCTTGCCTGAAGAAGACCTAAGAGGTCAAAACGCATCGTGTTTTGTCTTATGATTTGTTTGTTAACGGTTTTTTGGGCAAAGCTTTAGCAACAATTTTTCAAATTTATTTAAAAGCTACTTACTTGCACTTTTTCTGCAGTCAGTGGCTCTGGACCGGTGTCTTTCTGAAGGCCTCCAAATCTATATTCCATCTTGCCAGCTCTGCTCTTCTTGGACACTTAATTTCTCAGGACATCCTGTTACACCAGAGCCAAGACTTGCAGACATAGATCTAATTCTTTTCCATGCCCCAGTGGCACTGAAAAGACTCCCTGATAACCTCAAACATTCTCGCCGGGACCTTCTAAATTTGGCCTCAAAACTAATCTCTTCTTTCCGCAGTACGTCTGATTGAGGTAAGTCCAACTTAACAGTGTGTACTTTACACAAATGATACGTTTGATTATGAAAGTATGCATATATCCATGTATGCACTAAGACCACATCCTGGAGAGTGGGTGTGCAGAGCTGCCATGGTCTCAAAAACACAAAGAGTAGCAATCTGACATTTCTAAGTGTAGCATTCCAAATTTAAACATAGCAATCTGATGCAATCTGAAGTCAGACTCAACAGCACTTCCAGTCGCACTTCACTTCGCACACATCTCACAAGTAAGAACATGGTTTTCATTTCTTTACAGAAAAATCTAAATGGCCAACAATGAAATCAATGAACAAGGAAGCAAAATTACATCTTTTTAAGAAGCAGCCAACATCAATGAAATAAGATGCTTTTGATACATTACAAAATAAAGATCCGCTGTCATTAACACATGGAAATGCTCTGGAATCATAACCCCAATTTAAATATAGGTTTTAAATATTATTTCATACATGCTTTTTATTTCATAGTGTAAAAAATCAGTGTTTCACTTTTGTCGTTTTTTTTAAATAATAGCTATGTATCACGAACAATATCCAGGATGTAAAGGAAACATGCTTCCAGTTTCAAAAGCAGGGCTGCTGTTCCTGCCTCACACATCCTCAGCTAATTGAATGAGCTCAAATCAGTCAGCATTGCACACTGCCTAGCTACGTGGAAACCTAAAGAGTGGTATAATGCAGAACCTTCGTGTTTGCTTTGGTGTGTGCGTATACCTTCATTGTAAAGATTCTTGACTGTAGACTGACCAGTACAATTAATTCCCATTCTACAATTACTGAAGTTTGCCAAAGTTTACTTTTTAATCGCATGTGTGGGCAAATTTAGATTAAAAACGAAAACCCCAAAATGATGAGTGTACATGTTTTCTTGTGTGTGTCATATCTGTTTTGGTTAAAAAATAATCTAGCACATCTATATATTTTTCAGACAGGTGGGCCATCTCTAAATGGCATTATAGTCATACAGTTATAACTAGCACAGCAAAACTTGGCATCCCATTTTCATTAAATACACAAACTTTGGTGATGATCTGACATATTTCAGGCCAGCTTGACAGGCTTTTTCATAACTGTTGGTTTTCTTGGCACGTCTAGGTAGGTAGCAGTCTCAGGCCCTCAGAAGGGCAACACAAAGGCAGTGGCAGGCACAATAGTGCCAAGATTCAGGTGAGCTCTGTATCTAGCTTTTCTAAAACTGAACACAGATGCTGTAGGTGAAATGGTGCATGCCGTCAGGTAAAACATGCTGTCCAACTTCATCACACTGCAATCAAAGTGATTTCATCCTCCTCTTCACTGCCACAGTCCAGGTCATCAGGAGCATGTACATCAGAGCTGTGCACTGTACTGTTCAAATTGTCTGGGTCTCCTGCAATGGTGGACAGGGATTCGTCCATGTCAAATTTGGCTGCACCACGGTTGGATTTGCTGGGTGTGCTTGTGCCGATAATTTCATCCAATCGACGTCGCTTAAGAGGGGAGTAGGTGTTGCTCACTTCCTTGTTTGTGACACATCTCTCAGCATCCGGATCTAACTCAAAACTGCGCTTACCGGAACTTGAGGACGCTGGAGAGTCCGAAGTGAAAGAAAAGGGGTCACAGTTTGAGGCAAGTCTGCTAGCTTGTGGGCTGCTAATCCGAATCATTCTTCTTTCAGAATGATTTTTTGGTCTGCTTATTCCAGCAGAGTCTGTCATCTTTTTTTGAGAATATTTGTTACTGGAAGATGGTGACATTGAACATTCAGCTGCAGTATGTGGCACTGGTCTGTTGGTTTTGGATTTAAAAATCTTCCATGACTGGTTTTCATTGCGAGGTACTGGATCTGTTGTGGCTACTGAAGCACTCTTCAATTGAATATTTGATTCTTCACCTAGCTGCCTATCATGTGTCCTTGGTACCAGAACATTACTATCTCCATTCCTTCCTCTGGGACTACCCAACCTAAGTCTGGAGAGCTTATCACAGCTTTTGGTTAAATTCGAAGGACTTTGAGGGCTGCTGAGATGTAATCTGTTCAAGAGTTTGGATGGTGTGCTTTGATTGGAATCATGAGACTGAGTTTGTGGGGTGATGGAAAGACTGTCACATGAGAAACTGGGCACACTTACATCTGACTTGTCATCAGTTTTTAGAGTTCTGTACTGATCTGTATGGTCCAGTAATCTGGTGGATGCACAATTTGTCCCAAACTGACATGACGAAGTTGTGCCTCTGTCATACAATTCATTCACAGTTTGATATTCAGCAGAACAGTTTCTGTGTGGGCATCTGACACCGGCACTGGCTCTTCCACTGTCCTCATTTGCCTCCTGATTTGGCTGGACAGTAGATGTAGGAGTGAGATGCTTTTTTCCACTCTGGGTATTACAGACACACTGATGTGCCGTTGTTACTTTGCACCAACTAGAAACCCTTTGGGACTGTTCAGTGTTTTGATTGGTCTCACTGCTGATCTTTGACAGACAATTCTTACTGGCGAAACTAATGCTGTCCAGTTTGTTCAGCAGGGACAAAGGATTGTCACCTGAAGCTCTAACGTCATCATGGCGTCTACGCTGGTAATACTGACCTGAAGCGACAGGTGATTGGGCATTGCTCAAGAAATCTGCTTCAAAAACAGTAGGGCTGCTTGTCTTACACAGGTGGTCACTAGCAAAACCATGTTTGAGACTACAAACTTTTTTTTCACCCGTTGAACAGAAGAATCCATGTACAGGTTTAGGATGTGGTTCACTGTCAGCAGACTGTTTCATTTGAAGCAAAGGTGAGCAGATGGTAGCAGTGGATGGTGACTGTGTTTGTTTCTCTTCAGATCGTGGAGATGAGGTCATAACAGCTGGATACACAGGTACAGACCTATGTTCAGAAACAAGTCTTGCAGATGTTGCTGTTTGACCCCTAGAAATAGAATGGAAACCAGCTTTCTGACAGGACTCTGATGTCACATTTTCTCTGACTTTTTTCTGGCTGTTTTGGTTGTATCTATCTTCGTTACCATGCTTGACAACTGTGATCTTTTCATCTAGATGTTCTGAAATGGAGAGATCTGTTCCTGCTGGTCTTGAAGGCACACACAGTGATCTGATGGTCTCTCTCAACGTAAGCCCAGGAGTAGCCTGAAAAACTGTGTTTTGTTTTGAAGGCTTCTGTAAGAAGGGTTGTGCTGATTGTGAACCTTCAACCTGTTGGTGCTCAGCTCTCTGAGACCAGTCAAAGATCTTTAGGTCAACACATGGAAAAGATTTTTTGCTCTCTCCCTGTTGAGGTGAACACATTTTCACCAATGAACATTCATCTGTTGGATCTGTACTACGATCAGCAATTCTCTGTGCTTTGAAGTCTTCCTTTGGAACATGCCTGCATTCTACAGGTCTGCTCTCTTCTGGTTTGCTGGGTGCCTGGTCTAAAGGATATAATGCACTTGAGCTCAAAGACTTTGTTTCACTTGATTGCTGTGGAAAAGAGTGATAAATCTTCCCATCTTCATTCTTAAATGATGAAAATGTCAGACAATTGTTCTCCTTAGGTAAGTCTGGCTCATCCTTGATCAGTTTTTCTTTCAAGTAGATGGCAAAAGTCTCAGTGTTGTGTGTTTCTAAGACTTCTTGTATTTCTTCTGTTGAGAAAGGTTTGTACTGAGGAAAGAATTTTCGTTTTATTTTATTCTCCTGTTTTCTGGACACTGACACATTTTCATGTACAGCTAGGCCAGAAGTGGACACTGAGGTGGAAACAGGGTCACACAGACTGAATGGATCTTCATGTTGTGTGATCTCATTCTCACCTTTGTCAGACACAATGAAGGTTCTGTTCACAGGAATATTTGACACTGGTGAAAAAGGCTCTAGTCTGGTTTCACGTGATGGCTTTTTAGACACATTTTCCATCGAATGAATCGCCTGTAGGTAAGCACTGGAAGACAGACCACCAGGTAGCTTATGCGCAGGTGATACTTCCATTTTTTCAGAGCGTGCAGAATACATCAAAGCCACATCTGGTTCAATGACTTTATCTCCATAAGACTGTTTTTCTTGTTTGCTAGAATTTTCTGGAGTCAGATCATTGCTACTGGGACTAAGCAATGCAGACAACCTGTCTAGCTTCCTTTTTATCTCAATCAAAGACTTCTCTGTCTGTTTCAGGTCTACATCCTCACCAGTCTTTGTATCCAGTACAGTAGAATGCGGCAGAAATGACTGTTTCTGGGGGGTATCAGGTAAGGTGTGAGGCATATCCACATCAACTTTAAGTGAGGCACATTGTGATACCTTTGAAAGGTGACAGGAAGAATAAGCTGCCTCCAGATTTTGCTCCTCTTTTGGTGAATGAGAGCTGTTGCTGGTTTTGGCCACTTTAGTCAGTGGATGTGTTCTTTCTATAGGTGAAGAGGTTCGAAGTGTTTCTGCTCCTGACTTCTTTAAGTCTTCTTTGTTCACTTCTTGCGTGTCCCCTTCCTCCTTCAGATTAACCTCATTCAGCTTGCCATCCTTTAGACTGAAGGACATAGCATCTGTTCCATTTGGAAGTTGGTCTCGGTTATGTGTGTCTGGATGGTTTTTGGAAATGGTATATGTCTTTTCCCATGCACATCTGGAAAGCAGTGGAAAGTGAATGACCCGAGATTCCGTTGGGCATTTCTCATTCCTGCTGTGTACTGCTTTAGTCCCATCACAATTGTTTTCATGTGATCTTGTTATGCTGTTATCTGGAGATGAATCAATATGAATGACCTCTGTCTCTGAATCACTCACTAAAAAAAAATCTACATCATCAACAATGGATGAGGAAAATGGCTGCACTTCACTGGTAGGTTCTGATCCTGTCGACATCAAAGAATCTCCCCCACTATTAGAACCAAAGTGCATTTTCTTCAAGGGCGAATTTTCTTTACAAGTGGCTGAACTGGTCTGAGACCTTGGCTGTTTTGAAAAACCTGAGGATTCTTCATTGCTTTGCCTTTGAGAAAATAGCTGAACTGGTTTGACTCGCCTTGGTAGTCCAATACGACCTGCAATGTTGTGGTCTACCACAACCCCAGTCTGTGGAGTTCCCTTGGAGGAGTGGTCTCTCTTCATTCTGTTCTGTAGAACATGTTGGTATGTTATATGTTGCCCATGTTTTGTGAAATCAGTGCTACGTCTTCCAAGCAATCTGTCCAGCTCAGAACGTTTGTGAGCGATGTAACAACGTGTATGAGGATGATCATGTTTCATTTTTCTGTTCCCATAGCGTTGAATCGGTCTCCTCCAACGCTCTCCATTTCCAATGGTCAGCCATCCTCCCTCCTCTTCGGCTCCATGTTCAGGAACATCCCAGTCAGCACCACCAGCTCTGCTGTCCACTTCTTCAGATTCTCCTTCTCCTGATAGTTGGGTTGCTTCTGAAAGAGACACGTTAGACATAAGGGATATTATACACTGCACAAAACCAGAACAGAAATAATACAAAATTGAAAAAAACATACTCTTGTGCCCAACAACTTATGTGTCTATATCCTTTTCTCTCTTTTTTGTTCTCTTGTTACATCATTTTTACAAAATACAGGTAACAACTGTTTCTTTCTTTTTTTTGTACAAGTTTAGTCATTTCCAATGATAATTCTTATGCACAAATGTGCGTCTCTGACGCATAAACTCCCCATCTGATGCTCTGAAATTCAGGCCAGTGTGTCACACAAATGTACCAAAATTTACTGTGATGCTCTGATTTTCTCCTGTACCCATTACAACTCCGAGCAGCACATCTCACAAAAGGGCTTTCGTCTTATCCGCCATGATCGAAGTTAAAAACGTAAATTTTGTTGACGTTTTAGAATGTTCTGAATCGATGAACACTTCCGCTTGAGAACTCTTCTCTACTGAGAACCAACAAGAGTCGTCAAAACAGACTAAGCCTATCCAGTCTATGATTGAACCACAAAATCACATGATTCAGCTATGTGGGAAAATCATGGAAAACCATAGGAATTTCGGCTTTTCAGAATAAAAATCTGACAGTTCAGCTGTAGCTCGTGAATGATAATCCAACAAATGGAACAAAAGTCAAATGATCTATGCAACACGATCGTTTCAAAAAATTGAAATGGCTCCGTTCTGGATGTATGAATGTGTTGCTCACAGAGCAAGAATGGCCAGTCTACAGTTTTGTCATAGGTTCCACCAGGTTCCGATGATCATTGCTTGGCGATTGGAATTTGGTCATACCATAAAATATTTCAAAATTGAAAGAAATGGCTCGCGTAGTGGAAATTCTGTGATAATCGAAGAGGGCATCCCACAAATCAAGTTTCATTGTTAAAATCCTGATAGTGTAGGTGCTCACATTTGCTTATGTTAGCTGATAACACATTAAAAACATAGGAACACTGATATGAATAGATAATATTTAGCACTGTCTAGAATGTTTTTTTTTAACTTTATTATAAAGACCTCTTTTCTAATGTATTTCTATCTCTAGTATAAACATCTCTTTTCTATCCCTTTCTCTGTGCATTTATGTGTGTGAGCCAGTGAGAGCATGCTTGTGCGTGTGCGTGTGTGTGTTCACTACATTTTCTAGCAGTTATCAATGGTGACCACCTAAATATTTTTGTGACACCCTGAAAATTTGGAAGCGAGTTTTTCGTACCAAGTCTGACCCCTAGTTTTTAGGAAATAATTATCACTGATTTCCTTGTCATGTTGAGGTGATAACGAAGTTAATCATCATGCCAATAATGCCAAAAATAACAAAAACACCAAAATGTCAACTACCAGATCTGTCCACCATGGTCACCACCAAAAAGTGCAGTGACACCCATGATACAACAGAACTTATAACAGGTCGAATTACAGCAACACACTCTGTAAAAGAATATTTTCTTTCCATATCAGACTTCCTGCAACTGTCTGAATGAAAACAAATCAAAAATAAAAACCACCTATACACACACTCTTAATATGAGGGATACGAACAAATGCAAGAGTCTTTATGTGTGCATCAAAAAGCAGCATGTTTGTTGTTATGCAAACTAAAAATCAGGCAAGAAAAAGAATGGCATTCCATACAAAAGCACAAAAACTAGTAATGAAAATCACTGAGCATTGCAGAGCAATAAATAAGGCAAACATATGCTGGCAGTATTCATGCAAAAGGAACTGTTGTACATTTATATAGCATTTAATTACAGGACACCCCAGTCAGACTACTATCACATGCAGTACCTTCAGTTTCATCTTCCCACGAATCACTGTCATCAGCTTCGCTGTCTGAAGAAAGAGTTTCTGCATCACTAGGTTCGCTCTCTTCCTCTATGTTGGTCACCCAGCGACTGCAGTTGACTGCAAATCATAAGTCATATTTGCTCTGGGGCCATGTTGCTTCCCTACAATCATAGCACATTACAACTATAGCTGATTTTAGGAAACCAAAAATGCCAAATAATCAGCTTGCAAAAATAAAATTACATAATTACATTACATATATACAGGGAATAAGATTCAGTTTGGGGATCAATATGAATTAGGTTCAGCAAACAGATGTGTAACATCAAAATACAAACCACAGTTCATAACAGTGTTATATTCAAATCTGGCGCACGGCACTTAATATTCATTGGCAATAAGAACACAAACAATATCAATCCATATTAGTAATAGCCTATTCTCAAAATACAAGGCCTAGAGGCATGCATAAGTTTGCTTGACACATGATTTCTATAAAATATATTTTTGAATGAATAATTACCGTCACTTTCTAGGGAATTAATTAAACAAGTCTTTTTAAAAAAATTAACATGAGAATAACTTCGGGCCAGCCTCTTAATTCTTCAAAAAGAAAACATTGACTGGCTTTTGCATTAAAAGAATCCAGTTTTCAGTCTTTTTCCCCAGTGTGTCTAAAATTTTCTATTAATTTATAAACTTCAAAAGCTTGATTTCTAATAAATGTTACTGATACAAATGTTGAAGCAATTTTTTAACAAGTGCAGTCTGAGTCAGAAAAATTGTCACCTGCTGTATCATCAGAACGAAGAACTTGAAAAACATGCATTGGGTTCATTTATTTTGTTCCTTACTTATAAATATTGTGGATAATCATTATACATAGCAAAATAAAAGGCAAATACACTTACTTTTAACAGAATTGTAACCAGTCAAAACAACTTTTGTTTTACAACACAAAATACCTGATATGATCTCTGATAAGGACACGGAAGTTTATCAAGAAATGGCTACCAAATCTTGGCACTATTTTCATTGGATCCTTTATATATATATATATATATATATATATGTGTGTGTGTGTGTGTGTGTGTGTGTGTGTGTGTGTGCGTGTGTGTGTGTGTGTGTGTGTGCATGTGTGTGTATGTATATATATTGAACAATTTCAAAGTGGGAGAAAACAAGTGCAGACTAACAATTAAAGGTATATAATGTGTGTGTGTGTGTGTGTGTGTGTGTGTGTGTATGTGTGTGTGTGTGTGTGTGTCTAAGTATGAGTGTGAGTGTGTGAGTGTGTGTGTGAGTGTGTGTGTGTGTGTGTGTGTGTGTGTGTGTGTGTGTGTGTGTGTGTGTGTGTGTGTGTGTGAATGAGACAGAAAGATGTTTTTCACTGTGTACTTACCTGTCCAAACAAATGCTTCACACTTACTTGGCATGGAATGCCATATTATCAGAATCTCCCCCACCCACCCCTTCCCCACCCACATATGAAATTTGGAAAGCAGGAAGCTATCAAGACCATGAAAAGGAGTAGATCCAAAGGCCAAGCAATGATGGTGAAAGCAAATAAAAACAAAAGCACCCCACATCATGTGTGAAAACACCTTTTGTACACAAACAAAAATGTCTGAAGGTATGTTAAATACACACAAAGTCAAGTAGTGGCAGGTTAGGCAGATCACTTTGCTGTTGTTGCTGTTGTTTTGGTTTACTGACTAGGTAAGTGTGGACGCGTTGCCGTCTGAGCAACCACCACACCCCCACGACATTCAAGAGCTTTTTTGTCTTTGGTCACACCACATCAGTAAAATCAGCTGGAAGTAGTCTGTGACTTCCAACCTGCTGCCTCACAGATGTCTGGGACAGTGACACATCACCAGAGGGCTTAGCTGGCAGAACTTCCTCACTTCATGGGCCCCAATATCTGCTCATAGCCTTTTAGCGAGTCTGTCTTTGTTTTTTCTTTTTTTTTTCCTAATATTTTCTTCTTCTTTTTTTTTAAATAAGCCACCACAGTGGATGAGACTGTGCAAACTGTAACAGTCTTACTTTGCAGCATCTGGGATCAGTTGTTCAGAGTGAGGAAGACTTTCCATCTCAAGGATGTTTACGCAGGCTAAGTTTCCTGCTTGACCAGTATGATTGATCTCCAGGAAGCGGGGGAAAAGGTATGCATCACGCCCTGACTCATTTATGCTGGCACAATTAGTGTGTGAAGACGAAAGGAAAAGAGTATTCCGGGCTTCAAGCACGCCAGATAGAACCAATGCTGAAAGGCAGACACAAACATCTTGGTCATGGGAGGTAAGACTTCTCAACTGATCCCAACTGTTGCTCAGAATCCACTGAAGGGAATAGAGATGAAGACCACTGTGAGGGACCTACTCTGCAGCCAGGGAGGCTACTCTAGTCATGTCTGAAGACTGTAAGGAGATGCAGACTGAGACTGAAGAAACTGAGAAAAGGATGGGATCTTTGCTACCCTGGCATCGTTGAGGCCCCAGAGGAAAGGATCTGGTTAAAAGCTGTAAAACCTTTGTAAAGAGTTTCTGGGCCCTAGTTCTTTTCGAGGTGGTCCAAGTAGTTTAAAGACATGGAACTGGCGCTTAATGACCATGTCCTCACCATGAAAAAACCAAGAGCTGAGAGACAGAAAGAACAAAATGGCTTGAAAAAACACACCTTCAATTGCAAAACCAAAGAAAAGGGAGCCTCTCCTTCAGAAGAGAAAACTAGCTTGAACAAGTTTTTAGGAATCCATAATGGAGATAAAAAAGAAAAAAAAAAACTGTCTGAAAATTGGAGAGCAGTAAGAGAAGTATTCCTCCACCAAGGAAAAAGGAGAAAACTGAGCTAGTTCAAATACGTTTCAATTAAGTGAAATCACTCTTGCTGGCTAAATAGAAACGAAGGTAATTTAAGCTCTCTGTTCTCCTAATTATGTTTTCTTTGGAATCCTGATGATATGGCAATGTTCCATGCTAGCAAGGAACATTTGTTTGGACAGTTTCGTCAGAGAAAAAGTTTGCATACATGTGGCAGTAGTAAATCATGAAAAAATAATTAGTGTTGTCATTGAAAGTGAAACTTAAGAACAAAAATCTTATTGGAATAGTCTGTGCAACTCTGCGTCACCAAGTATTACCAAACAGAGGAGTACATGCTGCAAAACAGATCATTTTTTGAGATCTTGCACATTACACAATTTTATTTTCCATTGCTCTGAACAGAAATGTACAATGCAGAGGAACATTTCTGTAAAGATACCGATGACTTTAAAAAAAAAAGATCACATGCATGATAAACATTAAGTTTTACTCTCAATTGTGTAAGTATTACACATAAACAGAGATATACACACAAACAACAAAAAGATTATTGGAGAAGAAAAAAGAATCTTCTCCAACAGGTTGCCAGTCTGTGGTCAACTATAACCACACAATGTAAGTCATAACTGAACTGCATATGCAAGTGGGTACTCTATTACCAAGTTGTTGACAGAAGCATACAATAATCTTATAGAATAAACAAACTAGATCAAATGATCAGGTAAACGTTTATCAAGTATACCTGAGATGAAGCTTTTCTCCGATGTAGAGAAGAAACTTTTCTCTGATTTGGGTGGTGAAGAATCGCTGTGTCCTGAGTCCACCTGCAAACAAACGGAACAAAGAAAATGGTTAAACCTACTGGGCAGCCAGACTACCCCAAAAGCAGACTATTCAAATAATATTCATAAAACAAAAGCAACTAAAATAATCACAATATTGAACCTGCCTTCACACTGATCAGTCACGACGATTCTTTGAAATAAAAACAAGCACACACACACACACACACACACACACACACACACACACACACACACACACACAACACACTCACACACACACTCACACACACACACACACACCCCACCCTGAGGCAGAAAATCTAGTAACAGGAGAGAGAAGGTAGCATGACATGAGTTCAAATATGCACCTAATGACCGCAGAAAATTTTTTACTTCGAAACAGAATTAAGTGGTGGAGGACGGAAAGGAATGCAAAATACATATCCACTCCCATTTCTTCTCACAGCCTTATTTTCAGCAGTCAGTTCCACAGAAAGATGTTCAATAGTGTGCTTCCTGTCAATTGATGCAATTGAGAAAAAGTTACAGAAAAAGTTACAGAATCTATAAATGTTCACTAAATTGTTATATACTTTATCTCCACCCCCTCCCTCTCTTTCTTCTTAAAGCCCCCCTCCCCCAAGGCATCATCAATAAAAGAAAATTTCCTAGAAAAAAAGAAAAGCAAGCATACTTGCTATACTTTGTGATTTAGATTTTTATCTATTTTTTTCATAGACCATACATTACAGGCCAGACATAATTAAGACATAGCACAGATAATCTGTCAAGGATAACTGAAGCTGAAACAAATGGGCAATAAGTTAATGATGAGCACCTAAAGATTAAAAAAAAAATGCACACAATACACACACATCCCCCCCCCCCCCCCCCCCCCCCCAATTTAAAGATAACCATTAAACTATACAGTGGGAATGCCGCTCCATGCCAGTTTGTTTCCAAAAATAATTTTGAACAGTACACTTATTGATGTCAAGTATGTCGAAACCCTAAATTTGTACATCAGTTGAATACAGATTATTCTTTACACCCTGCCTTCGCTTGGACTGTACATTTATTCATTATCCAAGTAAATAACTGTGAGTCATCCTTTAGCAAGCCTGCTACAGTTGAACAAGCCAGGACAGGGCAATGATCAATGGGTAGATAATGGTAACATTTTAATTGTAGTGTTAGCTGACGCCACTGAGCCAAGTCACAACTGAGAATACCCCTGCAAACATGCAGAAATAATGCCATGTTATCCAAAAGTAAATTGTCAACCTCAAACTAAACACAAAAAGGAAAACACACGTTTTTGTTTTCTCTGTGTGTGCGTGCGTGCGTATATGTGTATATGCGTGCGTGTGTGCGTGTGTGTGTGTGTGTGTGTGTGTGTGTGTGTGTGTGTGTGTGTGTGTGTGTGTGTGTGTGCGTGCGTGGTGTGCATGCGTGGCATGTACACACATACATATGTACATATGTGTGTGCGTGCACGTATATGTGTGTGTGTGTGTGTGTGTGTGTGTGTGTGTGTGTGTGTGTGTGTGTGTGTGTGTGTGTGTGTGTGTGTGCGTGCGTGCCTGATATCAGCAGTGAGAAAGTGGGCCGTTGCATTCATGTATTTGACTTTTACCGATTGCTATGATCAGGCTGCCCAGTCTGTTTCACCTATCCCTTCACCAAGTTTGTGGTACCAGTTTTGAAAATACTTGCACAATCACCATATTTTACAGGCTGAAACCAGTTACCATACAAATGCTATTGGTGTACTTTTCAAGAAAACTTAGTCTATTTTCTACAAAGAGTGAAATTTTTGTAAGAGCGTGGGGAAGGAGTCGTTTCTGTTTAAGATCTTGCACGGCCAGGAATGAGAAAGGAAGTGACTGTTTCATCTTCCAACTATTTAGAGGAAGGGCTTGGGTGAGGGAGGGTGGGGGGTGGGGGCATTTGTTCCATTTTTACCTGTCATCATACAGCTGAGGCTTCTTCTTCCAGGTAGCAACCACCTGACCTTGCTGACTTTGGTAAAAATAGGTTCTTCTAAAACAGTATTACTTTCAAACCTGATTCATCAGCATACTTTGACACAAATTCATTCTCTCTCGCCCTTTTGCCTCTCTCTCTCTCTGTCATGCCATTTTTTCCCTCCCCTCCCCCCCGTTTAGGGCAGTCAGATACAGCAAATTTGAGTGCCGGAGGTAGCAAATACTGTTTCTCTTTGGACGAAGCCCCTGACCCTGGTTATCTCTGCAAGTGCAATTACCCCCTTCATCTCTGGAGTTTCCTTTTCACATTTTTTTTTTCTTAGATTGTTTTAATCATATTTTTGCTAAACATGTGTACAAAATATGGTGATATCATTCAGGTAAACAGGTCTGTGAAGATACATACACAGCCAAAAACTACCAACGAGAACCTTGTCGACCCTTTGTGCCATACAACTCAATGAGCGAGAGAGAGAGAGAGAGACAGAGACAGAGACAGAGACAAAAACGCAGACAGAGACAGAGAGGGAAAGAGAAGTTAGGGAGGGAAAGCAGGCCTAAGAAGTATCAAAACCTGACTCACCTGCGATAAATACAGAGGGCTATCTGAAATGGAAAACAAAACACAGCAAATCTTTGACTGTAGTATTACAGATCATTATGCATAGTGCTTTCTTTGTTTTGCTGAAAACAATTATCTTTTCAAAGCTTTCCCTTTGGCCCCATATTAATCTTCTTCAAGACTAAATTGTACCTACAAATATGCAAATAAAACCTCCTACAGACTATATTTCTGTTTTGATATAAGCATCAAAAGTGAGCGATGAATCAATGTGATATACTGCTCTACTATTTAACTGTACATGAATATGGACAGTGGGACTGGGAGTATGGACAGTACAATCTTGACTTTCTTCAAATGTCTTTTGTTCCCCACGAAAGGAAGAAAATGTTTAAGTATCCTTGAAAACAAATTAATAAAATTATGCTGTTAATTTCTTCTTGTTTTCTGAGAGCATTTTAAGTGGTTTACAACAGAAATATGCCTATGGAGCAGTAAATCTTTTATGTTCCTGCTCCACTTACTATATGGCAAGATGTATCACTGTTGATAAATCAACTCCTATCATACCTAGATTTGTGCCAAAGAATGCATATTCATGTCAAGGGCATATACACAGTGTCAGTAACGTAAACTATGTATCTACTGCGACATAACTGACATGTCAGAACAGAGACCATATGTAGTAAATTAATGTTTCTCATATTTTCATATAACTGATGTATCAGCTGATGATTTTTACAACCAGGGAAAGCATAGAAACCTACTGTAACAGCCTTTTGAAAAAACCTTAAGTGTCACCAAAGGGAGGGGAAGTGGTCAAAAAGGGAACAGATACGTGTGCGTGCATATATGCATGTGCGTGCGTGTGTATTTTGTGGTGATGATAGTGGTGTGTGTGTGTGTGTGTATCTTTCCTGGAGAGTAATTTGTCTCTAGTTTATTTTTGTTAGAATTTTTCTTTTATTTTTGTTATTGTTACTGTCCGTTGTTTGAAAAAGCTTGGCAAAAATAATACATGACACTGCAGGCATTATATGACCTTTAAAATCTGTATAAATAATGGACATCCCCTTTGAAATTGTGTTACTTTTTATCTGAATACACCACGTCCATGCATGCAACTTCTGCCTCACTGTCATGAATAGCATGAAAAACCAGCCAACCCAATTTTGTACTGGCACAGATAACCTTGCACTTAAAAAAACATGTCTGAGGTCCACAGATCTCTGTGATTAATTTCTAACAAAAACCAAAAACCTTTAATTTCACATGCAAATATCCAGACTTCAGAAATAAACTAATGACTTATTGGACGGTTTAATAACTGAACTGTTAGATGAAGCAAACTCTTTTCTCCTGTATAAATAAATCTTAATCCTTTCAGGAGCATAAGCAAAACAAACCCTTGATGGCACTTTTAACATTTATTTTTTTTTTTTTAAATAAAAATTTAAAAAAAGCCCTCGAGGCTGTAAACTAATATGGTTGAAACAAATCCCTTACCTGCTTTATGCAGCCCATGTTTTCCAAAAACTGCACAACCTACTCGTTTCGTTTGCAGGGATTTCACTACCCCTGTTAAAACATATCAATAATCATTTCACAAATACAAAAATTAATAACAAAGGCTTTATACATACTGAGTGACATATTCTGGACCATACTGATTTTCAATCTAAGCACATGTAACATATCAAATTTTAACAGAAACACAAGAAGAAAAGATTCAAAAGGATAAACAAAAACCTAAGACTCTCCCCTCCCAACCCCACCCCCAATCCCATAAAAGACAAAGATATTAATGAGTGAAAGACCCATGTCATCCATATAACAGTTTTCTGCAAAGGCTTATTCAAATTATTTTTGGGAGAGTTTTTCCCCCTCAATTCTGACTGTTTTGTTTATGCAATCCCAAATCATTTTCATTCTTCTCTGAACCGCTAACAAGCAGTAGACAATCCACTGATATCACACACAAAAATCCATCTGTAGTCTTGCCTGGAAAAAAGAAATAACTTTGACTTCTGTTCAGAGCAAAGTCACTCATGCACCCTTAATACCAATATTCAAAATTCAAAGGTAAATATTAAACACTATCACATGTGGTGTGAAAATATTAACGACTGAAAATAAAATTCTGAATCCTTAAAAGTCAAATATTAAATTACTCACCCCTGTCATGAATAATTCTGTTGTAGCGTAGATCAAGTATGTCATCATTAGGAAATTCACGGTCATACTGAAAATTAAAACAGAAAAACTCTTTAAAGAGAGAGAGAGAGAGAGACAGAGACAGAGACAGAGAGACAGAGTTCAGGTATGAACCAAAAGTAAATAAAGGAGGAAAAAGTGACAAACATGAATCTTTTTCAGTACATTAAAACAAATAATGCCCACAAACAAGCTTTAAATCATCGACAGTCTGTGAAAACATAATTTGACAGAAAAGTGTCTCAGAATTCTCAAGACAGATCTGGGTGAACTGATTTGCATATATGTACCTGACTGATCATAAAACTAAACAGGACATAATTTCCCCCACAACAGGAAGATTTTAATGTTTCCTGATGTCTGAAATTTTTTTTTTAAAGTATCATTTATATCAAGAGTTCCACAGACAAGAAACTAATTGTATATCAGAGCATGGATTCTGCCATCATAAAGTGTTAGCATTTATCTGAAGTAAATCAAGAGCATCAAGAAAAACAAACACAAAACAGAGATTGCGTTGCACAATTTGGCCGACGCGTCACAGGTTGAATCCAATCAGTTCTAACCATTACACGAACGTAAGATCTTGGCTTGATCCATTTTCTGTGTGTACTATGAACAGACAAACCATACAGCTTGAATTCACTTACTCAGGATGCAACACTGAACAAGATCCTCAAATTTCACCCCTTACACTGCATTTATTTGTATTTCTCAGGCCTGGTGGTCAACAGGATATGCACGAGAGGAACACAATCTTAGATTTTCTGCAATCTCTTGCTGCTTTGTTGCGTGCCTTGGCGTACTCCATGTAGTCTTGTCCGCTCTTAGTTTGCAGCCATCCGTGGTACAGTTGATGTTTTTTTCTCACACTGCTTTCAGAGTTCCTCCGTCAAGCCACTTTTTCTTATGATTACTGCCTGGTTTAGTTTGCGGAACAAATCGTTGTTTGGCTTCCCTGATCCTTGTGTTCCGTGTGTGAACGCACGCATAACATCTTGCACACACGTAAAATCCCATCACCAACTTTCGGAAGAGTAGGCCAGTTTGGCCGTTGGTATGGATGACACGTTACACATAGCATGCACCCTGCGTGAGAAATGGAAACAATGAAGGAAAGTAAGGAAAATGAGTGAACGATATTGAACGATACTGACTGGATGACACGGGAAACGACTGAATGAAGCGCCGGCTGGCAGCTCTTCAGTCGGCACTACCCAGGTAGGCAGCCCGTTGTGTAAACGAGTGTTGATTGTAAAGCGCTTAGAGCTTGGTCTCTAGCCGAGAATAGGCGCTATATAAGTATTCATTATTATTATTATTATTATCCTTGCAGTGAAGATTTCCCAGGACTGGTTCACTGTCTTCCCACATAGCTCTTTTTTCCAGTCGATATCCTCTAGGAACGTCCTCATCTGTGTAGTCTACTTTGATGAAGTTGAAGCGTTCTTTTTTCTGTTCTGGGGTGTTTTGAGTGCCAGGTCAACAAGTACAGTAACATGGTCACTTTTTCCAAGTGCTCCTGTTCTCATGATGTCTAATACTATGTCCTCTCTGTTCGTGAATACCACGTCATCTAGCTTAGGTTGTCCATTTCTGAACAAGGAGACACAGTTGAGACAGATAGTGGTAAGGCAGATATGCTGAATGTATTTTTTCTAGTCTATTCACAAGGGAAGATATCAATAATATGCCTACTCAAAGTCCAGCTTCAAGGTCAAAAGGTATAATATTGGAAAATGTAGATATTTCTGTGGAAGCAATAAAAAAAAAAAGAAACTTCAGTCTCTGAACCCAAATAAGGCATGTGGTCCTGATGCCATTCCATCAAGACTACTAAAAGAGCTGAATGAGGAAATGGCCTTCCCACTTTATATACTTTTTACTAAATCTGTTGAAGGAATGGTAGTACCTTCAGACTGGAAAACAGCTACAGTTATACCAGTATTCAAAAAAGGTACGAAAACAGACCCAGGGAATTACAGACCAGTGAGCTTAACATGCATTATATGCAAAATTTTAGAATCATTTATTAGAGAGGCTATTGTTGAACATATGACAGAAAATAAATTATATGC
Organism: Conus canariensis; assembly: GCA_033310375.1. Lineage (NCBI taxonomy): Eukaryota > Metazoa > Mollusca > Gastropoda > Neogastropoda > Conidae > Conus > Conus canariensis. Next base: position 72,844,913 of record CM065720.1, on the reverse strand, counting down.
TGAGTGCCAACATGGATTTCGTGCAAAAAGATCTTGTGTGACTAAACTTACAGAAGTGATGGAAGACTTCACAAAGGAGATAGATAAAGGAGAAAATATAGATCATGCATTGTATTTAGACTTTAGAAAAGCATTCAATTCAGTACCACATGAAAGACTCTTAAAGAAATTGGAGTCTTATGTAATAGTAGGAAATTACTTGGTTGGGTTAGAGACTTTCTATTAAAAAGAATTCAAAAGGTAAGGATTGGTAGTTTCTTCTCTCAGAGTGCTGATGTTATTAGTGGGATACTACGAGGCAGTATTTTGGGACCAATATTATTCACAGTGTTTATAAATCATCTCCCTGTAGAATTAAAGAATACAAGTAAAATGTTTGCAGATGACACGAAACTTTATAACTCTCCGAAATTGTATAAGAAATTACAAAAGGATATTGAAACATTAGTACAGTGGTCTGATACTTGGAACCTGTATTTTAATGCAGAAAAATGTAAAGTACTTCATACTGGAAAATCAAACCCACGAAAGGATTATATAATGAAAATTGGGGACAAGGAAGTAAAAGTATCTAAATGTGAGGAAGAGAAAGACCTAGGTGTGACTTTTGACAAAAGTTTGTTATTTGACAAAAATGTATTGTGAATAGTATTAACAAGGCCAACAGAATAATTGGAATAATAAAAAGAACATTTACATTTATAGAAAAGGACACTTTTTTACAATTATAATTATATAATTATAAGACACTAGTTAGACCTGTTCTTGAATATGGCAATACTGTATGGTATCCAATGCTAAAGACACGGTCTAAACAACAAAAACTCTTCATGTGCACATAGTGTAAATAACAACAAAACTTCTTCATTTTCTGACCCATCTTTTGTTAATATTCCAAATTGCAAATGCATCTATATAAACGCTGACCAATATATGAACAAACAAAACGAAATGAGAGCACTGATTGAGATAAACCAACCTGATATAGTTGGCATTACAGAAGTGAAACCTAAGCAAGCTAGATTTAAAGTACAGGAAAGCGAAATAGCTATTGAAGGATATGAAGTTTTTCACAATCTCGAGGATGAGGGGAGAGGAAAAGCACTTCTAGTGAGGGAAGAAATGAAACCAGCACCAAATGATAGACTCAATAGCACACTCTCAGAGCATGTATTTGTGGATTGTACTCAAGGTGATGGAACATTACTGACAGTTGGACTGATATATAGAAGACCAGGCAGCACATCTGAAAATAACAAGAAACTTTTTGAGCTCATCAGGAACACAGCTGAAATGAAGAAAGACAATCTGCTAATGTTTGGAGATTTCAACCTCCCCAGCATCAACTGGGATACAGAATCGTGCAGGAACAATGAATCACATGAGGCATCCCAATTCCTTCAGGCTTACACTGATGCATGTCTATTCCAACACCAGAAAGAAATCACACGTTTCAGAGAAGGCGAAAAACCCAGTGTAGTAGACCTTGTGTTGACAAATAAGGAGGATATGATCAAAGACATTAGTACAGAAGCTGGACTTGGGAAAAGTGATCATTTCTGTTTGTTCATTATACTCAATGCGACAACTGCTTATACCAGTCTGCGAGATTTTGCTACAGTAAAACTGATGAAGCTGTACTTAAAGACATACTACAGAAAGTTGAATGGAAAAAGGAATTAAAAAGACCTATCTACGAATCTAGCATGGGAAAAAAATTAAGGAGAAAATATATGAGGCAATTAAAGCATCAACGCCTATGACACGCCCATCAGACAGATAACGAAAACCATGGATGGACAGAGGAACTTTGGCAACAGTCCGCAAGAAGTACCAACTGTTCAGATGCTGGCTTGCTACAAGGAATGGCCAGGACTATGTGAACTATTTGAAAGCCAGAAATAAAGCAAGTAAAGCATGCAGGAAGGCACAGAAGAACATGGAAAAGAAATTGGCTTCAGAGGCAAAAACAAATCCTAACGATGTATGGAGATATGCAAAGTCAAAGACATCTTGCAAGAGCGGTATCCCGATTTGAAAAAAGAAGATGGCAGCAAAACCAAGACTGACGCTGAAGAGGCTGAACTTCTGAACTATTTTTTCAAGAGTGTCTTCACATCTGAAGATCCAGGTCCGGTTCCTGAGATGCCAGAGTACAACTTCAGAGAGACCAAGGACGACATCTCGATCACGGTAGATGGAGTGAGAAAACTGCTGGCTGGTCTACAACCAGGAAAGGCAGCAGGCCCTGATGAACTACCGCCCAGGATCCTCTCTGTGGCAGCTGATGAACTGGCTGTGCCTCTAGCGCATCTGTTCAGACTCACCCTAGATACTGGAGAACTTCCTTCAGAATGGAAGACGGCGTATGTGAGCCCCATTTTCAAGAAAGGCAGCAGAATGTCCCCCAACAATTATAGACCTGTGAGCCTCACTTGCGTCACTTGCGTCGTCTGCAAGGTCATGGAAAAGTTAGTGAGAAGAGCAGTGATGGGCCACCTCGAAGAAAATGACATTGTCACTAGTGAGCAACATGGTTTCGTCTCAGGCCGGTCATGTATAACACAGCTACTGGAGGTCATGGACTCATGGACAGAAGCAGTCGACGAGGGAGGAAGCGTGGACGTTATTTACACAGACTTTCAAAAAGCGTTTGACAGTGTTCCTCATCGTCGACTCATGGAAAAGGTCTCTGCTTGTGGCATTAGGGGTAAACTTCTTTGATGGATTGGTGACTTCCTTGCAAACCGAATGCAACAAGTAGTGATCAACGGAGTGATGTCCCAGGAAGGCAACGTAACCAGCGGCATTCAAGGAAGTGTACTGGGGCCCATCCTCTTTGTGATCTACATAAACGATTTGCCTGCCAACGTGAAGAGCCAAGTAAGGATGTTCGCCGACGACACGAAGTTGTTTACCAGAGTAGATGTTCCGAACAACCATGAAACCATGCAGAACGACTTGGACGAGCTGATGCAATGGTCTGACAAGTGGCAACTAAAATTCCATCCAGAGAAGTGCTGTGTCCTGAAACTAGGCCACGAAAGAGAAACGGAGTACTTCATGAACAGTAAAGACAAAGACGGCAATTCAATTAGATTTAGAGTAAAACTGAAAGAAACACAGGCAGAGAAAGATCTCGGGGTGACCATCGACAAGGCGCTCTCTTTTAAGCAACACGTGGCACAGGCAACATCAAAGGCAAACCGCGTTGTTGGAGTCATCCGCAGGACCTTCGACTACCTAACACCAGTAACTTTTGTCCAGCTGTTCAAGGGATTAGTCAGGCCACTCCTGGAGTACGGTCACTGTGTGTGGAAGCCAGACGAGAAAAATCAAAAAGGCCTTTGCTCTGAAGTGGAAAACGTCCAGAGGAGGGCGACCAAAATGTTGGGCCCTCTGAAGGACCTCCCGAACCCAGAAAGGCTACGTCGGCTGAAGCTTCCATGTCTGGAACACAGGAGAAAGCAGGGAGACGTAATTGAAGTCTACAAGTACCTGCATGGCTTCTACAAAGTGTCATGCCCTGACTTCCCTGTCGCCACAAATGAGCTGAGATCCACCAGAGGCAACTCCTTGAAACTTCAGAAACCAAGGCATCGTCTCAACGTATGGGGCAACTACTTCGCAAACAGAGTTGTGAACCTCTGGAACAGCGTCCCAGATGATGTGGTAACAGCGCCATCGGTAGACGCCTTCAAGAGAAGATTGGACAAGCACTGGACAGCATTACCTTCAGTGTACGACCCAGAATGCCTAGACTAAATTGTTCAGTAAGTGATCTGATTGGCACCATCCTCAAACCACCAAGCCAATCAGTTTAGTTTGAGAACCTGAACATGGTCCTATGACTTAAAGGACCTGAATCTTGTAATGTCAAAGTCAAAGTCAAATCAAGACAATCAGAAGCTCTAGAACAGGTTCAAAGAAGAGCAACAAAGATCCATAATATAAAGGATTACTCATACCAGGAAAGATTAAAATATTTACAACTTCCAACACTCAAAGCAAGAAGAATAAGAGGGGACTTGATTCAAACATATAACAAGGTATCTAATGGTACTGATGATGTTGATAAAGCATGCTTTTTTGTACTCCACAGACAAATAATACAAGGAAAAGTGAAGATGACATATTTAAACAAAATTCCAGAACTAATTTGAGAAAATTCACATTTACTAACAGTGTAACCAAAATTTGGAATGAAATAACAACCAACATCAAACGTGCACCTAGTATTCATGTATTTAAGAACCTCATTGATAAACATGAATCAATAACTAAAATAAAATATGAATTTGATGGATTTATTAGACTAAGCTAGTCTACGCCTGGACCAACAGACAAAAGAAAAAATATATAGAAGGGGCGTAAAATGACTAAATTGGCTACGTTGTTTGATACAACGCCCCAAATCCTGATCCTGTAAAAGGTAGCTGTTCTATACTGTTGTGCACCGTCCGGTAATGAAATTGTCTGTTTTTGTCTGTTTTAAGTGTTTACCTGATCAATAAAGCAGACACAAGCTGAAATGGCTCTTCAGCCTATCTGGCGTTGAGATTGTATAGTAATTCTATTACTCATCGCTATGTAAAAAAAAAAAAAAATGAGTGAAAAGCCACGCATGACAGTCACTGAGTGAGAGTTACAAGAGGACCCACGAACAGACCTTATAAAGGTCTCAATCGTCGAGTAAGTTCCGAAACTTCGCCCGAAAAGACACGCCCCATTTTATCCTCGTTGCTTCATTATAAAGACCTCTGTCTTAAAGTGTCTCAGTAAGAAACTAATAAAAAGCGTTCTTTTGTTTCATGTTAACTTACCTTTCGGTATATTTCTTCAAACCCAGACTGTGCTCTCGATGCATTCGATTCAAAACAACGCGCCAAGTCCCCCGCCATTTGTAAACGAACACGCACATGACTATTTCCGGTTTAGGTCAATAAAGGGAAGCAAGCCACAGACTAAAAGTGCAGACAAGATTGTGAGCTTTAGTCGGTTGCAACATTAATTGAACCCTTTTAAAGTAAGAAAACTTTTTTCAGCTTGTCAGATGCATAGAGATGAGTTTAATTAATTTGAATCAAAACACAGAACATTCATTGAATTAAGGCAAAGCAAATACATAGTGCATTTAAATCCCTATTCAAGAAAGTTTGGGGACGGGTTTTTGATGGAGTTGACAAACAGGTTGAATTTTATTGATCGGGATGTACGTGTTGGTTGTGTCCATTATTCGGTGTTTCATTGTGTTCATGGGGAAAAAACATTAACAGTTCAATCATGCGAATCAACTTATAATTTGAATATTAGATTACAGCGGGTTATTAGATTAAAAAAAAAATTAAAAAAAGCAAAAGTGTGAAGGTGTCTTCTTCTTCTTCTTCGTTATCTGCCCGCCTTCATCAAGCTGAAGATTCTGGCATCTACAAAGGGGTTCCAGTTTGCTGTGGGAGTTGTGGGTCGATTCATGCAGTCAGTGCTCACTACCTAACTACATGGACAGTGGGCAGGGGAAGTGGGGGCCACCACACTCACTATTTCAGACCTCTAACCATACTTTGGCAGGCCCTACTTTGGAGTGGGTGGGGAGGGTTTGTACTTTAGGCATGGGGTGGAAGGGGATGGGTGGGGGAGATGGGAGTGGGGGGGATGGGGGTGGGGAGTGGGGGGGATGGATCAGAGGTAGGACTGAAAGACCACCACCGAGGCTGATTGAATTGCCTCAGGTGGGAGCTTATTGAACTCCTTGGTGGTGCTGGGGAAGGAGGAGTGTTTTCGATAGTTTCTGCAGCTGGACTCCATGGCGTACTGGTATTCATGAAAGTGCCGAGTGACGTATCCAGTTTTCAGGAGTCTTGGCGCATGGTTGGTCTCGATCATGATGTCACCATGGTAGTACCTGTACAGTGTTGTCAGGCGGGTTCTTCTTTGCCGATCTTCCAGTGATGTCCATCTCAGCTGGTCAAGCATTTCTCCCACACTCGATGTTTGGCGGTAGCGGTTTACTACCCAGCGGGCAGCCCTCCTCTGGATCTTCTCGAGGGACTGTATGTTGTTGTCAGTGTGCGGATCCCAAACTTCGCACGCGTATTCCAGCTGGGGGCGCACCATGGTCTTGTAGGCTTGGTCTTTGATGGAGATGGAGCCAACCTTTAGGTTTCATTGCAGGAAGCCAAGGGCCTTGCTGGCTTTCGTGGCGACGTTGTTGGTATGTTTCTTCCAGCTGAGGTCGGTGGAGATGGTGACACCGAGGTACTTGGCATCGCTGGAAGACTTCAGTAGGTGGTCTTTCAGATGGTATGTTGTCTGCCATTGCTTGCCGAAGTGTAGGGCCTCACACTTGTCCGGGTGGAAGGACATCAGCCACTTTTCTTCCCAGTCAACAAGCTTGTCCAGGTCTCTCTGCAGATCGTGCTGGTCGGCGGCTTTGGTGATTGTCTTGTGACAGGCCGTGTCATCTGCAAAGAGCCATACGGTGGAGGTCAGGCCTTTGGGGAGATCGTTGATATAAAGCAGGAAGAGGCATGGGCCGAGGACAGAGCCCTGGGGGACTCCTGACTCTGCAGGCACGAAGGTGGAGGTGACACCGTCAACAACAACTGCTTGCCTCCTGTCGCTTAGGAAGCTCTGGATCCAGTTGTTGATATTGCTGGTGATTCGGTAGTGCTGTATTTTGTGAGTCAGGAGTGAGTGGGACACCTTGTCAAAGGCCTTCGCAAAGTCCATGACTAGCATGTCTGTCTGCTTGCCCTTCTCCCTGCTGTAGGTGATCTCATCCACAAGGCCTAACAGCTGGCTGACACAGGACCGCTGCTTTCTAAAGCCATGCTGTTCCCTGCAGAGGATGTTGTTTCTCTCTGCGAAGTCCATGATGTTGTGGACGATGATGTGCTCCAGCACCTTTCCAGGTACACTAGTCAGAGAGATGGGGCGATAGTTTGTTGTCTGTACCGTTCGCCTTTCTTGAAGATGGGCGAGACATGGGTGGTCTTCCAGTCTAACAGAACAGTGCCAGAGTTGATGGAAGACAGGAACAACAGCGTGAGGGCGGGTGCGAGTTCGCTGGCGAGCTCTTTCAGGATTTGGGGGGTGATGCCGTTGGGGCCCGGAGCCTTCCTGGACTTCAGGTTCCTCAGCAGCTTCTTGACGCCCTCCTCCCTGATGGTGATGGTGCTGCACGTTGGTCCGTCGGTGTTGAGGCTGAGCCCAGTCCTGGTTTCAAAGTCTTCAAGAGTGCAGGGTGTCCTCTTGCTGAATGCCGACTGGAATTGGCGATTTAGGATCTCAGCCTGGCCCTGGGCATCCGTTACAAGGCCGCCATCAACTTTCAGGGGAGAGACATTCAAAGATTCCGTCTTCTTGGCTTTTACGTAGCCCCAGAACGCCTTGGAGACTCTGCCACCATCTTTTGTGCTGTCCTCGATGAGGCTAGCTGTATGGATCCAGTAGTTTCTGCGAAGTTGGCGCTGGACTTGGTGCTTCAGCTCTTTTAGTTCCTGAAGGTGTCCTGGGTCACCAGACTTCTTCCACCTCTTGTAGGCTCTGCCTCTCTTGCAGATGAGTGCTTTTGACTTGTAGTCCACCCAGGGCTTCCCGTACTTGGCCTTTGGAGTGGTATGCAGGATATGGGAGTGGACGATCTGGTGCAGCCCGTCCTTGAACGCAGTCCAGATCTCTTCAGTGTCACTGCTGGTGTCGAAGGAGGCAAGGATGGAGTCCGCGAGAGCAGCAGCAGCGTGTAGTGCAGGCCAGTTTGCTCGCTTGTAGCAGGGGACAAACCTCTTGGTGTTGTTGCGTCGCTCTGGCTGGACCTGGAGCTCCTTGTAGACTGCGAAGTGGTCGGAGATTCCTGGAACTCCTTCAGTGCATGGGACCAGTGTGGGGAAGTTGGTTATGAAGAGGTCGAAGGTGTTGTTCTCTCTGGTGGGGAAGGTGACCATCTGCTGTAACCCGTGATCGTTGAGGAGGTTTTGTAAGAATTCAACATTTACTTAACCATCAACATGAATACCCACATGTTTGTTTGAATGTGTACTGGTTGTGTTTTTGTTTGTACATGTGTTCATGTGATGCTAGGATTTGTTTTTGTAATACTGTAAACATCATTTCAAACATGATTCATCTAAAACATGAATTGATAACTTCCTCTTACCCCCCCCCCCCCCCCCCCCCCAAACCACTCCCTCTGTAGCTCTATCAACATGCCAGAATCATCAGACTGTTGAATGAGCTCCAGGAAGAACAACACCTGAAGCTGTGACAGAAACCAACTTATCACTCTGACTCTGACCACTTTACCCTTCTACACACGGACACTTTATCCTCACATCACTGTGCATACCTACTCCTTTGCCACCCAGCCCCTCCCAACCTCCAGCCAGAGTTGAAGTATAGGGATGGTGTTCAGACCGCAAAGGATCATCCCAAAATGCAATGGACTGATGTGAGTAGATTGCCATGGCCAAATCTCTGAACTGTTTAAAATATAGGCTTACCTCATACTCCCAGCATCAAATGAAGGCAAGCTTATGTTCCAGTAGTTGTTATAAATATTTCTACACACCATGAATACCTACAAAAGGAGTTTCCTATTGTGTCATGTCCATCAGTTATTCCAACTGAAAAGATTTTAATATAGGACCTTGAGTGGTGAAAAACTGACAGGCTGTTGGAAGAGATACTGTTTAACCAGTAACATTAATAATCATAATAACTTGTATAAATGTAATCGTAATATGTTGTCTTCTGTTTTCTTTACAGGAATTTCTCCACCCTGGTTTAGCATCAGGACTGACTGCATACAAAAGGGGAAAGATGGCAAAGAATGTCCTCATTACAGGTGCCTCAGGACTGTTGGGCCGAGCTATACTTCAAGAATTTGAGTGTGATGGATCATGGACAGTCCGTGGCCTTGCATTCAGTAGAGCGGGAAACAAGTTGAGAAAAGTCGACATCACCAACCGGCAAGCGGTGAAGAATGAAATCCAAGAGTTCAGGGTGAGGCTCTTTTAAAGAAGTGTATTCCCTTCCTCTTTTCTTCTCCAGTTCAACAGTTATTCTCAGCGAAACAGTGATATCATTCACCATTATTGTAATTTGACTTGACAGAATGAAACTTGCACTGACCAGTATTCTCCACTTTCAGTTTATCAAGGAGGTGTCACTGTGGTCAGACTAACATATGCTACTACTCGTCTGCTAAACCATGAAACCACTGTGTGCAGGGTATGCAGCTAGATAACTAAATAGATTAATTTCAAAAAAGAACAGTTTGAGAAAAGTTTCATCCAATTTTACCCAAGTACAGGTAGTCCATAGACAATAAAGGTAAATGTCTTGATGTTATAGTATTGAAAATCTAGATAGCCAGTATTTTTCATTGCTTCTTTGTTTTACTTTTTTTTCTCATATTTGGTGCTTTGTCAGTGGTATTACTCCCTCTCCGTTTATTCATGTTCAGCATACACAGCTTGGCTCAGGTTCAACCAGTAGTGGTCTTGTTGTTGGCAAACTTCAGGAAACAATCAATGTCAGGTCATTATTTGGTATGCCTCATGAGAAGACACTTCACTGCTGCAGTCATGCCATTGATGTTCAATGATACCCACTCTGATGTCCATATGCAAGACACTAAATATTGAGCCCTTTACCAACAACAATGCTTAGTGGATCCAGAGTAAGCGTATCTTTGTAGAGGATGTCACCACAACCGTTCTCTGAAAGTCTCCATGAACTTACTGACTGACACAGAAGACTGACATGAATTCAATCATGGACGTGGAGAAAAAAATTGAAAATAGGTGGTCACTGTGAGAGCGAAGCATGAAGGGCCTCTGAATTTGAGATTTTCTATTTAAAATGACAGTGAAGATGATGCTATGGAAAATTCCATTCTAGTTTGACAGGCTCTGCTTCCTTTCATAGCGTATCCCAGGATCAGCCCAGTCTGAAAGAGATGCTAGCAGTGTTGATTAGGAAATTTGACCGACACTCTACAGTGGTAGATCGTGTCTGAGTGAAGAAGGGGTAAAGTGAAGGGAAGGAGTCCAGAATTGAGACTGACTTTGTGGGGGCTAGAGGCCATCCAGAGCCATGTGAGGTCTATAGGCGAAGTCCCATCAGAAGCTGAACAGAAAATTGGAGACTTCACCAGGAAGAAAAATGACTGACTATTCTGTCATGAAAACAAACATTTGCGTAAAAATGAACTTTTGTTTCATTTCTATTATATGTTTCTTGTGCTTCAGATGGTGAGGCCTTACTGTTTATTTTTTAAGAATCTTTTTTTTTATAAAAGGATGAGGATGTGTCCTGGGACCCATGTAACCTCTCATTAAGATCTGTTACTGCTTTCAGAGTGAAAGTCATGTCCTCTCAGTCAATTATATTCTACTGAGTGGTTCCATTCATCTCATTCGAGCCCACAGTATATTCATCAATGCTGAATAGGAGCAGGCTAAGGCCAGAAATCCCCACAAATACATCATCTTGCCTATGATGGGGCTTGAACCCATTACCTCCCAGCCCGTAACCTGTAACACTAACCATTTTACCACAACATGTGGTCATACGTAGATAGCCGAAGAATTGTAGGGAGGCTTTTGTGTGAGTGTCGAAAATAGTTGTTTTGCAGTATTGCGGATATTTTTTTGTTTTTTGTTTTTGTTTTTCTTTGTGCATTGCTTTTGTTTTGAAATAAAAACAGAGTTACTGGAGCAAATATGTTTCAGTGATTGATGGATTATTATCAGGTAGTGGCCATTTGTATGTTTTGGACTCTGACAGTTGGTTGTAGGTAGCTGTGACAAATGCTTGTGCAGTCAGGGATCTCCATTGTGGTCAGTCATGCACGATAGGGTAGAGGTGTTGTAGCTAGTCCTGTCTTCCTTGTAATATAGAAACAGAGAATGATTTATTTTTGTCCTTTTATACTCAAAATTATAACAGAGAATAATTTAACAGGAAATCTTGATTCTAGACATGACACTTGGGTAAAATTCTTAATTTACCACAAAATACATTAGGTTTACTGTTCTATCTGTCTTTTGTCCTTTTTTTAAATTTTCTTTTCTTTTTTTCGAGAAGAGGAAGAATTGAACTTACAGTCAATGAGCTTCAATCAGAACCAACATTCACGTGTCTGTTTAGGTTGTTTGCATTCAGTCACAAATATGTTTTCTCCTGTAACAAATCAAACAGTCCAGAGAGAACTGGTATGTTCAGTTTGGAAATAAAAAAAACAGCCCAAAGTTTTGAGACAATTTGATGTGAATTTAATGTTTTTGAGTGGAAATGTCAGAAAGTGATGCCATTCTATATAGAGGAAGCAGTATAAGATAATAATGTATGATTTTTCATGTTGAAAATTTCTTAAGTTAGGACTTTTCAGTAGAACAAAAAAGAATAAGAGATGGTTGTTTAGAAAACTGAAAAAAAAAATTTCTTACTAAACTTGATCTTTTGGGGAGACAGTGTGGATTTTTTTCCCCCTGATATGCAGTTCATCATCGCTATATTTAAGTAGTAGGGTCAGAACAAATTTCAGTAGGAGAATCATATTGCAAGTGACCAGTTGAGCTTCGCAATAGTCACAGTGATAGCATTCATAGACCATAAAAATCAATTAATTTAACACGTTGCAAATGACAAAAGTAAATGTGGTGTTGGCTGATGTACAATTAAACATTATATGTCATATTGTGTTATGTATGCAGCCTGCTTTGGTGATACACAGTGCTGCTGAGCGTAGACCAGACGTTGTTGAGAAACAAGTGGAGGCAACACAGAAACTTAACGTATTTGCTACACAATCCTTGTGCCAAGAGACAGGTTGGTGATAACTAACTAATGCTAGTTAACCTGAAAGTGTAAACTTAATATAGGGGAAAAAGGAAAAGATGGCAAAGAAAAACAATGGTAAAGGAAAAGGTGGAAATGAAAAGATTGCACAGTTTCAGATTTGTAAAAAGAATAATGGCTTCAGTTTGTTTTACTTTGCCATTATGGAGGCATGAGTAAAAGATACTCTGGAAAGTAAACTTTGGCATGCTCGGAGTTTGATTTGTTTACAATTCAGGATGAGCTAATTTTGGAATTTCTGCAGAATAGCTGTTAATTTCAGCCTTAATACTGAACAGTGAAATCATTCTATAGTTTCATATATTTGTATGCGATGTGATCATTGTGTTACATGTCAGTCAGCATTGTGCAATTGAATTCTGCGTCCCTCAACAAGTAAATGTCACACGTCCCTTACTCCTTACTTTTTTCCTTCCTTTGTCCCACCACCCCCATCCCTATCTCCCATCACATGGCCATGTTGAAAACAAAGTTGCTTAATACGTACCTTCTGGTGTTAGTGACAGGTAGTCATCACTGTTGTAGTGTGACAAAGTTTGCTGATTCTGGTATTAGTGACAGGTAATCATCACTGTTGTATGCTGATGTTGTGACTAAACAGTTTGTTGATTCTGGTGTTAGTGACAGGTAATCATCACTGTTGTAGTGTGACAAAGTTTGCTGATTCTGGTGTTAGTGACAGGTAGTCATCACTGTTGTAGTGTGACAAAGTTTGCTGATTCTGGTGTTAGTGACAGGTAGTCATCACTGTTGTAGTGTGACAAAGTTTGCTGATTCTGGTGTTAGTGACAGGTAGTCATCACTGTTGTAGTGTGACAAAGTTTGCTGATTCTGGTGTTAGTGACAGGTAGTCATCACTGTTGTAGTGTATTGGAGCAAAAGTTTGTGAAATTCTTTTCCTTTTTGCTTTCTTAGCTGTGTGCTACATTTCAAAGGTGATATTTGTTATGATCAGCATTGCCATCTGCTTTGCACCAGTGTAGAGACATTATCTATTATTTTATCACCATTGTTTCTTTTTCATAACAACAACAGAGACTGTTGTGCTTGTTGAACGCTGTTTGTTTCAGCTTAATTTGGAAAATAGATTACTTTTGACCATAGATAGTAGTGCCATGTAAATTTCCCTCACTAACATCAACTTTTTTATCCTCAGGGCTGCACACTCATCTGGTAAACTTAAAGAAAAATTGATAAACAAAGAAGTAGGGTATATAGATTGTTAACAACATACATACAGATATTGATGTTGTCATGAGTCCTTTTCATGAGCTGTTTTAAGATATTATGAACAACAACAACAAGTGTCAAGGGAGGTCTGCACTGAGCAGACAGACTTAAAGGTGACCTGTGCTAGTCATTCTGCATCTTTTTTTTTTCTTTCAGTTTTAACATTGTGTTAGTTCAAACAGTTTATGATCACTTGTACATCAGCTGCAGTTGAAGGCAGCGTGATCTACATCAGCACTGATTACGTATTTGATGGCAAGAACCCACCGTACAATGAATCAGCCAGTCCTAACCCACTTAATGCCTATGGAAAGAGCAAGCTGGAGGGGGAAAAAGTGACGTTAGCTGAAGGAAAGAGTGAGTGTTTTTCCATTTGTTTTTGCTTTTTATCATTATGTTCTGTGTTTTCTATTGTACATGATGTGGTAATGTTAGCATTTGAGGGGCAGGGGGAGGGGAGGGGGGGAGTTGGGTGTATGGAGGAGGTTTGGGGCAAGGTTGTGGGGAAGTCAGGAGCAACAGGATTAAATGAATGTACGTGAATTCAACGTTGCTTGAATATGTATGTGCACATGTTAGTTTGTTACCGCATGAACTTGCTATTAAGAAGTCCTTTTTCTTTGTCACATTCATTGCGATTTGAAGATTTTGAAGTGCACAAGTACCTTGGTTAAATGCAAAAAAAAAAGGATCACATTCTGATTAACCCAGTTGTGTGTGTGGACATCTACACATGTTTGTTTGAAAGAGAAAGCATGTGTGTGCAGGTAATGCAAGAGTTGTGAGCTGCTACATTATAAACTAAGCTGATGTGAGAGCCTTGCATATCACAAAATCAAAACCAATCTTAAATGAATGTTAGCGAACCGCCAAGAGAAATGTGGACAAACGAGTCACAAGACAAAACATGACGTGTTTCGACCTCAGGCAGTACACCTGCCTACCTTGCGCTGAAGAGATCTAAGCTAAGTGACAATTTCGTTCATTTTCATTGTCCTATTTGTTTGTGTCTTGCCAGAAGAAGACCTAAGAGGTCGAAATGCGTCGTGTTTTGTCTTGTGACTCATTTGTCCGCGTTTCTCTTGGTGGTTCGCTAACATTTATTTAAGATTTGTTTAGATTTCCGCCTGCAGTCGTCTCACTTTGCAACTAGATCTACAAAATCAAAAGAAAATGGTCTATTGTTTTACCGCATGTGATGTGGAGCATTAATGACCCAAATTTTCCTGTGCAGCCAATGCTGCTCTGCATGTTCCTGTCTTGTACGGTGATGTGGAGCATTATTGACCCTAATTTTCCTGTGCAGCCAATGCTGTTCTGCGTGCTCCTGTCTTGTACGGTGATGTGGAGCATTAATGACCCTAATTTTCCTGTGCAGCCAATGCTGTTCTGTGTGTTCCTGTCTTGTACGGTGATGTGGAGCATTAATGACCCTAATTTTCCTGTGCAGCCAATGCTGTTCTGCGTGTTCCTGTCTTGTACGGTGATGTGGAGCATTTATGATTCTAATTTTCCTGTGCAGCCAATGCTGTTCTGCGTGTTCCTGTCTTGTACGGTGATGTGGAGCATTTATGATTCTAATTTTCCTGTGCAGCTAATGCTGTTCTGCGTGTTCCTGTCTTGTACGGTGATGTGGAGCATTAATGACCCTAATTTTCCTGTGCAGCTAATGCTGTTCTGCGTGTTCCTGTCTTGTACGGTGATGTGGAGCATTATGATCCTAATTTTCCTGTGCAGCCAATGCTGTTCTGCATGTTCCTGTCCTGTACGGTGATGTGGAGCATTTATGATTCTAATTTTCCTGTGCAGCCAATGCTGTTCTGCGTGTTCCTGTCTTGTACGGTGATGTGGAGCATTAATGACCCTAATTTTCCTGTGCAGCTAATGCTGTTCTGCGTGTTCCTGTCTTGTACGGTGATGTGGAACATTTATGATCCTAATTTTCCTGTGCAGCCAATGCTGTTCTGCGTGTTCCTGTCTTGTACGGTGATGTGGAGCATTTATGATCCTAATTTTCCTGTGCAGCCAATGCTGTTCTGCGTGTTCCTGTCCTGTACGGTGATGTGGAACATTAATGACCCTAATTTTCCTGTGCAGCCAATGCTGTTCTGCGTGTTCCTGTCCTGTACGGTGATGTGGAGCACCTGGACGAGAGTGCTGTCTCTGTGCTCTTCTCAAAAGTAAAGAATGTAGGCCAGACCTGTGTCATGTCCGACTGTGAGCGACGATATCCCACGCATTGTAAAGATATTGCTGCCGTACTGAAACGTCTCGCTGATAAAAAGATTGAGGTAAGGGAAACAACTCCATTACAAATTGATCATTATTACCATTGCTGATTATTACTGCGTAAGACCCAGTCAGCTATAAAGGTCATCAAAGGCATCACAAATTGGAATATTCAGGTTTAAAGATGAAACCTGGCTTGGCCCATCATGGCATTTACGTTGGAACATCCTTTCATATGATATTGGTGTTTGGACAGCCTAGTGATCAGATTTGTGGTCTGTGCTCAGGTGTAACTTTTTTTTTTTTTTAATTAATTTACGTTGCATTTAACTAAGAAAGTAACCGCAGGCAGCGTTTTGTAAGTATCTCAAGTATGTTACTTACATTGAGTTATGTTTTTGGCAGCACTTTTATCCATCCAGATTTAGAATTATCCTCATAAAATCATCCAAAAAGTGATGGATATATATGTATACACATATGTGTGTGTGTGCATGTTTGTGTGTATGTATTTATCTTCTTAAGACGCTTTCTCTTCAAGAGAATTAAGAATGTCAGTTTGACTGAATTAGCAAAATATGCTGGGAAAATTTCCCTTTGGCTTTTTCAGTTCTTAGGATGCTACTTCTTACACTCAAGGCAGAAATGTGGCCAATAAAGAAATCTGATAATCACTTTTGAGTGGAGTTGCCAATATTTGGCAATTTGCTTTTGATATGAAACTTTCCAGGACCAAGTGTTCCTCAGGTTTGCAACAGAGAACTGATTTGACTTCTACTCAGCAAAAAGGGGTCCCCATTCGGATTGGTCAAAATCCAGTGTTGTTATTGTTACAGTCATATTTCATTTCACATTTTCCTCTCTGTGCTCTGTAGTTCTGGTATGTAGACAGGTAAGGCCTAGGCAGTGTTTAGAAATCTGGTGTGTGAGACTTGAGAGAAGGCTTTTGAACTGAGGAACTGACAAACAAGGTGAAATGGTCTGGGCTTGACGAGTGTCATGATCAAGGAATCAAGAACAAAATGAGAAGAAGATGGTGAACATTGTCTGGTTGAAGGTTTCACCACTTTTACAAACATTTGGAAAATTGACCCTACATACACACATGCACACACACACACATGCACATGTGCACGCACATACACGCACGCATGCGCACACACACACACACACACACACACACACAGCTTGTACTTTCCAGCCTGGAAAGTGTTGAGAATTGGTTCTCTTCATCAAGTTTTTTAGCTAGGTGACTTAGGTCACATGCCACTCCTGTATACCTGAACAAGAATGATGAATTCAAACAACTCCGCATGATTTCCTAAGCATTTCAGTTGGAGTTGTAGTTTTTAGTTTCAAGTTTTTTGTGGGTTTTTTTTTTCTTAAGTGCCAAGGTGATTATTTGTTGTAGATGCAGAATACCTCAACAAACCAAGAATACAAAATATTTCCAGTCACAGGGTTTTGTCTGGATGTAGTTATTTATGTCTTTCACCGTGCAGGGAACAGACATCAGCGGAGTGTACCACTGGAGTGGTGATGAGATGATGACCAAATATGACATGGCCATTGCAATGGCCAAGGCCTTTGGCCTGCCCACTGACCACATCCAGGCCGACAAAAATCCTTCTGGAGGAGCGTCAAGACCATACAATGCCCACCTAGAGACCTCCAGAGTGGAAGACCTTGGTATTTGTTCAAGGTCAAAGTTTGCGGAAGAAATAAAACCAGTCCTCGAAAAGTTTTTTTCCTTAGGTTGACCATGTTTAGCTGCTCAGTAGTACTGTGCCTTCTTTTTCTTATGCTCGAGGGAACCGTGCCTGTGTGGAAAGAATGATTTGTGTGTGTGTTTGTATCAGGCTGGTAATATATAGTATTCATGTCTTGAGGAGAGAAAGATGAAGGGAGGAGTCATGGATTTCTGTACATTGGAATGTGGGCATTTTGTGTATAACAACAGAAATGGTGTTCTTACTTTATTGAATGTTTGTTTTATAACTAAACATTTTCTGTTTAAGTAACAATAGTGAAAACATTAATATTCTGCTTGACTTGAGATATGTGTGGGATTGGTTTTATGAGGGCGATACATACATCTTCATTATAGTTTTCTGTGGCATTTGGAAACCTGTATTTACTGTGAACAATATTTGGGGGTACTGTTATAAAACTGTTCAAATTTTGTTTCTGCTTGTAGAGTGGGCCCAAATAATGGCTTTTACAAGTACTTTACTTTAGCATGTTTTGCTGCTCATGTATATGATGTTTAGTGTATGCTTGTCTGCATGAGTGTTGTCGGTGTTTGTTTTCACTGGTGTGTTAGCAGAGCCCACATGTACTCGTGGATGTGTGTGCTTATGTATGTATACTTGGGGAAGCTTTTCATAAAGATTCAGACCGGCACCCTGCCTGAAGGCGTACATCACACAGCAAAATTTCCAATTGAAAGACACTTTGCACAGAAAATTTTGTAGAGCATTCCCTGTCTCAAAGTTCTTTCATTTACATTATGAGTCACTAATGACATGCCCATGGCTAAACTGGGGCAAAACGACTACTGAATCTGTTTTAGAGAAAATCATGTTACTCAGGAAACACTGCATTCCAGAATTCCTACTTGAACACAGGATACAAATGCTCTGCCTGAGGAAATCACAATTTATCACAAACGGTTGATTACCATTGCCCTTTAACATCTACGGAGAAAAATTGTGAACCTTATATTCACCTTGTGTTATTCAGACCTCAATTCTGTGGTGAAAATCGCAAGAGATCTATTTAATATTAAATGCTATACATTCGTATCTATTGTGTACGGCAGTGTGCAAGTATGTTCGCTAAGAATGTTGGTTGCTAGTTTATGGATACTGATAATAACTTCAGTATCATTGAGTAGAACCACATTTCACAGCCTGGCATGGGATATTGTTTTTTTTACAGATCCTTAAGTCATTGACAGTCCTCTCCCCTATCCGATAATGTGTAACACTGTGATACTTTGAGATGTACATGATAGAGGGACACCAGAGTTTCTGTGGCTTAATATATAAATAAATCCAACAAAATATTGGAGTGTTTGTAGTGACTTGTGGTTGTGAGACTGTGTGATTGAAATTTGCCGTCATATTCCTACACTGAAACATGAAGACCTAGTTATGTCTGCTTTCCTTTGAATTTACATTTTCAGAACATGAATTATTTTTCTTTTGACATTACACTTAGTTCCCAGTTACCCCCCCCCCCCCCCCCTTTTTTTTTTTTCTTAAGTTTGTTTTTTGGGGGGGGTTCTTACAGATATTTTTCTCTTTATATTTATGCTTGCCTCCCAATAATAAAGACTCCACTCTTGTCTGCTTTTGCTTTTTATCTTTTAATGGTATTCCTTTCACATTATACTGCCTCCTAGTTAACAATGCCTGCTACCTAAGACCAGTTTTTGTTGTTGTTGTTTTTTTTTAATGTTTCCTATATTGTATGAGTAACACAGCTGAAGTAGCATAAATCAAAGCCTCGATTCACAACATTATGATGCACTGTACACAAAATAAGAAAATGACAACATATACAAATTACCACAACAAACAGATGAAAAAGTGAGTCTTTGGTTTCATGTAATAGAGATACAGCCACAATAACTTGTCAAACTGGATTGATTTACCCATGATAGTCGACAGATACTTTTCTATCCAAATCTCTTATATAAGACATAATTGAAATATTCATAGTAAGGGGGGGGGGGGGGGGGGGGTGAACCTTGCAACTACTTTTTTTTTTTCTTTTTGTTTACCAAATTTTGAAGAATTGTTTGGAAATCAGTGTTGAGTACTTCCACTGTTATTACCGACACTCAGACATGCCATCATTTTGTTGACTATCTAGCAGTGTCTGTTACGTTTAGGTATTACTTGTTTTGCTCTGTTTTGTTTGTTTGGGGGAGTTTTTTGCTTGTTTGTTTGTTTTCAGGGTTTTTGTTGGTTATTTTTGTTTTTTTTAGCTGTACTTCCATGTATACTTGGTTTTAAAAATGCCAACCATGCTCCATGTTCATGGATATTGTTTGCTGGGTAGGCTTGTTTCCAGAGCCTTCTAAAGGACGTATTGGGATTATGGGATTTTTTTTAATATATATTTTGGTATTATACACTCGTAGTTGATCTTGACCAAACGTTTTGCCAATATATGATACAAGCTGGACCCTTAGGCTACATCATATTTTTATACAATTCAACATCTAGGGATAATCATCTCCAGTCATTGTAAGCTCCAAACAAAACAATCTTTGTTCACTTGAATGAGATTTAAATCTGATGAAGATGCAGCGTTGCAAAAACAGCCACAACATGCAATCCTGACACTCTCTGAAATGCATTTGGCGTCATATACTATACCATGTCAGACCATAGCATTCAACGGCAGTTAGCCAGCTCTGTCAGGCCGAATTTTTCCGTGGCCAATGCAGTCATAAGACAGTCACGTGCAGTCACGTGATGTCACCCCACTTCCGGCCCCGGAAGAAGCCAGTGTCAACTTCGTATACGTCATTCATCTTCGGCCTGCCGTCAAAGCAAGATAAGTCTTGTGCTCTGTCTCGCCTATACTTGCCTTTGTGTTAACATTGCTGTGTTTTGTTTCTATACTTGATTCAGTTGTGGCTTGCACTAGACCCTGAGTTTTTTTGCCGTGTGAGGCTCTTGGTGGGAGCGTATTTATTAAAAGATTTGTCCCTTTTACCGGCACTCTCGCGACTTTGTTACTCGCGATCGTCGGCACCGCTCGCCGGTCGTGTTCCCCCACCATATTGCCGAGCCTCGGGTTCAGCACGCATTTTGTGCTGGTTCCGGCTTGCACTAGACCCTGAGTAATTTTGCCGTGTGAAGCTCTTGGTGGGAGCGTATTTATTAAAAGATTTGTCTCTTTTACCGGCACTCTCGGGAGCGTATTTATTAAAAGATTTGTCTCTTTTACCGGCACTCTCGCGACTTTGTTACTCGCGATCGTCGGCACCGCTCGCCGGTCGTGTTCCCCCACCATATTGCCGAGCCTCGGGTTCAGCACGCATTTTGTGCTGGTTCCGCTTATTAAGGTTTAGTGCTCAATAACTATCACACCTGTACTCTTTACCCTTCACAGGTAGAACGTGTTCGAGTAAGGGTGCGTGACACTGATCTGCTTATTAAGATTTAGTGCCCAAGAACTATCACACCTATACACAGTGATACTCCACGTGTAGAGATTGCTATTAATAGCCATACCAGTCACACGACCGGTGGCGTGTACGGGTAGTTCGAGTTTTCAGTCGATCTCTCGAGCACTTTGCACGACACCACACGGACGATCGAGATTAATTGATTTTCTCGATCGGCCACCTTGTCTCCTCTTTGCGGTCGTGTGTTCCGGGTTTGCTCTATCCACCTGTGCCCAACATGGTGAAGGACACCGCCGGGTCGAGCCACTCCACTGCTCGGAGTTCGCTCAATTTCCCGGAGAACCCGCGGGTCGATTCCATCTCGGAGCAATCCGTTCGCACTGATGAACGTACGGTTCGGGTAGACAGAGACGACTTCTCCGCGGAAGGGACGCGTGATCTTTCCTCGTCTACCAAACCGACGGACGCACGACCGCGGCGTCCCAAGGCTGATAGGCAAGCGGCCACCATTTCAAAATGCCTTTCATTTGATCTGCCTGCAAAGTCTAAGGGCAAAGCTCCCCTCAAGGTGCTGCCCAGAAAGTCTAAGGGCAAGGCTCCCCTCAAGGGGCCCGGCCGAGCAAAGACTAGCCAACGGAATTCGCCCTCCCCCACCCCTTCTCCATCGGCCAGCTTGCCCTCTAGCCTACGGACTCGCTCGGAGACTTCTAACTATCATGCTGAGTCACGCGAATCTCGGCCCCCGGGGCACCTTGCCGAGCCGCGGACCAGCACGGGTGACGGATCTGGGATGGAATCACCATCCGTCACTCGCCTTGATGAGTCACGTATCTCTTTTTCCCCCCAAATTGATACGTGCACTCATAGCGCTCGGCCCCACCGGGCACAGGTGCAGCCAACACCTGAGCTCGAGGAGCGCTTCGACTCCGGAAGCAGCCTTATGGTCACCCCGACGCACGACCTCGGTGGTGTCCATAATCCTGGGCGTGCGGGCACGCCGCGCCATGGGCCCGGCCGTGCCCATGCACAAGGACGGTCGACCTACCCCGATCGAACGTCACCTTCTTCCCTAGGGGTATTGGACGTTGGGGAACCGACCTTTTCGGATCCCCATTTGGGCAACGTCCGCGGTCCCGCTCCTCCGGGGGGAGGATCTACCAGCGGGACCAAGGGTAACCTGACATATTCCTCCAGGGGGAGGAACACGGGACCGCATCCTGACCAATCCGCACTTTCGCGGGTTGGGGGCTCGACTTCCGCATCCTCCTCCGTACCATTATGGCCCTCCCAGGCCCATTCCAAGGACGTGTATGGTGCAGTGCACGGACCTGGATGGGGACGACAGGCCACGGCCTCTCAAGACCCCCCCAACAGTGATTCAGGTTACCCGGGTCCCCGGGGACTTTCTGCCTACACCCCAGGGCCGCCACAGCCCGTTTACCTCCCCGGGGACCGGTGGCTCTATGCCCCCGAGAGAGACCAGTGGCTTAACGCCAACACCCAGCACGACCAGCTACATGGTCGAATGTGGCACCCGGCCTCACTTGCCTGGGTCGACCTTGGTCTCCCTCCTCGGGCGCCGTCCGATCGGCAGGACGATGTCCCGGCCGCCGATTATAGGGCCACCGGGGACACACTACAGGCACCCCTCGACTTACCTCCTGAAGACGGGTGCTATGAACCCTCTCAGGACCAGTACCTCCCTGAGGCGGACGATACGAGGAGCTAGCCCCCACCTCATTGTACGATGTCCGCACGATAGAACGGTGGCGACCAGACCTCGTTAGGAGGGAGGCCGCACCCGCTGACGAAGTTCTCTCCCTCTCCCAATTCGCCGGTCCCCCCCCGGCCCAGAGATCTAGACCAATCTACCCAAGAACCCCTCAGTCGCCTCCTTGTTTACGGACAATCCCGTGACCAGGGAGATGGGCATTTCCCAGTCGGACCGTCGGTTGATCCCCCACCTGCCCCCCCTACTTCCGGCACCATCTCCTTTAAGAACCTAAAGGAATGGGACCGAGTAGCCAGGATGGGCTTCCTCCACACCACGGCGGGACACACCTACTTGGACATGCCCCTTCAGCGAGCGGAGGCTCTATGGCCGGAGGACGATGGTGCCATCCCAGTACCGGGGGACTCGGGCTCTGAGGCGCACCAAGAGCCTGACCCTCGCTTGTTCAGCGATCCTTTCATGCGACACCTAGTTAACAGGATTTCGCATCACCTTTCGGCTGCGGCGGACAGCGCAGCCAGAAGCCACTTCAACTGCTTGTTGGTCGCGAGAGATGCCATGCTGGCGCGGACCTCTCTCTCCCCGACGCTTAAGGCAGCCCTGCGATGCATCCCGGGCCAGGACCAGTCGCTCTTTGGCGACTACTCGGCTGACGTCATAGCACAAGCAGTTGAGGAACGCAAGCAGGCTGTGTCCTTTGCGCCCAGGCCACCGCCACGCCCTGCTAGACCCCCACTTCGTTCCTTCCCCAGGCACAGACCCTATCCCAGACAATCGCCTTCCCGCACCGCACGGCCCGCCAAGCGACCTAATCTTCTCCCAAGGCCTAAGCCAAAACCCCATCAGCAAAATTTTCGGTTAGGCCAACAGTCACGCTCCCGGAGCTGACTAGGGAGACAGCCCGAGGGGGACTTAGATCAGGTAGCACCCCCCCTCGCCCTATCCCCCACCCACCAGCCCAGACCCTCGCCCCCCCTGGCGGGCAGCCTCTCCCGGCATGCCCACCAGTGGAGACGCATGCGCCTCACCCCTGGATAGTGGCGGTGCTACAGGAAGGGTTTCGCCTTCCTTGGGCCCACGAGCGTCCCCCCCCTCATGCTATCTCCCCCTCCCTCCCCCAACGAACCCTCCCCCGCCAAAGCAGAAGCTCTTCGCACGGAAGTCCAAGACCTCCTCAAAAGAGGGGCCATCTCGGAGGTTTCCCACCCAAACCCCGGCTTCTACTCTCACCTCTTTGTGATCCCAAAAGCCTCGGGAGGATGGAGGCCCATTCTAGATCTTTCGCCCCTCAACAAGTTCCTCAGGCCCACCAAGTTCAAGATGGAGACCCCCACCCAGATCCGAGACTCCATCCATCATCGCGACTGGGCCACATCCATAGACCTGAAGGACGCCTATTTTCAGATCCTGATTCACCCGGCCCACAGACGATTCCTACGGTTCGTCTGGCAGACCCCGGAGAGGCCTGCACGCATAGTGGACCTCATCTCCTGCCTGTCACAGGCACCCCACACCTCGGCCAGAACCCTGTCCTCCCTCCTAGGAATGATGGAGTCCCTGTCTCCCCTCATTCCCCTGGGGCGGGTCCCCAAACGCCAACTTCAGAGGGAGTTCCGCCGACGTTTGTCACAGACCTCCGACCGCTGGGACCAGGTCATTCCCCTCGGACACTGGTTCATTTCGGCGACGGAGGAGCGGCTCACTCCAGCCACTCTCTCCACCGGGGTCCCCATCTCCCTCCCAACCCAACCCAACCACTGGAACTTTATACAGACGCCTCCAACTTGGGCTGGGGGGCCCACGTGGAGGACAGTCACGCCTCGGGGGACTGGGAGCTGGAAGCGGTCAGGCTAGCCCTTCTCCAACTCCAGCACAAGGTCGCGCACCGACTTGTTCTCCTCCTCACGGACAATACGTCGGTAGCTTGCTATGTCAACAAAGGGGGAGGGTCCCGCTCCATAGGCCTCTCCCTCAGAACAGAGGCCCTCCTTCGCTGGTGTCGCGCAACCATTGGTTTGTGCCCATGATCGACCTGTTTGCCACCAGCTTCAACCATCACCTGCCCCTGTACGTCTCCCCCGTTCCAGATCCCCAGGCGGATGCAGTCGACGCACTATCCCTCCCCTGGACGGGCCTACTGACGTATGCCTTTCCCCCCTTCCCCATCCTACACAAGGTGATCAGGAAGGCAAGGCTGGAAAGACCCAGGCTGATCCTCGTAACGCCATGGTGGCCGACCCAGTCTTGGTTCCCGGACCTCAAGTCCCTCACCCACGTTCCCCCCCTCCGGCTCAGCCCTCGCTGGGACATGCTGAGACAACCCCGGTCAGGTCTTCCTCGCTCCAATCCCAAGATGCTTCGCCTACACGCGTGGCTTCTATGCCAGCCCAACTGCGAACATCTGCATCTACCCCCCACTCGGAGAGACCCCAGTCCGTCCTAGACACACTAGCCGGGGCAGGGGCCTCTCAGGGATTACGGGACTTCGCCTCGGCATCTCGCAGAGCCAGCACCGAATCCCTCTACAACTACCATTGGGAGAGATGGATAACCTGGTGCTCAGATAACTCTGTTCCCCATTACTGCCCCTCCAACATCCAGATAGGAAATTTCCTCTCCCACCTATCCTCTTCCCTTAAGCTGTCGGCTGGCTCCATTCGGGGCTACAGATCAGCTATCTGCACCACCATTCGTCAACTGGGGGGCCCTTCTTTTGACAATGACTTTCTCCTCAGAGAGGTGTCTAGAGGAGTTGCTCTACGGGAAGCTCAGTCCCCTAGGCGCATTCCCCTCTGGGACCTTTTTACGGTCCTCGATGCCCTCAGAAAACCCCCTTTTGAACCCATTGCTTCTATTCCTTTTGACCTCCTCTCCTTTAAGACCACCTTTCTCCTCGCCCTGGCCTCGGCCAGAAGACGAAGTGAGATTCACGCCCTCAGCGGTGACCCCACAGATATCGCCTTCCACAGGGACGGCTCAGTCTCTCTCAAGTTCCTTCCGGAGTTCTTGGCAAGAATCAGGAACCGGGCACCCCCTCTCCCTTCCTCGTCATCCGTTCCCTGACGGACATCTTGGGAAAGGGAGAAAAAGATGGAGACATGGACCTTTGCCCCTCCAGGTGTCTCAGGTACTACTGGGAACGCACACGCCCCAGGCGCTCCTCCCAGAGACGACTCCGTATCTCCCTCAACCCCAACAATACTAGAGATATCTCGGCGGGAACTATCTCCAGATGGCTCTCCAAGACGGTGAGATCTACCTACGCTCAGGCGTACAAGGATCTCCCTGTCCTATCACCCAGGGCCCACGAGGTCAGAGCACTGGCCACTTCCACAGCGTTCCAGTACTCTGTTCCCGTGCGCCACCTGCTGGAGGCAGCCTACTGGCGTTCGGAAAATCCCTTCATTAATTTTTACCTGAGGGATATCCGCATGACCAGAGCTGATGGGTCTAAGGGGATTTCCTTTGTGGCGACCAATGCAGCCATATCGGTCAACCCCAAGAACCATTAGGGCGCTCGCCCTCCTCCGATTCCTTTAAATTCTGCTATGGTCTGACATGGTATAGTATATGACGCCAAAATGGGGAGTTTGTGTTATACTCCCTGTTTGGCTAATATACTTACCATGTCAGACTCTAATTCCCTCCCTACCTTCCCCTCTGGCGCCAAGGTTCTCGGGGTTACCATACACACAGGCCTCGCTGAATGACGTATACGAAGTTGACACTGGCTTCTTCCGGGGCCGGAAGTGGGGTGACATCACGTGACTGCACGTGACTGTCTTATGACTGCATTGGCCACGGAAAAATTCGGCCTGACAGAGCTGGCTAACTGCCGTTGAATGCTATGGTCTGACATGGTAAGTATATTAGCCAAACAGGGAGTATAACACAAACTCCCCATTTCAGCAACCCAAAATTTGGATGAGACATATAGGCAATCCCTAGAATGCTCATTTCGGGAATAGACACACACATACTCTCACATGCTCGCAGAAGATGAAGGCATTAGCTGGATTGTGATATACTGTATTGAAAGATTTTTGAATTTGCTGTCCTTATTCTATCAGGCATTGATCAAGATTAAAATCATGGACCTCCAGGTGAGAAATCTTCACATACCCACCTCTTGGCTCATATGTATTACATATTTGTTTTCACATTGGCATGTGCCCATTTTAGATTTTGTTTTTTGTTTTATTTGTAGAGTCGCCGGTGGCATTATTCTCACAGGTCACTTTTTTGGTTTTCCCATACACATACACACCCCAGGTGCCCTGCACAGTTTTATCACCAGCAGCCCACATGGAGCAGTCTGTCACATTGTCATCAGCTTGCCCACCAGAAGTGGTGTCCGTCTTGATCAAACATGCTGGACCCCCAACTAGGCCCTTCACTGATGACAGTTAACTGCTTATCACACAGTCAGCTTGAGTGAATGTCCCCCTCCAGAAGATGCCACCATGTGATCCGCTGATGATCACCATGAAGTTTACAATCCAGATCCAATCAATAGGTAGACATTGTATAAAAACTTGCTGTTTCTAGGAGCACTTTGCACAAACTTTCATTAAAAAATTATGGATTTCATGTAGTTTCACTCAAATTCATGCTTTCATCTTTGGATTACAATTTTTCAAAGTTTAGCAGCACATAGCAGACCATTTGGCTCACAAAAGATAAGGAATCTCTTTCTCTCTCTTTCTCTCACTCTCTAATATCAGTGATGTTACCAGAAAGACCAGACCTTGCTTTGATGATTTTTATTAAAGGCACATTTTCTGTCATTCATAATGCAGATTCTACACAAAACAGTTTTCGCCAAGGCACTTAAATACATTAATTTCCCAATAAATACCTGACATTCCCTGAGAGGGTTATTGCAATGAAGTATATGCAACTGCACATACTAGGAAGTAAAACAGCACAAAGTAACTGAACAATTTTTTCATTTCTTTTTAATCCATTGGTTGGTTTGATTATCGCATCATACTGAAGTAATACAAAATTGCATATCAACATGTTCAAACCATTATTACCAGTGAAGGCGCTAATCTGCTTTCTGGGTTGGCAGAAGTCCAGTTTACAATGATCCTTAATATTTTGGGGCAAGCGTTTTTTTGTTTTTTTTTAAGTGGAAGACAGTAAGAACAATATGGCTGGAAAATAAATTTCTTAAATCTGCTTTCACAATTCTGGATTGGCAGAAGTCCAGTTTACAATGATCCTTAATATTTTGGGACAAGGGATTCTTTTTTAAGTGGAAGAGAGTATGAACAATATGGCTGGAAAATTAATTTCTTTTTTTGCCATCTCATTTTCTGTACCACTCCAGCGGCATAACCTCACACTGCTCATTCCCATTCCCCATCCACAGTCACAATTGACTTGTCTTGCTGCGGCCCCGGCATGGGCAAAAATACAGAAAGAGTCACTGTCCGATTGTCATAAGGCATCATTTCTAATTCCATGTCATGACAGATATTCATGGGCCTCAAAAAGCATGGAACACAAACCAAGAGAAGAACTAATACACTCAATCATGATTTGTCTAAACTGCTTTACATATTTCAAGAATTGGTCAATGTGGTTCAAATACTGGATGTATTAAATTTAGATGGAATCCTTGTTCGGAAATGACACTGTGCATCTTGTTATGTAAAGATGAAAGAAGAAAAAAAAAAAACAGAAAAGGTTACTGAAATAAACAGAAATCTAACGTTCATTTTTTCAACTATTTCACAAATGCAGATTCTTCAATGTGTGACATTCAATGCATTCATGTTACATGTGAACTTTAAAGAATCTGAAAGGAGTATGAGAAAGGTAAAAAAAATGTTGCTTGTCAATGTTGGATGCCATCCTGGAATGGTACATACCAAAAGAAAGAGAACTGTACTTCAAACAAATTAATGAATGATGCAAATAGAGTCAGCACAACGCATATAAACTATCAAAGAGTACAAACTGTGCAACACAATCTATACATGTAATACACATAGGTTGCACACATACACACATATTGCACATAAACTCTAACTTTATGACAGCAGTTAAGATCCAATGCCCCAATCACAAATTCATGCAGACAGCTGCCTGAGAAGATTCAGTTTATAGCAGTACACTCTGTCATCCCTACAACCCACAATTAAGTGTCTGCCAACGACAACTGGTGAAGAGAACACTTCCCCTGGCAAGGTCTTCTCTCCAATCAGTGATCCTGTTGCACAACTCAGGATCGTGACCGAGCCTTCCGTTGATGCACATGCCACAAATTGTTCACAGAGTACACAGTCTTCATCTGGCTGCATTACTTTGTAGAGTAATTCAGATCCAGGTATTTCATTTGTGTTGTGCTTCTCTTTTTGCAGATGTCCTTGTATACACAGATCAGACCTCTCACCTGTCTGTGAACAGCACAATGCATCTTCAATCTCCCCATTCTTCAGACTGCTTTGGCAGGCAGCATGTCTCGAGACGCCAAATTCTGATAGCAAATTTGTCTTTTTAGCAGCTTGAGGATCTACTTTCTGCATGTCTGTGTGAGCTTGCACATGACAGCCCCATTCCAGTCCCTTTGTTGAAATGCTCTCTTTGGAGTTTTTTGATAGATGGTTTCCATTGAAACAACTCCTGACATCCTGTGCTTCAGGTTTTTCCAAATGCTGACTGAAATGAATGTTACCATGGAGACTGAACACAAAAGGCGAGGCATACACTGTAGACAATGTGTGGTGTTTCCACACCAGTTCTCCTGTATCTGTGATGCAGTACAGACAGTTGTCATGACAACCGAACAGTATGCAAGGTTTCTGTCCAATGCTGCTTGTAGTGATCACAGGAGATGAAAAGATGGGTGCCTCCGTTCTGTAGATCCACATCTGAAAACCACACACAGAGAACACATGCAAAATCAAATAGCCGCAATTGTGTTCATTGTTTCATCAGAAACAATTATATGGAAACCAAACCACCATAACTGCTGTAAAAATGCTGCGAACACATTCTGGCATGGTTCCCTTACCACAACTGAGTTCTATCCCCCTTCCCCTGACTCTTCCCACTTCGACGTTTTCTGGTCTTCTTAAATGCACAAACATACACATGCTCTCACTGTTGCAACAAAAGGAAACACAGAAATTTGATGTCACAAAAAAATCAAGCTGTTGCCTTCCCCCTCATGCATCCTAAATCTGTGCATGTGTGTGTGTGAGACTGCATTGTCTCATTTTCTGTGCCCCCTCAGTGGCATTACTTCCCTGTTCATTCCGGCCAGCCCGTACACACCCAGGTTTGTCATGTAGCAGTACCAGCACTGGCAGTCCACTGGGTGCAATAAATAACAGATCATCATGAGGAAACCCACCAGAGGAGATACTCCCCTGCACCTGAGTTACTTTGGTGGTGTTCAGTGGTGCCTGTTCTGATTCAACATATGTCTTCAATAGACAAACTGTTCAGTTAAAATCTATTGTAAATGACTCTGATATGTACACTGCTTTTCCTTTGAATGGTGACAGCCCTGAAAAGTGGTCATCTGAGCTAGAACAATATTTATTATGAAAGTCTGAACCAGAAACTGCCACAATGAAGTGTCTGTGACAGAAAAACACCTAGTAAGATGAGGTAATGTTGCTCATAGCTCAGCTGACCACAAAGGGCCGTATCAGGGCTGTCACCGCGTTCAGTCAACTCACAAGTCATTCACCAAAAAAAAAAAAAAACTCATTCACATAACCCTTTAAAATACACCTTCTAAAAACACACCCAGAAAATATTTCTTCTGTAAAATCTTACATCAGATTTAAAATGTTGATCTCTTTCAGAAATTCAAAGACCACATTGGGCGGAACATCTCTGAGCAAGGTTTTCATGGAGTCTCATGTAAAATGTTAATATCTGACAACATGAAAGTCCCAACACTCTAAGAGAATATGTTTCACTGTGAGTGGTACATGACATGGAATGTAAACACACCTGCAACCCTGTAACACAGGACAGGCAGTAGAAGCAGCTGTCCACACAACCCATGTACAGACAATCATCATACACTGCGGGGGAGCTGAAGACTGGTTTGCCTAGTGACACTCTCCACACAACAGTCCCAGTCACCTGAAACCAAAGGTTTGCAACAATGGACATTCATATCTCGGGGGGCACAGCTGAAAATCAATCGGGCGCAATCAACTTGCAGTGGATGTATGTGCTTGTCAGTGAGGGACTGAGCCATCCTTGTGATGGGCTGCAACCAATCAGACCAAGTCGTCAAATCATGGTTTATCATGACCTCTTCATCACAATGGAAAGCATCACTTCATTCACTGGTGTCAATGGCAGTTTTTTAACAGAGAAAGAACAGATACTCTATCTCAAATCCATGAAACTTCTCTACTTTCATTGAAGGTCAATTGGCATGGGCTTAAAGAACTCTGGAGTCAGGAATTTTACTGTGTTCTCATTCTATAGCATTACACAATCTAACAATGACATGTACAATTATAAACAGGACAATTCTTACAGTAGATGCAGCAGTGACATGTCCTCTTAGAGTGGCCGTGTACACTGCAGAACTATCACAGGCCAGGACAGGGGAGGCAAACACACCTCCACCACCCATCCAGCTTTTCCAGCTCACTCTCTGCTTCTGAAACAGTCCACTGACATATCAGTAAATATTTTGGCAAATAATGTAAACCACAATAATCCCTATGAATATAAATATAACTGGTTATCAGTATGCTCGGTAAGTGGCAATTCAGAAAATAAAAAGTCAGCAAATGTCCCATTTCGCTTTTTATTATTATTTACCAACAAATTCTTTGAAAAAAACAAAAACTCTACATGAATTGTTTGTTTATGTGCACAGACATATGCATGGCCATACCAAAAACATTATATATAGATTTATCAATTCTAATACAAGTTTGATCCACAGATGACAGGGTTTAAATTTCATAAAAAAAAATTTTTTTAATGTTTTTTAACGGTTTCTTGATTTTGAAATCCTTGACTCAAACAACTATACATTCTACAGCCAGAAAAAAAAAACAAAAAAACATGCAACTCCATGTTCGGATCTTTTTTCCCATCATCTACATAAAAATCAAAGCATATTTCATAAAAAAAAATCTTTTTTTTTCAAGTGCAACTATTGTTTACTACATTCTCACATACATTGCAATTGACTGCATACAGGAATCCATCATGTGAACCGCAGAAGACAAGATGGGACACTGAGTCCGCCACAGGTGAGCACTTCACCACATCTCCTGTCTCCACCTGCCACTCCACTTCACCTGTGTCTGCCTTCAGCACGTACAGTTGGTGGTCATAACAACCTGTCACACACCACAACACACACATATACTGAGTGTACAAAACAATGCCAAAATTAAAAGAGTGTCTAAGACCCAGCCACAAACCCTGCACCTCTGAAAAGGGAGATAAGATATTCATTGACTACATGTTAAGACCAGCAACAGGAATACAACAGCTAGTAAAAATGCTGACTGGAAATGAAGAAAATTCAAAAGAATATGGATCAACAAGGGGGACTTTCACAAAGATACCCTGATGTAACAAATCAGAGTGGTACCTGTATAACGTGGTTCATATGTCAATTTTGTCAACAGAGTTTAGCCTAGTCTTAAAAGCAGAAACTAGGGATTTTGCCATATTGACAATGTTATCATGTCTGTTTTCTTTCTTTCAATAAGATCCGGTGCCCTATCAGAGGCATTAACCCTTCGACAGTTATTCCCACACCTCACCCACACTTAATGTTTTTGTTTGGAGTCTCGGAGTCAATAGACCAAAGGGGTCTTCAAGAGGCAACTCGCCAAAAGAAACACCACAGTGCTATTGAGTCACTTCAGTAATGCTCAGTGATGCCTGTTTTGATCAAATGTAGGCAGGGCACTATCTGTCAAGCCTCCTATTGATGACAACAATTGCATAGTCACACTGCATGTTGTTTACAGCCCAGTCGACAACACCTGCATTATCAGAGCTGCTTAGTCACACACACAAGTAAACAAATGTTCAGATTGCCAGCATCACTTGCCACTCACCCACAACCACACGCCTTCCACATGGGGACAAGCAGGCAGAACTCTCCACACGATCACCCAGCTGTATTGACCACACAACTGTTCCACTGCTGACGTCCACAGCAAAGAACCGATGTGAGTGGGAACCAATGAACGCCAGTGTCTTGCCACTTCTGCAAGCATACCAGCTTCATTAATGCCACCTATCAAGTACACTTTTAGTATGAAGAACATGGATAATGATTACTGGTAAGTAAACTATAGTGAATGTTTTTATGCAAAGATGTGCAAGTGCTCTTGCGTGTATGCGTGCGTGCACGCAGGCGCATGTGAGTGTATGTGTGTGTGTGTGTGTGTGTGTGTGTGCAATGGAATCCACTTACTTTTGAGTATCTATAACATAGTTCAGAATTTCATGTACATGGGCACAATTTTTATCATTTCAAATCACTCAAAGGCAGGGGCCACTCAGGCCCCTGGCGGGGTACAGGAGCAATGACCAGGTTTAAAAACTGTAAACAACAAAATTCTAAATAGATGGAAATTCTGTTAAGTTTCAAACAACAGGTATAATCAGGAGAACATCATGGTTGAACCGGTTTATGTGATAGTACAAACACACTCCTAGCCCCCCCCCCCCCCCCCCCTTTAAAAATAATCATCCAAATGAAAGACATGACAATATGAAACAGACAAAGGAATGGATCTTACTTGGTTATCCCTACCAGAGGTGAAGCATCAACGCATTTTCCTGTGTCACAAGCCCATTGGAGTTCCAGCTCAACAATGCTTCTTTCTCTTTCCTCCTGTAGAGGTGAACAGAATTTGTTTCCATTGTTTTTACCTGAGATGTCTTCGCATGTTCTGGCAGAATCACTAGACGACCAACAGGTACTTGCTCTGCTGATGCTGCAAATAAACATGTCTGTACCTGTAATGTGTGCATCCTTGTTAACATGTTTTGGTGATTTTCTATCAAACAATTCATGGCAAGTTCTTTTCTTCCCTTCAGTGTGCTCTTGTTTTTTAGCCAGCTCTATAATTCTGCCATTTGGTTTCTGAATGCAAGGTGTGGAAATGTCCGACATTGTGTCACTGGTAAAATGCTCTTGATCTGACAGAACAGTACGATCCAGGCATGAAGACTGAGAAGCTTCTTTTCTCACTTTGACTGGTGGCTCTGACAAATCCACATGATTCCCAGGATCATGTTTCCTAATATACAACTCCCCATTTCTGTGATCTTTGGCAAGCTTGCTTTCGTCTGCACAACCGTTACACTTCCACTTTTGTCTGATGAAGTACACAAAATCAGCAAAAGTCTTGGTCAGTACGATGTCCAAGAGGTCTGGCACATCCTGGCCTAAGTGTTGCTGGACCTGTTCCACAAGATGTACAGCTTTCAGAGAGTCTCCTCCACAGGCCAGGAAATTGTCTGCTGGTGATACAGTTCTCCTCTGGTCCCCGAGGGTACCCTGTTGAACAAGACAAACACGTATGCGTACATACTTTTCCTTCAAATAATCAATCCAGTATTCATTATGACCAAAGAAAGAAATAACCGAACACACTGCAAAATCCACCTTACTATTTCACAATTCTGAACAATGAAATGGGTTTCAATTTTAATGAGTATGTCATACACAGTCACCTGAAGGCAGTGATCCACAAAAATGTTAACTGATGCAACCAAAACAGTGTGATGGGACTTGCAGGTGAATTCTTTTCATTTGTCATTTTCTTGATTCTTAACTGCACCCAAATTAGGAAAGAATGCTAATTTCATGGAAGCAAATCAGAGAAAAACTGAAGGTGATGAATCCACAACTGACCTGACAATATGGAAAAAGCAGAGGAGGGTTAGTAAACCAACAAAATTATCTGTTTTATGTCTCACCTTCATAAATCGATTGCAGTTCTGCACTCACATGCTGTGAATATCAGAAACTCATACAGAAATTCTACCAGAAAAATGTTGGAGGGATCTACTTCTGCTTCCTTTCATGTGATCCAAATGTTTCAGAACATGCTGTATGTGCTTGAAGTTATCAATACTGTCATCAAACATGTTTTTCTAAGCTTGCACTTTTTCAGAAAATATATTTTGAGGAATGGATCTGCGATTTTTCATGGAAGATGCATGCTATGTGTATAATGTCATCCATACCAATGGCCCAACTAGCCTTCCCCTTAAAAAATGTGATGGAAATGTACGTAGGTGTGAGATGTTATGCGTGCATTCACTCTTGGAACCTTACTTTACAGTTCATTGGAAGGACTTGCTTGATTACTTCATGCAATATTATGTTTGAGCTGTACCTGCCACAGTTTGCCAGACCACAGCTCCACACAGGCAGGAACAAGGGAGCGGTGCTGCTCAGTCCTCCGCTTCAGCAGTTGCACCAAGGAAGCAACATCCAGCTTTCCTGGAAAAGGAGTAACTGACAACATAACCTGCAAAGAAATTCACTCTTACATATATGTACACAATACACACATATGCAAAAATGCAGAGAAGCATGCATAC
>CM065720.1:72805138-72807638 GCA_033310375.1 Conus canariensis | reverse complement strand
CACCCCACCCCCATCCCTACCCCCTTCCTCCATTCTCACCATCCTTCCTTTCCCAACCTATTCTCTCAAAAGGAAGACAGCATAGAAAAAAAATCTCTTCTCATGAATATACATCAATCAATGCTGTTGTTCTGAAAAGGATCTATTTTCAAAAAGACAATCATTCAGTTTACCCTTGTGCAAAGCTGCCAAGGCCTTGAAAGCACAAAGCGTAGCATTCTGGCAATTTAAGGATAGCATTCCAAATTCAAGCATTCTACTCACATGCAATATCAAAAGTCAGACTCAAACACACTTTCAGACGCACTTTGATTTGCACATGACATGATGGTGAGCTAAGAAGACAGAAATCTCGCTAGTAATCCCATGATTTTCACTTGGAATAAACAAATAGAAATGGCCTTCAATGAAACCAGTCACTAAGACGCCAAAACGGCGGTCATCTACATCAATTTTCCTTGTGCTTTTTCTATTTCTGCTTACTGAACTTGGCCATTTTCACCATATAAGTCTAAAGTCTGTAGATCTAAATTGTTTTGATTCATTTACGTTAAGTCTGTAAAGCATTTTTTTTTTCATATAAATTTCAAATTTTCGCTTAACTTTGTAGTCATTTACGACACCCATGTTGTTGAATTTTGGATGCCAGCGGTGTTCAAGCTTACGTCTGACTGAAAATTCAGTGCTAAGTAGACCCGGAACCCACCTTCACATGCAATTAACTGATATCAATATTACTTGTAAAACAGCAAATCTGAAGAACACAGCACTCTGTGGGAAAAAACAACAAAAACAGTAACAAACACACCACCTCTTAAGCAGTCAACACTTTGCGTTGATATAGTAGCACCCACCAAACAAACCGTAACAATGACAGCAGCTGTGCCTAAACTTAAACCCTACCAATCATGATCTGTCCTGTTCCAGTCTTCACTTCGATGCCACATTCATCCACCACCTTGACTCTTGTTCCTGTCAAAGCTTCACCAATAGGAACAGGTTCCTTCACAGACCTGTAACAGTAACGATGACCATTCATCTATCCTGCAACGCCACTAACCAAGGAAAATTAGCAGATGTTTTGTAAACTTTTGTAATTGTTTGTTCCAGGCTTGGAAGTCATAATTACAGTAAAGCATTTACAGAAATGAAAGGAATGATTTGCTCTAAAATGTTGTCTCCAGCTGGGCTGAATGGTACATTACGAATATGGCCTGATTTTTCTTTCCCCCACTCTTTGTGTGTAGTCATTACACAGATAAACCAAAGACAATAGGCGTGTTGTGTGTGTGTGTGTGTGTGTGTGTGTGTGTGTGTGTGTGTGTGTGTGTGTGTGTGTGTGTGTGTGTGGTTTCGTGCATGTATGTATCTACCTACAAAAATCTACATTTTATCTACCAGTTGAATTCAGTTAACATCTTTTTCATTCTTTTTCAAGTCTTAAAACAACTAACGCAATAAAACATCACCCAAAAGATCTGTAACTTATGTGAATACCTGGCTTTTTTTTTTATTATTAAATAAGCTACTACAGTATTTAAGTCACAGACCCCATAAGAAAAAAGAAAGAAAGAAGAAAACACACAGTACAGGATTTACATGAAGAATGTTATATGTTAAGGCATTAAAGCAGGTACTAATATTAAGCAGACAGTATGTTATAAATAATGTAATGTCTTATGCCATCATTCCTTAAACATGGCCATTATGAAAATGAACTTCAGCACAATGACAACTTTTCAACACAGAAACACACAAATATATTGGAGGACTGTGTAAAATAATAATGTCATTTTGTTTGCACTGCAAGCACTGAAAT
The DNA here is from genome assembly GCA_033310375.1 of Conus canariensis. Lineage (NCBI taxonomy): Eukaryota > Metazoa > Mollusca > Gastropoda > Neogastropoda > Conidae > Conus > Conus canariensis. Next base: position 72,805,819 of record CM065720.1, on the reverse strand, counting down.
CATCTGTTTTAGCAGTATGGGTGATATTTCAGCTTTTTTTGTGTTTGCGTTTAGTGCTTTCATTTTGAAAATGTCGGTTTCTCTCTGTGTCCTTTTGGTTCCCCACCTGAACCTGTGCATTGCATCACTACAGTTTCATGTTGGCTCTATGGACAAGCTTATCAAAAGCAATGACAAAGCTTTTAAACGATGCCACAGCATCACTTCACCACACACAAACTGTTGGATAGAGACGAAGTTTATGACCCGCTACTCCCGTCAGCAACAACAACAACAAAACAAAACAAAAATCTCAGCAAAATGACACATATTTAACCCACAGGAGTCAAAATTTGAAGGAACAACAACAACAACAAAAGAAAACATGGGTTTCAGTTCTCACCCTTTTGGGGGTCTGGCACAGTGGAGTGTAGCCCAGCAAGAGACCTCGGTGATCCCATACACATTGTAGATCCTGGTGCAGTTCTCAGGGTGCAGACAGACATCCAGAACAGTGCGGCTGGGGAAAGCCTCTCCTCCGAATGCCAGCAACCTCAAGGGACTGTCAGCACCCAGCAAAGTTGACCTGACCCTGCCTGGATCAAGCCTTCGGAACAGGGAGGGTGTGATCTTTGAAAAAAAGATTACAAGTAAAATAGCTTGCATGACCATATGATGTTAACATGAAGAATGGAAACAGAA
>CM065720.1:72795138-72800138 GCA_033310375.1 Conus canariensis | reverse complement strand
AATCACTGTACATGTAATAGGATGTGGGAATAATGATCGAATTTGTAAACTCTTGTAACACAATGTCTCACTACCACAGTGTTGGTCAGTGCTTCTTGTCTAAGAACCTTCTCTCCTATCTTTCCTTAAAAATGAAGACTATATCACAAACTTTTTCAAAATCCCTTCTCAGGTGAGCTCATGGCACTTTAACTCAACATTTTATTTTCACTCATTGCATTTCAAGAGATGTGTACTCTAACCACAAAGAAGACACATCTCCAAACATATTCCCATGTTACACCTTTCAAGAAACATGAAAAAGAAATGAGACAAACCAAATCATGAACAGAATCAATTGAGTTATCAGTCTGCCAATACCATCCTTATAAAAAGGTCTATACCCTTAGAATTCCACTTTTTAAGAAATATTCAAGTCAGTGTAGGAAATCACTTTTTTGAAAGTAAGCTATCCATAAATAGTCCTTTTTTCCTTTTTGGACCAATTTCTTTTCATTTCATTTGTAAAGTTCAACTGAAAGTGTATGCCAGCATGTACTCGCATGCGCGCACACATACACCCACATCCATACATGTATACACAGACACACACTCACACACACATGCACCACACGTGCGTGCACACACACACACACACACACACACACACACACACACACACACAAACACACACACAAAACCATGCAGATTTGCGTGTCTGGCAAGAAAAAGACAAACACTGAACAGAGAGAGACACTATGACATATTCAGAGAAAAACATACTGAGACAGAGACTATGATAGAGGTACTCAGGTAGGAAAGGTTACATGTAAATGGAAATGAAAGTTACCCCACTTGTTTACTGTTACATGTAAACTTTATACTACAGGCAGGGTAGGTAACATAAAATATGCACACAATATGATAATTTGAAAAGTCATTCGTTCACAATCAGTTATTTATCTACCATGTCCAAAAGTCTAGTGTATGGATAAAACAGGCAACAAAAAGTATTTGAGGATCTATTGCAGAGAAATTAAAAAATACAGGAGGGCAGTAAAGAAAAAACAGTTTAGAGTTCACTCCTTATCTGCTTATCTGGGAAAAACTGTTTTTTCATGTGTCCTTTAGCAGATCAAACATGAAATGTGAAACCAATCAAAGAAGAAAGCTATTTTGGTTATCAGGTCTGAAATACAAAAATTGTTCTTTTTTATGCCCTTAATGCACAGTTTTAAGAAAGAAACTCAAATGTATTTCTAATTCCAGACTTCAAAAAAAAAAAAAAAAATCTGCAGTAGTGTTTGCAAACATACATTAATGAGCAAACATGCATTAACAACCTTATTTCATAAAAAAATAAAAATTCAACAGAAATTTGGAGTTTACACTTAACGCTAATTAAATATAATACAGTATTTTTATGATAATAATAATCTTAATAGCAGTGATGATAATTATGAAAATAAACATGATGTAAATCTAGAAATGTTTACAACTTTAAATTAAAAAAATGAATGCACAAAGTCTCCACAACAAACAGGTCTACTCACTTGGTTTGCTCTTTGCCACATCTCTGAATAAGTGATCCTCTGAGAAGTACTTTCTTCCTCGAGCCCATCATAAACAACACTTACATAATCTGGTGTTTTCTTCACCTGATCTGCAATAAGATCGGCAATAGTTTTACCAGCATCATGAGCCATTATGATTAATGGACGATTGTCGTTGATGTTTTTATCTCGCGAATTTAACTTCTATCTGGTTTGTCGTTGTCATTCCTCGAGTATGTTACGCAAGTTTTCACTTTAGAGATTTTCTCCCGTATATTCCATTATTTTGCCATTGTTCACCGGCTCAAAAATCGCCGTCTCTCGTATGCTACCCGCCAGCTGTGCCCATGGCTGCCGACGTCGAACTCGGTGACTCGAGCGGCATTGTTGACTGGGGCGCTTTTGTTTCTCAGCCTGTTTCAGCAGCAGATGTCATTCCAGAATCAGGGAACAAAGAACGAGTTGATGAGACATGTGCCATGACCAGAACATGCAAGCGATTCTGCACTATATCGAGTATTGTTTGTATGGTGTTGGTTTTATCCCTCAAAAAGAAGATTAAACACATTATATTGACTATGTAAGCGCACTTTCACTACATGCTTTGGACACTTGTGTTTCTGTTTACAGAAGCCATCAGTTCCTTTTCTCCTCTGCAAAAGAAAATTGTCTAGGGGAGATAAATTCATGCAATTGAGCCAGTCGCCATCCTCTTCAGGCAACTCACCCACTTGTCACCCTCGGTTGAACAAGGAGACCTCACAGTGAAAACGACAGATCAAACAAACTCCCATCCAACTCCATCCCCACCGCCTCCCCCCTCGACCTACCGACTGTCACTTTCAAACACACACACACGCGCGCGCGCGCGCGCGCGCACGCACGCACTCTCGCACACACACACACACACACACACACACACACACACACACACACTCACACACACATATACGCTCACACACACATACGCTCACTCACTCACTCAGACCAGATACTAACATACAAAAGAATACACTTATCAAAGTAGAAGTGATTGTAGTAGTAGAAGTAGTTCCTGTCGTAATCATCGTCGTCGTCGAAGAAGCATCAGTAGGCAAAAGTAGTCGTGATCATTATAGGGGTACTCGTTGTCGTACCCCTGGCCATCAGCTTCATTGACTTCTCCAAAGCGTATGACAGTGTCCACAGACCATCACTGTGGAAAATCATGAAAACCTACGGCATCCCAGAGAAAGTTGTGTCGGCCATTGAACAGATATACATAAACTCCAAGTGCAGAGTCAGGACGGAAGATGGCTACAGTGACTGGTTTGAAGTTGTCACCGGAGTAAGGCAAGGTTGTATCCTCTCCCCTCTCCTCTTTGCAATTGCCATTGACTGGGTTCTGAAACACGCAACCCAAGGAAAGGGAATCAAGTGGACAGAAGGGAACAGCCTTTCAGATCTGGATTTTGCCGTTCACATTGCCGCTCTTGCAACACCACTCAAGATTTGCAGGTATTTGTAGACAACATCAGCAAGTTTGCAAGCAACATTGGCCTCATCATCAGTGCCAAAAAGACTAAAAAAAAACATGCTTACCGGTAAACACCAAGGGCCAACAGATGTTCTCATCGACCAAAAACAAGTGGAAGTAGTAGAGAACTTTACATACCTAGGCAGCTCTATCAACAACGCCAATTACCTCGACCATGAACTGAAGTGTCGTATTGGGAAAGCAACATCAGCATTCAATCAGATGAACGAAATATGGAACAGCAAGAAATTCTCCCTTGGAATCAAACTGAAATTTTATAACTCCAGTGTGATTTCAACGTTGTTATATGGATGTGAAACCTGGCAACTGAAGACCACCCAGGAGAGGAAACTCGACGCTTTTGATACTAAGTGCCTACGTAAGATCTTGGGCATCAAATGGTCAGACTTCGTACCAAATGAAGAGGTCAGGGAGAGGTCCAAACAGCTCCCCGTGTCAACCATCGTCTGCAGACGGCGCCTCCACTGTCTGGGTCATGTCTTAAGATTACCCTCTTCAAGACCTGCAAACCAGGCCATTAAATGGACCCTAGCAGGCCAGAGAAAGAGAGGACGACCCAGGATGAGCTGGCGACAGACAGTGGAGAGAGACCTCCGACTCGTTGACAGAGGGTGGGGTGACACTAGCAAACTGGCTGAGGACCGTGCACAGTGGAGCGCCTTGACTGCCTCATGCGTCGCAAGACGCGGGAGCATCTAAGTAAGTAAGTAAGTGAGTAAGTAAGTAAGTAAGTAGTAGTAGTAGGAATAGTAGTAGTAGTAGCAACAGCAGCAGCAGTTGTTGTAGTGGTGGTCATCGTCGTCGAAGCAGTAGTAGTAACAGTAGTAGTAGTAGAAGCAGCAGCAGCAGCAGCAGCAGTAGCAGTAGTAGTAGAAGTAGTAGTAGCTGTGGTAGTGGCGATGGTGGTGATAATGGTGATTACGGTAAGCCCAATGCTTGCAGAAGTAGCAACAGGAGCTGCAGCAGCAGCAGCAGCAGTTGTTGTCGTAGCAGTAGTCGCAGGCGGTCGAAGCATGGCCTTCGTGATAGCTTCCGGGAAAGAAATTTCTGTCACGAAGATCACAGAAGCCACTGTCGAAGTCGTTGTAGTCGTCGTCGTCATAGTAGTAGTAGTTGTTGTTGTAGTAGCTGTGGTGGTGGCGGCGATGGTAATGGTGGTCACAGTACGCCCAGTATGAGCAGAAGTAGCTCGGAGTAACAGAAGTAGCAACAGGAGCTGCAGCAGCGGCAGTAGCAGAAGTAGTAGTAATAGTAGTAGTCTTCGTCGCAGTCGGTCGTAGTCGTAATTGTAGTCGTGTCGTCGTCAAAATAGTAGTAGTTGTAGTAGTAGCAGCAGCAATAGTAATCAGTCGTCATCCTGATAGCTGTCACCGTCGAAGTAAAAATGGTCGTGTCGTCGTCGTCGTCGTCGTCGCCATCGTCGTTGCAGCGTTAGTAGTGGTGGTGGTGGTAATAGTAGCAGCTGCAGTAGCAGCACCAGTAGTAGTAGTAGTAGTAGTAGTAGTAGTAGCAGTAGTAGTAGTTTCACACTCACACTAAACACAGTGTTTTTAATGTCAATGTCAACGCTGTTGTCCCGGATTCCCGCTCTCGCTTCGCTTCGCCGTACGGTCGCACTAGAGATATGACAAATGCGATTTTCTAGCACTAAACTGATTCGCGCTTGGTGTCCCCACTATGTTAATGAGTTACCCTGCCCAATATTGACACACTCTGAATTAAGCAGAGGATTTGTATACGCACGCACACATGCACACATACACACAGACACACATACGCGCGCGCGCACGCACGCACACTCACACACACACACACTACACACACACAACACACACACACACACACACACACACACACACACACACACACACACACACACAGACGGACAGACAGGCAGACAGACAGAGAGAGAGCTCTTCATAAACAAGATG
>CM065720.1:72777638-72790138 GCA_033310375.1 Conus canariensis | reverse complement strand
CTATACTGATGGGTCTCTATTAAACAATAATGCTGGTTGTGGCTTTGTCATTCCATTTTTAAAAATTGAGAAGTCCTTTCATCTTGGGGCAAATCTATTTTTTACAGCCGAACTAATAGCAGTATTAATGGCCATAGAGTACATAAATGATTTATCGTTTGACTTTTATGATATTCTCTTCGGTGTAGATTCTAAGTCAGTTCTTCAAGATTTAGAATCTACAAATTCAAAAAATCGTGCTGAAGTCATATCAGAAATTAAACTACTTATTCACAACCTTATGTCAAGAGGCATAACAGTTAATTTTTGTTGGGTTCCTTCCCATTGCTTCATATCCGGAAATGAATGGGCTGACAGGATTGCTCGAGCAGGTGCAAACAATTCAGACAATACGGCTACTATTCATATTCCTTTGAGCTTACATGAAGGATATTCTCTCTTACAAAGAGCCTCTTTTGAAAAATTTGAGGAATACTACAAAGAAAGTGTTCTCCCCCGAATACACAAACTCGACTCTTCTATACTTTGTTGTACGAACTCTCGAGCAAGTAATCTTCTTAAAAGGGCTTCCTCAGTAAACCCAGTAAACCGTAATACAAACATAGGATTATATCCAAGACACAATAAACAACTTCTCTCCTTATTATTTCGGTTAAAAATAAATGCATTCAGAACAAAATATGTCAAGAATATTCGATGTGCTTGCGGCGCCCTTGATAATTGTACAACAACACACGTTCTATACTTTTGCCCCTACTTTGATTCCGATTTGTCAGAATTTAGAAATGATGCTTCAAAGTGCATATTCCAGGATACCATGTCTCTCTTAAATTTTGTACGAATTCTTATGTTAAGCCCAGTTGGCTCAATCCTGTAATTGCTGTTTCATGATCTTATTTTGTACAGTTGTTTGTTTTTACTTTTGATGTTTCTTTTTTCTTTTTCTTTTCTTTTCTTTTCTTTTTTAACAGTTTAATTCTTACTTAGAGTTTCTCCTCATCACACACACACACACACACACACGCACATGCATACGCACGCACGCGAGCGCGCACTCACGCACGCACGCAGCACGCACACACTCAAACACACACACACACACACACACACAAACACACACACCTTGTCTAATATCACATTTAGTGAAAAGACGTTAAATCTGTAAGATCAGCCGTTAGCGTACAATACTCAGCAGACCAGGTATCGTTGGAGTTGGTGTCTGTTGTTTATTCTCGCTCGTTATCGTCACTATGCAACAGAACTCGTCGTAATCTTAATATGCGAGATTGTAAAAGGGAGGTTACTCTACATCCCCTTTCTTAGCAGACAGCATACCTCTTTTAGATCTACTGTTACAAATATTAAATGATCTTTTAACATTTCTGCCGAGAAATTTTTTTCAAACCAATTCACTGCAAATGGAGAATTACTATGAACTGTCCTAGACTGGCTCAATAAATGACATTGCTTTAAATTTAAAATCTTATGCAAATTCCTAAGGGCCAGCTACAGTATTTTAAGTCCAAATGAAGTCCTTCTTCAAGAAGTTCTTGACGGATGCAGAACCTTCTTTAAAAGTCAAAATTTCAACTAAACTTGAAACTACAAACTAAACTGAACATCAACAAATAGTCAGGTGAGTACTTTGCTCTTTTACAAATCAAGTCTGTTAGGTGCTTGTACTCTCCTTCTTGACTTTGTGTACACTGTATTTTGTGCAGTCTGTTTTACAGGCATCTTATCAGTTGCTGGGTCTCCTGGTTTCTTAGCTGCGGGCTGCTGGACTGGTAAGGAAGAACTTTCACCAGCAGACTCTTCATGACTTGCTGTGTCCAGAGTCTCCAGCTTCTGGTTCGGCAATGTTGAGGAAGCAATGGGCTTGGATTTGACCGCAACCTGTTCCCCACTTCTTCGCCGAAGCTGATTGCGATTTCTGCGTTGAGTGCCTCTGTCAGTCTGAACGATAACAGACCGAGGTGAAGTGTTTTTGATCACCACTGCTTCTTTGTTTGTTGGAGTCTTCATCCACACAAATTGACCTTTTGAAAATCGTGGGACTTCTTTTGCTCTATGTCGGAGATCATGGTAATACTTCTGTTGATTTCTGAAATGTTCATCCTTCTTCTTGAATCCCTCGACGTCTGGTTTGAATGGAATGTACTGACTGGGCATTGAAGGTACACAGTTTCTAAGTTTCCGGCTCATCATCAGTTCTGCTGGACTGTAGCCATTCTGAAGGGGGGTTGTCCGGTAGTTGAGAAGGGCAATATATGGGTCAGCAGACTTCTTAATCAGATTCTTCACTGTCTGAACAGCCCTCTCTGCTTCACCATTTCCTTGTGGATGATACGGACTACTGGTGACATGAGTGAAGAAATAGTCTTGTGAGAATTTCAGGAATTCTCGAGAGTTGAACTGTGGACCATTGTCGGATACAACTACTTCTGGGATTCCAAATCTTGAAAAGATGGATTTACAGTGGTCAATGACAGCTACTGAGGTGGTCTGTTTCAAATGTACCGTCTCTATCCAACGGGAGTAATAATCTACTACTAAAAAATAAGAGTGTCCATTCAGTTCAAACAAATCCATAGCAATCTTCTGCCACGGGTAATCAGGAGTCTTGGTTGGCTTTAGAGGTTCAGATGGGAGTTTTCTCTCCTTCTCACATGTTGCACAAGCACCAACGACTTCTTCAATTTTATTTGAAAGTCCTGGCCACCAAACACAACTTCGGGCTAATGCTCTGCATTTCACAACACCCTGATGACCTTGGTGGATTCTGCTTAAAATCTCATTTTGCAGCTCAGCTGGAATAACCAGACGGCTCTGGAACAGCAACAGACCTTGCTGAACTGTCAAATCTTGACGAGCAAACCAGTATTGTCGCAGATTGGCATCTTTTTTCGCTGTTTCTGGCCAGTGGTCTAACTTACAAAAGTTCATGACTTGGCTGCAGATTTTGTCTGAGCATTGCTTTTGTCGAATCTCTTCTAGCTTTGCATCACTTGCGGGAATGCCGTTAATGACAGCAGAGACAAAGGCATTTGTCTCATCTTCCATTAAATGTTCCTGTTCAGCAGATGCACACCCAGGAGCTCTTGACAAAGTGTCTGCCGTCATCAGATTTTTCCCTGCAGTGTATACTATGTCACAGGAATACTGCATCAGACGCATTCGGAACCTCTGAATCCTTGGAGTCAATTCATCCAACAGCTTGGTTTTCAGCAGTGCCAACAGAGGTTTATATCAGTTTCAACTGTGAATTTTGAAAGTCCAAGCAAGTAGTCTTGAAATTTTCACAGTTCCAAGTCACTGCCAGCGCTTCTTTTTCCACCTGCGCATACCTTTGTTCTGTTGCGGTGAGAGCTCTTGAAGCATAGAATACTGGCTTCCAGTCGTTTTCTTGTTTCTGCAGTAGTACTCACCTAATCCATATGATGATGCATCTATTGAGACTTTGGTTGGCTTTTCTGGACTATAGTGTGCCAGCACTGGTGTTGAACTCAGCTGCTTTTTCAGTGATTGGAAGGCTCTCTCTTGTTGCTCATCCCAAATCCAGTGAGTTTCTTTCTTTAGCAGATCTCTCAATGGTTTTGTTGTGTCGGCCATGTGAGATGCAAATTTTCCAGCATGATTCACCATTCCCCAAAATAGGCGCAATTCAGAGATATTTGTAGGTTTTGGGAAATTTGAAATAGCTTGCACTTTCTCTGGATCCATCTGGATTCCTTCTTTGGATATGTGTCCCAGGAACTTCACTGTGTCAGTTGAGAATTTGCATTTCTCATTTAGTGTGACACCAGCTTCCTTCATCTTCTGCAGAACCAGTTTCAGTCGACTATCATGTTCTTGTTGATCTTTTCCAAATACCAGCACATCGTCAATGTCGCAGATGACCCCAGGTATTCCTTCTATGATTTGTGTCATCTCTCGATGAAAAACCTCTGGTCCCGAGCTGATACCAAATGGCAGGCGTTTGTAACAGTAACGCCCGAACGGAGCAATGAAGGTGGTCAACTCCTGACTATGTGGGTGAAGTGGTATCTGGTGGAATCCACTGTTACAGTCTAGTTTTGTGAACACAGTGGCTCCATTCAGCTGGGCTAGTAGTTGATCAGTTGTAGGTAGTGGAAAGTTCTCTCGACACACACTCTCATTGAGTTTAGTGAAATCGATGCACAGTCGCACTTTCCCATTTGGTTTTAGTACTGTCACAATTGGTGCACACCAGTCAGTGGGAGTTTCCACAGGACGGATGATATCTTGCTCTTCTAATTTCTTAAGTTCTTCTAGAACCTTTTCTTTCATTGGAAGGGGGAGTCTGCATGGAGTTGAGATGCCAAACGGTTGAGCATTTTCTTGCAGTCTTATTGTGTAGACGTTTTTCATTCTCCCTAGGCCTGTAAATAGCTCTGGGAATTCTTGCTTGTACTGATGATCTCTGTCTACAGAGTTGACTCTTTCAATCATTTTTAATGCCTCAATTGCAGGCCTTCCCAAAAGTGGTTCTTTTAAGTCAACAACAACATACAGATCTTGCTCTGAAGATGTTTCACCTACTGCTAGGGTGGCACGGACTCTGCCAAGCACATTGATTTTGCTCTGGCCAGGCCCAAACAGCTTTTTGTATGTCTTCTGTATCAGCGGTGAGTTCTTCTTGAAGAACCTATCAGGTACAACCGTCACATCTGCTCCAGTGTCTATTCTGAAATTCACAGCATGACTATGTGTTTTAGTTGTTACCTGAACATCAGCATGCCAATTTACTGCTCCACATTCTGCTGATTCTTCAGTCACAGTGCCAAGTATGTTGCTCTCTTCATCTTCTAAATATCTCACATCAGTTTTTGTTCTGCACATTGCTGCATAGTGGCCTTTCTTGTTACATTTTCTGCAGTCCGCATCTTTTGCTGGACAGTCTTGCCTACTATGCGATGGATATTTTCCACACCTGGTGCATTTTTCTTGAATAGTTTTGTTGATTCTTTCCACTTTGCTTTGAAGATGATTTTGAGTTCATACTGCCTCCTTGTTTCTTTTTGAACAAACGTTGTACTTGAGATGAGTCTCCTTCACTTGACATTGACTGTAGCTGTTGTTTTGAACTTTCATATGCTCTTCCAATTGTTAAGCACTTGTCTAATGTCAGCTGTTTATCTTCTAGGAGTTTTTCTCTCAATCTTTCTTCTCTAACTCCTACAACAACTTGATCCCAGATAAGTCTTTCTTCCAGTTTATCAAAGTTGCATGGTTTTGCTAGCTTTCTGAGTGCTGCAATATACCCTTCTATTGACTCTGATGCTTCTTGCTTTCTGAGATGAAATTTATAAGACTCAAAAGCTTCATGAGTATCTCCTACGAAGAATTCTTCAAGTTTTTCCATCACCTGTTTGAGATCATTTTTGTCATCTCTATTTTCGAACTTCAGGTTGTCAAATATTTCACATGCATCAGGCCCCAAAACAGCCAGAAAAACAGATACCCGATATTCCTGGTCTTCCTCTTTGATAAGTCTACTTGCAATGGCATAATTTTAGAATTGCCTCCTGAAACGCTTCCAGTTTTGAGACAAATTTCCCTCCAGACACATCTTTTCTGGTGCTGGAACGTTTGCAGTAAACTGCTTCTGTTGGCCCCTTGGCTCAGTTCGTGACGTCGATTCTGTCATTTTCTTCTTTTCTGGATTGTTTTCTTCTTCTTCTTTGCTTATTACGTCGTGTCGGCCTCCCTTTGACGCCCTGACACTTCTGACACCATGTAAGATCAGCCGTTAGCGTACAATACTCAGCAGAGCAGGTATCGTTGGAGTTGGTGTCTGTTGTTTATTCTCGCTCGTTATCGTCACTAGGTAACAGAACTCGTCGTAATCTTAATATGCGAGATTGTACAAGGGAGGTTACTCTACAAAATCGAAGAAGAAGAAGAAGAAGAACAACAACAACACACACACACACACACACACACACACACACACTGTCCGTAATGTTATCAATTTCTAGAAAGCGAAGTTCGTTTCGTCCTGTCCGTAATGTTATCAATTTCTAGAAAGTGAAGTTCGTTTCGTTCTTTTATGTCCGGCTGAATTCAGAGGGCAACGTATTCCGCCCAAATCATTACGCCAGAGATCCTTTCTTCGTCGAATTAATTCTGTTGAAGGTGTCAACAAAGACGCAGCTTGCTACATACTTGCACACAAAGGGTTTAACTGCGAAGCATTGTGCCGACTAACTTAAGTCGTTTATCTTATCTATTTGGAACGCATTGTGCAGTGTTACTCTATGACGTAGGCCTACCCCTGAACAATGTTAGTCCTCTCTCTCTCTCTCTCCTCTCTCTCTCACACACACACATTCTCTCTCTCTCTCTCTCTCTCTCTCTCTCTCTCTCTCTCACACACACACACACACACACACACACACACACACACTTACGCACGCACGCACACACACACACACACACACACCACACACACACACACACATACACAACTGAGCCTGTACTGGGAAGAGTTTCGATCTGTGTCGGTGAACTCAGCGCGCTGGAGTTGAAATTTCTATATGTTTTAACTACTTAGGCCTGTTGTTTGCCTTTCATAACCACAGAACACCAGAGCATCACAGATCGGTTATCTCATGACAAGCCGATTCTTTTGTGGCCTCAATACAATGTAACTGGTCAAATAATCTCATACGTCTGCGACACAGCATTCATACCTCGCTGACACTCATACAGCAACGAAAGAAGTCAGGATAACTACTAGCTGGGACTGCGAATTTTTGTTTTGGCCACAGTTAAGTTTTTGTTTATTTGCTCCACGGTTAGTTTGCCCCGGGATGCTCCTGCATTTGTAAGGCTGGGTGATTCCTCCTTGTCCAAGCTGCTGCTTTGTGTATCACTCTGGCAACTTTCACGACAGGTATGTAAGTCGACGTTTCTCGGTTTCTTTTCATTCACTGGTTAAGGTAGACTAAGGCCTGGCGCAGGCTGGAATTTAAACATAATATCCGTTTTTTTTTGTAGGTGACCTGGTCTCTCTCTCTCTCTCTCTCTCTCTTCTCTCTCTCTCTCTCTCCTCACACACACACACACACACACACACACACACACACACACACACACACCACACGCACACACACACACACACAAACATACACGACGCGCGCGTGCACGCGCGCTCGAAAAATCCACAGAGTACCCTGGCATATGTCCAGGGCCTGACAAGGAGCTAGTGGAGGTGATGTAAAAGTGTCAGTAAGGCGTTCTGCAAGCTTCGGTCCTTGATGCAGGCGAACTGGGGTGGATGTTGATGGTCTTCAGTCTCCTTCCTGAAGTGCTTGTGGACAATACTCTCAGCGCACTTCATCGGGACTAATGTTTGCGTCACTGACCTGTGGTCGTTAAGCTGACTCGCATTGTCTTCTTGGGCACTGGAATGGTCACAGTCGTGGAACATGCCCCCCCCCCCCCCCTCCCCCCGAAGTGATCGTTGGAGAGCTTCTTGAATACATAGGCTAAGGAGTAGCTGCAGGTCTTCAGGATCTTGCTGCTGATGTCATCAGGAAATCATTACCGTTTTTCTTATAATCAGTGCTATATTACGTAACAGTCTAGTGTTAGCATCCATAGTCCCTGAAGCGACTAGGGCCGTGTTAGTACGCCTATCCATAGTCCCTGAAGGGACAAGGGACAGTTGGGAAAATATCCCTTATTTGTTACTCTTGGGAACAAAGACTCTCTCTCTCTCTCTCTCTCTCTCTCTCTCTCTCTCTCTCTGACGTCAGGGTCAGTCTTTGTCAACTGACGTACAGGCGCTTTAACTTCGGCTTGCTTCAAACGCACACGCAACATGAGCGCGCGCGTGTGTGCGGTGCGTGTGTGCGCATGCAAGTGTATGCCAGTGTGTGTGTGTGTGTGTGTGTGTGTGTGTGTGTGTGTGTGTGTGTGTTCACGCGCAGGCACGAAGGAGAGGAAGAAAAAGAAGAAAAAGAAGAAGTTTACTGCCATACACGTCGCGAAGAGTTGGTGGTTTGTTTGTTTGTTTGTTTGTTTTTTTTACACAACCTCCACACCGGTCATAGGAAAGGAACTGAAAACATTCTGAAACATGTTCGAAAAAAAAAAAATGTTGACCTATTTCTGATTCATTCATATTCTCCTTCAAAGCAAATGTTCTGCGTGCTGAATAGCGTGCATTGAGAAATGCGTTACCCTTTTACTCTTCTATCAAAGCAAAGAGTGTGATACGATAGTGTGTTCGTGTGTGTGTGGCACACACACACACACACACACACACACGCGCGCGCGCGCGCACGCATACCACGTGTAATGATATATTCTTGTGAGTGCATTCGCGCTCGGTGTATATGCACGCAAGCATACACGTGTATGTGTGTGTGTGTGTGTGTGCGCGCGCGCGCGCATATGTTTGTGTGTGTGTGTGTGTATGTGCCGAGTATGTCATTCTGTGTGTGTGTGTGTGTGTGTGTGTGGGGTGTGTGTGCGCGCGCGCGTGTGCGTGCGTGCGTGCGTGCGTGCGCGCGCACGGTCTCATGGAAAAGGGTAGAGTTCATCGCTCTGTCAGCTCTAGCGTGATGTTACGATTTTGTGACTGGACTCAAGTACAACGGAGATCAGACAGCAGTCTTCTCACATTAGCCTGCACAAAATGCGATGGTGGGTGATTAACATTAATTTTCATGAATATAGTCACCGTCACATGCGACTTTTATTGATTCCTTGACAGGGATCAAACATCCATAAAACCGTAGCCAACCAGTGCAAACTGACGTTACCAAAATGGTGGTTGGGGGGGGGGGGGGGGGGGGGGGGGAGGCGGCGGGAGGAAAGGGGGAGGGAGGAGGGGGGAGAGGAAGGGGATAGGTGGGGGTCAATTTACGTAAGTTCGTGGGGTCGATCGCCTTCGTTAAGGACAAGAAACTAACTATTCACACGAACTCGCGCAACTGCCGATGGAACAAACATCTCTTTACACACACACACCCCTGATTTCATTCTTCCTAGTAGTTGCTGTCACCACGCCACAATGTCGGTGCTGGTGATGAAGACGACTATCTGATAAAAACAGACTTAATCAAATGAATAGTGATCATAAAATACCGCACTCTTCGTCCACATTCAAACTCACACATGTTTCAGTTTGGATGTACGCGTGAGGAACACCTAAAACTCCTGGTTATTTTCAAAATGATACTGGTGGGAAAAAAATTGCACTGATTGTTACAAACCCTGAAAAAGTCTCACTGAGGCGAACATTTAGTCAATAAAGTATAAACTGTTTATGTTTACTGCGAGTGCCGTGGTTTATGTTCATCTGATATAACTGTAGACTATGGTATGTCTCCATTTGATTTAAAGGAAACACAAAACACAGTCAGCTGTGCCTCCCTGATGAGTCTGATCCAGCGGAAAAAAGGCCTTGGAGCAGGCGAAATGAATGGTTTTGTCTTCAAGATGGATTCCAATGTTTCCCATATGCTGCTATTGAAAGGTTTAATGTCTATAACATATTTCCCCGATTTTCCATTCTCATTTTCTTTCTCCCACCCGTCCACCCATCTCTACTTCTTCTTCTTTTTTTTTTCTTTTTTTTTTAAGTCTTTGCCAAGTCATTAATGTAATAAGTTTTCGCCTGTGAAAGGCTTCTTCAGGACTCCTGTGCAGTCAAACAGCTTCATTAATACAACAGAAATGTTCTTAAAAAATCACACACACACACACACACACACACACACACACACACACACACACACACAGATACATCTGATGATTAACCTCATTCGTGAATATAAATAATGAAGCACTTTCAAACTTCACTTCACTAAGTTTAGCACGATCTAGTGCGCATAATCTCAGCTAGTGTGAGACTTGCTCATCATCATGCCCGTGACCTAGCCTCAAGACACAACAAAGAAGAATCGATCCATTTTGGAAACAAAAGAAGAGGAAACTCATGGTCCTCGAGCGTTTTGAAATTACGTTTTCAAATAAACAACACAAACTGCCCGTCAAAGAAACAAGCAAATTGTCAGACATTCACCAAAACATAAACTTAGCTTGACGGAAAGATTTGAACTTGTGAGAGAACATCGATCTCTTGTGTCAGCGTCGATCGGTTTTTAACTTCCATTGTCGATGGCAAGTCGATGGACGCTCGTGTAAGCAGAAACTCGACAAAAGCCTCAAGTTTGACGGAAAGAGATTCTAGCACATGCAGTGGTTGTAAAAAGACCTGACTGGGTCCAGTCTCCAACTTTCCGTGGCCACATGTGATCAATCGATAGACCCAGGCCACGCCTATTCGGCCTAGTCCGTGACAGTGATCACGTGATCTTATCTCATCACATGACAGAAAAAAAGTCGAAGTCATGTTGAAATCACGAGCCTATCATCATTTATCATGTAGCCTATGGCCTACAGGTGGATGAGCAACTGCGAAACTTTATTTATCAACGATGGGAGCTATCTCCTTTTTGTTAATGCACAACAAGACGTAGCCTGGTAACAGGTAAACAAATTTGAAGTGTTGCGCCGATTTTTACTAGTTGAAATACTTCTTAAAACTTCGGTAATTTTATGACTGCAGTAGTTACCTAGAGTAATTTGGTATAAACTTGAGGCAAGCAGATCATATTGCCATCATGCATTTAATACCTAATGTGGTGAAATGTGTTGTGTTGTGGTTTGGTTCTGTTCAGTTCGACACAAGACAACAACTGTAAGAGTGCAAACTTTTCCAAGTTTCGTTTTGTTTCCGTGTGTGTGTGTGTGTGTGTGTGTGCGCGCGCGCGCGCGCGCGCGCGCGTGTGTTTAATTTCTCTCTCTCTCCCCCCCCCCCCCCCTCTCTCTCTCTCTCTCTCTCTCTCGATCGTGTGTAATAGCGTGTTAGCATCCATAGTCCCTGAAGGGACACTGATCAGATGAAAATCATCTTATCAGTTACCCTTCAGGTTCAGGTTCAGGTTCATAGGGACAATTGCTTTTGCAATTATAGCCAGAACTGGCTTTACATGTCCCTTTTATGTGTTATCTGGTCTTTGTACGGTCAGGTCTTTAACTCGCTCAAGTCTTTATTTATCATAGTCAAATTAAATAGTCTTTAATAATACACTATCATCGATAGAGCTTTTGAAAAGGTTAGTATTTTTGTGCACGTTTAATGTTAGGGGTTAATTTATTCCAAAGATTTGTTACTCTGTTACTGAAAGAAAATTTCCTTAGGTTAGTACGACAATATTCATGATAAATTTTATCCACACTATTTCTGGTAGTATCAACTCTTGATGCAGTAAAACCCATGAAAACAAAATGATCGGTCAGTCAATCTCTCTGCGTGCAACATGTGTGAAAATGGGAATAGTTCATCCTGTTGAAATATAGATTGTCATGTATTATTATTTATCATAAATACAAGATACTGTGTGTGTGTGTGTGTGTGTGTGTGTGTGTGTGAACATGGGATTCAATAGAATTATGTATTCATGACAAGTGATGCAGTAAGAAAATGTATCCATATGTAGACATAGCAACTGTAAAATATGATAATACACCACAGGCAGTTGCTTGAGGGAAATGGTAAAGGCCAAAAACAAAACTTGGACTACAGAGCCATCAAAAGCTTAGCTGCCTTTAACCTGTAGATGTCAGGATATAAAAGCATGATGACAGGAGATTCAGCTGGTTGAGACACACTCATCTCATGCAGGTTCACTGCATGTAGGGTGGTCTCATCCTAACTGACATCGTCAACAATGAGCTGTCGTCCAGGAAGAGACCCACTGGCCTCCCTCGCCTGGGCTGCAAAGATTTGTGCAAGAGACACATGACTAGTCATGGAAATGTCTCCCAGTGTTAGTGAGGAGTTACAGCCATCCACTCAATTTCAAGGTGGACAGGTGCTCTAAACCAGTACTTCAAGACAGGGAAAGAGAAACTGAGCACAGCACAGAAGGCAAAAGAACTGCGGCAGTTCTATCTCCTTACAGATGTAAGCTTTGTGCTATAGACTAAATCTTGCACTAGACAGCACAGACACAAGTGACACTGCTCAAGCCAAGCAGCAAGCCAGGACAATTATGATCACCCATGCTCAACATTGACCGAAAGAGGCTTTACGTAGTGATATGATAAATGAGATTAATTAATTCAGTGTGTGTGTGTGTGTGTGAGTGTGTGTGTGTGTGTGTGTGTGTGTGTGTGTGTGTGGTGTTAAAGATTAATTAATTCAGTGAGAGAGAGAGAGAGTAAATGTCATGTTTATTAGTGTGTACATGTATGTATATTAAGAAGTTGATGTTTATATGTATGTCACTGTGTAAATATATTACAAGTCTGTGTATTAATTGGTTTGCTTTTTTGACATTTTGAAAGTCATTGAAAGCACAACATGCAGTACAGTTTTAGAAATATGGCTTGGTTGCTCATTGCTAGAACTTTTCAGTTTTAAACAGGGATACTTTATTATTGTTGACAGACTACAT
>CM065720.1:72772638-72775138 GCA_033310375.1 Conus canariensis | reverse complement strand
CCACCACGCCATTTTAAAAATTGTTACAGTATTAGCCCAGGGCCACTAACACTTAATCAGAGAGTAGAGTACATTATAAATCTTCATCATCATTGCTATCTTTAGTGTGTGTGTGTTTTTTAATGTCACATTTACTTTTAAACAGCTCGTTGGCTATGCTTATTTCAGTGTTGTTGTTGTTGTTGTCGTACCCTGGCTAAAAGACTCCAGGGATCATCCAAACAGCTGAAGTACTTGAACACTATGGTACAAATGCATCAACTGGGGATGAAAACATTACGTGTGTGACCGTTTTTGATTACCCCGTCACATGGGCAGCCACACTCTGACTTCGGGGGATTTTGGAGACTGATAATGTTATGCTAGGAGCTTGTCACAACTGAAGACAATCCCCGCATAACTATGCTGAGCATAACAACATTTTGATGTAGCCTTGGTGTTCTAGCCTATGTCAACTGGCCTGACACAGCCTGAAGCCAAGGTGGGGCTTATCTCAGTGACTGTATGTAGTTGTTTATAGGTTCATTTAGAGTTCGTTGGGTTTTTATGTATCCTCTTCTCCAAACAGTGAAAGTGTTTTTAAGAGAGAGAGAGAAAAAAAGGTGTATGTCCCACTTTTGATATCCAACACATGTCTCCCTCCCACCCCCACCCCTCATTCCTGTTTGCTCTATATATATCCCTTTACTGTCCATCATGCTTATCTGAATAAGCTGTTTGTTTCAGTGAAGGTAATTTTGTTTGAATAGGTCAGCCCGACTGCTTTCTTTCACATTTTGTTTGTACCGGGAGCTGTGATGATTGAAATGTGAAAAGTCACAAACATCCTTGTAGCAATTACCTTCATGAGTTAGTTTCTGTATTCAGCACACTTGTTTTGATAGAAATGATATGAGATGGAAAGAAAATCATGTTTTGAATCCATTCATGATTATCAATGGCTGCTGTCTTCGATATGGAATTTCTGGACAGTACCGCTCATACAGAGATGAAAATGGCACTCACCCTCAGCATCGACTTTTTTTTTTAGCTGTGTATGTCTAAGTGACCATTTTAGATTTCTGCTATCATGGGTGGCCCACAAAGAAAGATGCTGTTTGCAAAATCTGGACTAATGGAAATTATCCCTTCTCTTTTCAGTTTTAAATTCTATGCACCTGCTGTGGGAAGCAAAATGTTTAGACATCACAATTTTGTGTATATGTTTGAAAAAAAAAAAGACAAGTGAAACATGAAACAGATTTCACTGTAATCTGTATTAAGTTTCCAAAAAGGGTTGAAAACATGGTCAGTTAAGTTTCCACTTAGAACATGCCTGTGCCTGAATGACATGAGGTGTGTATGTGTAGACCTGATGCTGACATCTCACAAAAATTTTTTTTTTTTAATTCAGCTTTGGGATATGCTTTGTGTCCACTTAGAACATGCCTGTGCCTGAATGACATGAGGTGTGTATGTGTAGACCTGATGCTGACATCTCACACAAAAATTTTTTAAAAAATTCAGCTTTGGGATATGCTTTGTGTCCCCTTAGAATATGACTGTGTCTCATTGACATGAGGTGTGTGTGTAGATCTGATGCTGACATCTCACAAAAAAAAACAACAACAAACAATTGGCTTTGGGATGTGCTTGGTGCTTGAAGGCGTCCACATTAAAATGACTGTTGTTGCATTACTTCCATTGAACAGCATATACATATTGCATATATTCAGGTGAGAAATATACAAGAGGAAGAGACTGCCTGGAAGGCATAGCAAAACATGGTTCAGGTCATACGGGACAGGATTTGTCTTCCCTGTTTACAGGACATTGAATGAAGGCCTGGGGGCTGAGATTTATGTTTAACTGATAGAAGACATAGTCTGCTGACAGTTTCACATTAGTAGAAAGTGGATGTGCCCATAGTGTCATCATGAAGTTTGTCAGACTCTTAGTCTCTGATTAGCTTAACCTCAATCCTGGCCCACAGAGTACCTGACCTGAAACCATTGCAGAGACTAGGCCTCATATTGAGCACACTTTTCACGCTCATATAAGAACCCTTGGATTATTGGTAGCAAATGAGTTGCCTGTAGCTGACATCTGTTGAAGAGATTTTTGAAAAAAGAGTTAAGGGAAATCAAAAAGGAACCAGGAGGGAAAAAAGTGGATCTATTGGTTTATTTTGGTGACATGCTCTTACAGAATAGAATACACTGAGGGGCAACCAGCATCTCTCACTTAGAAATCATTTGTGACAGTGAATTGAATCACTGTAGCACAGATTTTGCTTCCATGATTTATTGCAAAAGTTTTCAGTGTTGTTGACATTTTATTTATCTGACTGCATGTTCTCACATTTGTTTTGATATGTATGAATGAAGTGCAACAGTTGAGGAATTAGAATATTTATTAGGCTGTCAATCTGAAGCTGGCAGGTTCAAGTCTTGGCAGCTCCTGGTTAGTGAAGTATGGAGGAGGATTTTAACGAGTTTCTGGATTAACACTTGTGCTGATC
>CM065720.1:72675138-72760138 GCA_033310375.1 Conus canariensis | reverse complement strand
AGTCTCATTTGAAGTACTGTATGGTAATGGAGTCAGAACCAATGTTAACTCCGAGGGAAAAATCCTCCTGTACCGAAACGGCCCGGCGGAATTTCGAACCTGCAACCCCAGGATCACCAAGATTACGAGTCCGGCACTCTACCACAGGGACCCCAAACCTGCGCATTTGAAGATAGAAAAACGTAATCAGCAGCTTTGTCCATCTGTCTGCCAGGGTTTACCATTTGCCTCATCTTGGCAATCACTTTATGACCAGGTTACCTGTGTGACTGACGTTACCACCAGGGGGTGATTCAGTTGACAAGCTGACACATCATACTGCTGTCAGCTGGTAACCTGCATGATTAACGCTACTACAAGGGAATGTTTCAGCTGATAAGCTAACATGTCATGATGTGTATATCTGTGTGCATGCTTGTGTGTGTGTGTGTGTTTGTGTGTGTGTGTGTGTGTGTGTGTGTGTGTGTGTGTGCTTGTTGGCAGGTTTATCAGTTTTGTAGGGATAATTGCAGAGTCAGTGTCTATGAGTGCTGACGTTTTGAAGTCACAAAGTTTACAACTGATAGAAAACAAAAGGGAAGCTGTTTGCAGAGAAAAAAAAAATTGGATGGCAATTTTGAGCAGTGGCTGAAGCACATATGGGTTGCTTCCATTTAATAGCTGCTATTTTCCTTACTAACATCAAGGAGGTTATGTTTATTACCTGCATTTATTGGTCTGTTCATTTGTCTATCTGTCAGCAAATTATGTCAAAACGTCTAGAAAAACCGTATGAAAACTTGGTGGTAAGATGGTATTTTGCCCAATCTTGGTATGGGTCCCATTCAAAGGATGATCAAGGATCTGTTTGATGGAGGCAGAGGTATGGGTCCAGGTCAAAGGATGGATCAAGGACCTGTTTGACCTTGGCAGAGGTATGGGTCCGGTCAAAGGATGATCAAGGATCTGTTTGACCGTGGCAGAGGTATGGGTCCAGGTCAAAGGATGGATCAAGGATCTGTTTGACCGTGGCAGAGGTATGGGTCCAGGTCAAAGGATGGATCAAGGATCTGTTTCACCTTCGCAGAGGTATGGTCCAGGTCAAAGGATGGATCAAGGATCTGTTTGACCGTGGCAGAGGTATGGGTCCCGGTCAAAGGATGGATCAAGGATCTGTTTGACCGTGGCAGAGTATGGGTCCAGGTCAAAGGAGGATCAAGGATCTGTTCGATTGTGGCAGAATATGGGTCCAGGTCAAAGGTGGATCAAGGATCTGTTTGACCTTGGCAGAGGTATGGGTCCAGGTCAAAGGATGGTCAAGGATCTGTTTGACCTTGGCAGAGGTATGGGTCCAGGTCAAAGGAGGGTCAAGGATCTGTTTGACCGTGGCAGAGGTATGGGTCCAGGTCAAAGGATGGTCAAGGATCTGTTTGATGGAGGCAGAGGTATGGGTCCAGGTCAAAGGATGGTCAAGGATCTGTTTGACCTTGGCAGAGGTATGGGTCAGGTCAAAGGATGGATCAAGGATCTGTTTGACCTTGGCAGAGGTATGGGTCCAGGTCAAAGGATGGATCAAGGATCTGTTTGACCTTGGCAGAGGTATGGGTCCAGGTCAAAGGATGGTCAAGGATCTGTTTGACCTTGGCAGAGGTATGGTCCAGGTCAAAGGTGGGTCAAGGATCTGTTTGACCTTGGCAGAGGTATGGGTCCAGGTCAAAGGATGGGTCAAGGATCTGTTTGACCTTGGCAGAGGTATGGGTCCCGGTCAAAGGACGGATCAAGAATCTGTTTGACCATGGCAGAGATATGGATCCAGGTCAAAGGACGGATCAAGGATCTGTTCGATTGGCAGAAATATGGGTCCAGGTCAAAGGTGGATCAAGGATCTGTTTGACCTTGGCAGAGGTATGGTCCAGGTCAAAGGATGGGTCAAGGATCTGTTTGACCTTGGCAGAGGTATGGGTCCAGGTCAAAGGATGGGTCAAGGATCTGTTTGACCTTGGCAGAGGTATGGGTCCAGGTCAAAGGATGGGTCAAGGATCTGTTTGACCTTGGCAGAGGTATTGGTCCAGGTCAAAGGACTGGGTCAAGGATCTGTTTGACCTGGCAGAGGTATGGGTCCAGGTCAAAGGACGGGTCAAGGATCTGTTTGACCGTGGCAGAGGTATGGGTCCAGGTCAAAGGATGGGTCAAGGATCTGTTTGACCTTGGCAGAGGTATGGGTCCAGGTCAAAGGATGGATCAAGGATCTGTTTGACCTTGGCAGAGGTATGGTCCAGGTCAAAGGATGGATCAAGGATCTGTTTGACCTTGGCAGAGGTATGGGTCCAGGTCAAAGGATGGGTCAAGGACCTGTTTGACCTTGGCAGAAATATGGGTCCAGGTCAAAGGATGGATCAAGAATCTGTTTGAACGTGGCAGAGGTATGGGTCCAGGTCAAAGGATGGGTCAAGGATCTGTTTGATGGAGGCAGAGGTATGGGTCCAGGTCAAAGGATGCGGATCAAGGATCTGTTTGACCGTGGCAGAGGTATGGGTCCAGGTCAAAGGATGGGTCAAGGACCTGTTTGACCTTGGCAGAAATATGGGTCCAGGTCAAAGGATGGATCAAGAATCTGTTTGACCTTGACAGAGGTATGGGTCCAGGTCAAAGGATGGATCAAGGATCTGTTTGACCTTGGCAGAGGTATGGGTCCAGGTCAAAGGGTGGGTCAAGGATCTGTTTGACCGTGGCAGAGGTATGGGTCCAAGTGAAAGGATGGATCAAGGATCTGTTTGACCTTGGCAGAGGTATGGGTCCAGGTCAAAGGATGGATCAAGGATCTGTTTGATTGTGGCAGAGGTATGGGTCCAGGTCAAAGAACAGATCAAGGATCTGTTTGACAGTGGCAGAGGTATGGGTCCAGGTCAAAGGACGGATCAAGGATCTGTTTGATGTGGCAGAGGTATGGGTCCAGGTCAAAGGATGGATCAAGGATCTGTTTGACCATGGCAGAGGTATGGGTCCAGGTCAAAGGACGGATCAAGGATCTGTTTGACCTGGCAGAGGTATGGGTCCAGGTCAAAGGTAGGATCAAGGATCTGTTTGATCGTTGGCAGAGGTATGGGTCCAGGTCAAAGGAAGGATCAAGGATCTGTTTGACCTTGGCAGAGGTATGGGTCCAGGTCAAAGAATGGGTCAAGGATTCTGACCTTGGCAGAGGTATGGTCCAGGTCAAAGGATGGATCAAGGATCTGTTTGACCGTGGCAGAGGTATGGGTCCAGGTCAAGGGATGGGTCAAGGATCTGTTTGACCTTGGCAGAGGTATGGGCCCAGGTCAAAGGAGGATCAAGGATCTGTTTGATCTTGGCAGAGGTATGGGTCCAGGTCAAAGGATGGTCAAGGATCTGTTTGACCTTGGCAGACGTATGGGTCCAGGTCAAAGGACGGATCAAGGATCTGTTTGACCTTGGCAGAGGTATGGGTCCAGGTCAAAGGGTGGTCAAGGATCTGTTTGACCTTGGCAGAGGTATGGGTCCAAGTCAAAGGATGGGATCAAGGATCTGTTTGATTGTGGCAGAGGTATGGGTCCAGGTCAAAGGATGGATCAAGGATCTGTTTGACCATGGCAGAGGTATGGAACCAGGTCAAAGGACGGATCAAGGATCTGTTTGACTTGTGCAGAGGTATGGGTCCAGGTCAAAGGAGTGGATCAAGGATCTGTTTGATCGTGGCAGAGAGTATGGGTCCAGGTCAAAGGAGGATCAAGGATCTGTTTGACCTTGGCAGACGTATGGGTCCAGGTCAAAGATGGTCAAGGATCTTGACCGTGGCAGAGGTATGGGTCCAGGTCAAAGGATGGATCAAGGATCTGTTTGACCTTGGCAGAGGTATGGGTCCAGGTCAAAGGATGGATCAAGGATCTGTTTGACCTTGGCAGAGGTATGGGTCCAGGTCAAAGGACGGATCAAGGATCTGTTTGACCTTGGCAGAGGTATGGGTCCAGGTCAAAGGATGGATCAAGGATCTGTTTGACCTTGGCAGAGGTATGGGTCCAGGTCAAAGGATGGATCAAGGATCTGTTTGACCTTGGCAGAGGTATTGGTCCAGGTCAAAGGATGGGTCAAGGATGTGTTTGACTTTGGCAGAGGTATGGGTCCAGGTCAAAGGATGGGTCAAGGATCTGTTTGACCGTGGCAGAGGTATGGGTCCAGGTCAAAGGATGGGTCAAGGATCTGTTTGACCGTGGCAGAGGTATGGGTCCAGGTCTAAGGATGGATCAAGGATGTTTGACCTTGGCAGAGGTATGGGTCCCGGTCAAAGGATGGATCAAGGATCTGTTTGACCTTGGCAGAGGTATGGGTCCAGGTCAAAGGATGGATCAAGGATCTGTTTGATTGTGGCAGAGGTATGGGTCCAGGTCAAAGGATGGGTCAAGGATCTGTTTGACTGTGGCAGAGGTATGGGTCCAGGTCAAAGGATGGATCAAGGATCTGTTTGATTGTGTGGCAGAGGTATGGGTCCAGGTCAAAGGACGGATCAAGGATCTGTTTGATTGTGGCAGAGGTATGGGTCCAGGTCAAAGGACGGATCAAGGATCTGTTTGACCTTGGCAGAGGTATGGGTCCAGGTCAAAGGACGGATCAAGGATCTGTTTGATTGTGGCAGAGGTATGGGTCCAGGTCAAAGAACGGATCAAGGATCTGTTTGACTGTGGCAGAGGTCTGTGCTGTCCAACACTAATTTTCATGACACTTTGTGACAAGTTGGAATGTGGAAGGTGAACCCGTTCAATGTTGGTGCGGATTTGCATCAAAGGGCAGTTCCGAAAATTTTTATCATTCTGACATTGCAAGATTGGACTTTGATTGAAGTCAAGAAGACTGTTCAGCAATGCTCACAGTAAGCCTTGTATACCCTTCTGTTTGAAGTACAGAAAAGCAGCTGTCTGAAACTTGTTTACACTCAGAGGTATGCTAGTTTGAGAACGTTGCTTTTGCATACTTCAAGCAGTGAGTGTTTGAGGGTAAATATGGATATTGCTGTCTGTTCACCTTCAGCGGAGTTCTGCCCTCACCAATATAGCGGTCTCTTAACGTATGGTCTCATGTTGTGTGCTGCAGAAACGACCTCAGACCTATGTATGGCTGGTACTAGGAATTCCTATCCTGTGGCCTGTCCACGCTGTCATTTGGTTTGTGTCCTGGTTCCTGGTCATCACCATTCCTGTTTCCAAGGTAACCTGTCGCTGTTCTGCTGTTTTATGTAGAAAGCATAATCTCTCTCTGTACTGATCATTCTGTGATTGTTTTTATCCATATCTCTATAACCCACTGTGACTTAATTTTCTTCGGATGGTGGACAGGGATTTTAATATGTGCAGGTTAAAAAAACAAGATATTTATTAATCTTTTTCTTCAGTGAATGCATTTTCACATGTAACCTCATTTAGAAGTCTGCTCTTGAGACTGGCAATAATGTGTTGAAAGTAGGTCTGCATGTCGTGTAACTTCATTCTGCAAAAAAGTTTGCCATACAGATATAATGAAAAAAAAGCCAACTGCTTTCGCTTACCTGTTCAAGCCCAACACTGTGGACAAAAAACTGTGGTGTCTCTTGTGGGGTGGTCTGAATTCTTCTAACATTAACAAAATTAATGAAATTTTAACTAAAAATAGGCAAATGATCGCTGTTCAGTGTGTCACCTGGGGTATTCCTGTCACAGAGGGATGCTGGAGACTAAGCATAGATCTATAGACCCTGCCTTTTGTCTTGGATTGTCAAGAATGCATGTTTTTGAAAGACAGGGAAAAGAGACAAACAATGACATAATGCGTGCAATATGTAGCACAGCCTTCCCAATCCTTAGAGTAGGGGAAAGATGACTTCAACAGAAAATGTCTTTGTCTCTGCCAAATTCTGCTGAGTCTGAATGTTCCTGGTGTCGGTATGTGTACTTGGTAATCACTGCAAGATTGAGTCTAGAGCTTTATCAGGTGGATTGACCTGACTTGCATCAAGCAGCCAGCTTGTTTGATTATGCTACTGATGTCTATTAAAGGAAAGCAAGCAATGCCAAGATTAGGCTCATCACATCCTTAATCCTTAATCCTTGATTACAGGTGAAAATACCCTCTTTGATGGATCGTTATGGCTTGACCAGAAGTGATTCAAGTGTTAAATTTTTTACTATTTTTGTTGAACACCTGATGTATCCTGGAAGCTGACAAATTAATGCCGATCTTGAGAATAGACCTTTAAGCTCCCTTCTGAAGGGCGTGTTAAGAGCTTTGAAATTTGTGCAGATGTTGACTCTGAAGAAAAAATCATTACTAACCAGTCTGGGGATTGAACCCAGGACCTTTGGATCAAAAGAACAATGCTTTATCAACAATGTCAACAGGCCCTACCCTCCCAAAGAAGACCTCCCATCTCTTTAACCCTTTCACTGCCAGATGTGGAGAGAATCAATATTTCTTGGTGCTAGCTGTTTTCAGGCACCCTGTAAATTCTTGTAACTTTGTCATTTTTTTATGTCAGTCTTTTGTTTCATGGAGGAAAAGAAAGACTGTTGAAGGCAATATTTTCCTACTTTGAATAAGAGAAAGAAAAACAGTTGAAGTTGATATCTTGCTTCTTTGAGTAAGAGAAACAAAGGCAGTTAAACCTGATCTCTTGCTACTTTGGGTGATAGAGAGAAAAAGGGTTGAAGCCAGTCTCTTGAGTGATAGAAAGGAAAATGATTGAAGCCAGTCATTTGCTACTTTGAGTGATAGAAAGGAAAATGATTGAAGCCAGTTATTTGCTACTTTGAGTGATAGAAAGGAAAACGATTGAAGCCTGTCATTTGCTACTTTGAGTGATAGAAAGGAAAACGATTGAAGCCAGTCATTTCCTACTTTGAGTGATAGAAAGGAAAACGATTGAAGCCAGTTATTTGCTACTTTGAGTGATAGAAAGGAAAAGGATTGAAGCCAGTCATTTGCTACTTTGAGTGATGGAAGGAAAAAGGGTTGAAGCCAGTCTCTTGTGTGATGGAAAGGAAAAGGATTGAAGCCAGTCACTTTCTTCTTTGAGTGATGGAAGGAAAAAGGGTTGAAGCCAGTCTCTTGTGTGATGGAAAGGAAAAGGATTGAAGCCAGTCTCTTGCTACTTTGAGTGATGGAAGGAAATGGATTGAAGCCAGTCTCTTGCTACTTTGAGTGACAGAAATGAAAAGAGTTGAAGCCAGTATTTGCTACTTTGATGGATAGAAAGGAAAAGGGTTTAAGTCAGTCTCTTACTACTTTGAATAAGAGAAAGGAAAATAGTTGAAGACAATCTTGTGCAATTCTGAGTGTGAGTAAGTTAAAAAAAAAAAAAAAGCTGAGGCTGATCTCTTGTCATTTCAAGTAAAAGAAAGAAAAATGGTTAACACCAGCCTCTGGCTACTTCGAATAAGAGAAACAAAAACTGTGGGAGCAGATTTCTTGATATTTTGAATAGAAGAAAGGAAAATGTTTGAAGCCAAAATCTTACTATTTTGAATGAGAGAAAGGAGATTGAAGTTGCTATCTTGGGAGTAAGAGAAAAAAAAATGTTTAAGGTGATCAGTTGCTTTCTTGAATAAAAGAAAACAAAACAATGGAAGCGGATCCCTAGCTGCTTTGAGTAAGAAGAAATCAGTAGGAGCTGATCTCCTGCTACATTAAATAGAGAAAGGAAAACAGTTGAAGCCTATCTTCACTATTTTTAGTAAGAGAAAAGAATGCAGTGAAAGCTAATCTCATGCTGCTTGGAGTAAGAGAAAGGAAAACGGTTGTATTGTCAATGTATCATAAGTTTTCTGTTTTTCACATCTTACAAGATTTATCAGTCTTTCAGCCACATTGTAGCATGGACTAAACACTAATGCTAAGCAGCATTGCTTGCAGAGAGCTAGCATTGATGCTAAGCTGCATGATTCAAAGAGATCGAACATTGTTTGTGATGCTAAGCATTGTTGTGTCATTTTTGTATACTGGCGCCACTGAAAGGATTAGAAATCAATAGTTTGTCTGTCTGTTTTGTCTGTGGAAATAATTTTGTTCCATTTAAAAAAATTTGCTTCATTTCCCACCTTCGGTCAGCTTGTTTTGAAACTAACGGTTTGTTGGTTTTTTTGAATATTTCTTTCCTTGTATTCATCTGTTTCCTAGTTTAAAGTCCATCCAGTTGTAGAGTCAGTTTGAAGAAATTCAGGAGGTTGTGGTGCAGGTGAACTCCAAGATGATGACGAGGATCCTCTTTCTGTCCCCCAAAGAGGTTCAGGTGGAGCACCAGAGTGAGCTGGTTCTGGTGAGTCTTTGCATCAGCGCTCTCTACAGTTCACGCAGAGTATCACTGATTGTACAGGGGCTCTAAGGGAGTAGTCGTGGAAGAACTCTGTGTGTGTGTGTGTGTGTGTGTGTGTGTGTGTGTGTGTGTGTGTGTGTGTGTGAAGACAAATAATTAAGAAAAATTGATGGGTTTTACTGTCAAAATGAACTTTGTAATTTTTTTCCACTTCATTTCTTTCCCCCACCCCTCTCACCCTCCCTAACCCCCACCCCCCACCCCTCCCACCTCTCTTGTTCCAAGAGATACCTTCCTCACTGTTCCAGTCATTCACTTGACGAACAATATCATGTTTGCCATCATGGTCATTGTTAGTGAACAGTTCTTTGTTTTGTTTGAAGTCGCTTGTTAGATATTGTTTCTGATGCCATATGTTTCTCACATTGTGTAAGTCCTGAACCAAAGCACACAACTGAAAATGAGTGCTGTTTGAATGAAAGATATATGCACAAGTATTGGTCTTTCAAGCAAAGGAAGCACTGAATGGAATGTAAGAGGCTGGACCAGAAATGTTTTCTTGTTGACCTGTACCTGTAAACGGTATTCTTTTTATATACTTGCCTAAACAAAGCAGTGCCATGTTCCCACAAGGTAAGGATGTGCTCTAAAAATCATGGTTGTTATAAAACATTAATAGCAATAACACATTGTCGTGGTAGGCACCAAGTGGCTCATCTCCCACGACTGACACATCAATTCCATAAAAGAGAACAACAAATAGCTTCGATCTTTTCCTTGTTTGTGGAAAGACATTCTCTCCAGCTATCACAATAAACTCTTCAGACTCTTAAGAATCTTATTGTAAAACCAACATTCCTGTATACCCAGTCCAGGTTTGTTTGTTTTTTTTAATTTATAACCAGCATACAGACAGGCATGACATCTCTCCACCTTTTGCCTGGTTTCTGATTGTTGTTTCACATTTCCCTTGAAATTTTTTTTTCACCCATGCCTGTTATTCAGGATTTTTCATACATATGCACACCCAAGCCTCTGCACTGGAAGTCTGCAGGGAACTATTAGATCAAGTCATCATGACATACTCATTTTCATTAACTGCATCAAAGTATCAAATTCCATGGCCCTTCATGCCCTTCTCGTGTGGTCTCAGTAAGGCCTTGCTTTCCTCTCAGTCTCCACACCTGTCTTCTGATGGTGTCATTGCCGTCAGTATGGGGAGGTTCGTGGGCACTCTTGTTGGATGGAACATATGTAGTCTCCATATGCAGGGGGACGCTGTCTGACACTGTCTTCATGAATAAGTAATAGCTCTCATCAGTATGTGACTGAGCAGATGGTGTCCTGTTTTAGATGAAGCAGGCATCACTGAATACCATTGAAGTGATTCTGCCAAAGGGCAGTGCCTCCTCTGGTGGGCTACCCCTAGAGAACATAGTATTGATAGCTTACTGCTAGTGCTGTGACTGCAGTAGAATTGTCCTGGGTATTGCTGTGTATGGGGAAGCCAGAATGAGCTGTATGAAAAGAAAGTTGAGACCACAAATAAAACAACAACAACAAAACAACCAGATATCTCATCTGTAAACAGTGTACACATTATGCAAGATACGTGGGTGACAGAACAGGGTTGGGCCGATGATGGATGATGTGTTGTTTCAGAATCCTGAGAAGCGCTACAGTGAAATCATCATGTACACTCACCAAGCCGTGAACTTTTACTACTATAAACTGACGGTGGATGGAGTGAACGTCATTCTTGTCAGTATCCTTTGTCCCTTTGCGTGCGTAAAGAAGTGAACTGTGACACTGAGAGCAAGTGCAGTCATGCCTGTCTCTGTCTTTATCTGTCTCTGCCTCTGTCTGTTTCACTCTCATGGTATGTCTGTCTGTCTGTCTGTTTGTTAGCTTTGGTTTCATCAGGGAGATGTTACTGGACGCAGATTGGTGCATAAGTATATGGTGATCACATCTGCTTAGCCGTGAGATCTTGCTGACAATATGTAACCGCATGCATACACACAAACTCTCTCTCACTTTCTTTGTTCATCGTGTCTCTACCTGTTTAATTCCTCTTTTACTCTTGCTGTCTCTCTTTCTCCCCCTCCCCCTCTCCCTCCCCTTCCTCTATCTCGCTCTGTCTTTCTGTCTTACTCTCTCTGTCTGTCTGAGATTCAGCAAGCAGAAATGTTATGAAACCTTTAAAAAGTCTATGTGGACAAACCTTAAAATTGGTTCTTCTTAAGTCATCAACTCAGTTAGCTTCTGACGCTAAGGTATTGAATATTTTGCCATTAAACATGAAATTAGAATATAATAAAGCTGTTTTTATGTTCAGAATATTATCAGGAAGAGTTCTATCCTCCCTTACTAATATGTTTTTAACAAAGAGTAATAACTTCATCTAGGATTGTACCACCGCATCCCAGAATTGATAATTTTAGAACTAGTCTGACATACCTAGGCAGTCGTTTTGTGGAATGCTGTTATGTATGAAATTGATGCTAATACCAGTCACAACATGTTCAAAGAAAAGTATCACTCATATTTGGTAGTTGAATTAGAAAACAAAATTCCATGAGTGTTGTCACTCGTGTTACTAGGATTGATATGTATGACATTGTTATCATTACTACGATAAGCATTCCTGATATTCTCACTTCTCTTTGTAATTGCATGCTTCGATTTTTTTATATGACCCATCTTTATTATAAGAGACTCGCTCTTCATTCTGCTGCTCCTTTCTCTCTGTCTTGCTCCTCCTCTCTCTCTCTCTCTCTCTCTCTCTCTCTCTCTCTCTCTCTCTCTCTCTCTCTCTCTCTCTTTCTCTCTCTCGCTCTCTCTCTCAGTTGCTCTCCATCCATCCCTCACTCCCTCTCATCCCCACTCTCTTCCTCAAAAATATATTGTATCATTCATTGTACACAGCTTTATGTTTCCGTCCTGAATGAGACACTTAGTGAAAGGGCAAACAAACAAGGCTTTACACATTTGTAATCCAATATTTTTGTTGCTGTAGTCTGAGCAGAGGCATGTATCAAACTTGTGTACTACTTTACTATGGAAAATTAACTTCCCAGAAAGTGATGACGTCATTTTTGCACAATATTGTGTGTGTTGTCATTGTTCTAATATTGCCTGACCACTTGCGTACAAGCTTTCATGCCGCATCTACGTTATCTATAAGAAAATAAACCCAGTCGAGTTTGGTATTAAAAGAATTGTTGGGAATTTGCCAATTCAGTCATCTCAATAGCGCAGATATATTACATTTTTCATGATAATAACTAATTATCAAACCTATAGCCCCATTTGTAATGGCCACCCAACCTTGTCGAACACATTGCTGCCAGACCAGCTATGCACAGATGACATTCAGTTGGCCGAATACAGTGCGGTTAGCTGGCTGGTGGGGAGCGGCCTGCAGAAAACACCCCTTTCCCTCACCTGCATTCACAGCTTGGCCTCTGCAGCTGTAAACTCCCCTGCGACTCAAAACTAAGTAACTTGCTCTGAACAGCCGTGTATGTATTTATTGTTGTATATGTGTTGATATGCAGTTCTAAAATATTCATTCATTGTGAATTGTGTGTTTATTGTTGTATATGTGTTGATACGCAGTTCTGTGCAATGTTTTCTTTTCATTTATTTGCATATATCTTTTCTTTGTTTGAGATGAAAAAAAGCCAGTGAGTTTGTTCTTATTCCTTTCCCGCAATAAGTAACATTTTGTCCGTTTGTTCTCTCTCTTTCTGTCTTTCATTCCATGTTGGCTGCAACATTTGTATGTGTCTGCCATGAACAATGGGCAATGATTCTTTAACACAGGCACGATCTGCTGCTGTTTGTCGTGCTGTCCATTGTTTTAGGCTTTGCTGATGAGGACAACGTGATCACTGATGATGTTACGGTCAGTATGATAGTGGGGGAAAGGGACGTTGTGTATGTTGTTGTTGTTGTTGTCATACCCTGGCTAAAAGTCTCCAGGGATCATCCGAACAGCCAAAATACTTGAACACTTTGGTACAAATGCATCAGCTGGGGGTGAGAACATTACATGTGTGACCGTTTTTAATTACCCCACCACGTGGGCAGCCACACTCTGACTTCGAGGACTTTTGGAGACTGATAATTTTATGCTAGGAACTTGTCACAACTGAAGACAATCCCCGCATAACTATGCAGAGCATAACAACATTTTGATGTAGCCTTGGTGTTCTAGCCTATGTCAATTGGCCTGACACAGCCTTAAGCCAAGGCGGACGTTATGTATGATTGAATGTGTTTTGTAAATATATGTGTTTTGTGTGTTGTTTTGTGTGTGTGTTGTGTGTATGTGTGTGTGTGTGTGTGCTTTTGTATATAAACAAGTTGTGTGTGTGTGTGTGTGTGTACCTGTATGCATGCATGTAACTGATATTACTGTATGTATGTTTGCATCCATTTCTGTCATTGTGTGCATTTGGGATATATCTGTGTGTGTGTGTGTGGTGTATGTGCATGTGTGCATGTATATAGGTGAAACCTCCTCTGTTTGGTGATGGAATCATTTTCGGGACTTTAGATGGAAGATCCATCTTTTGCCATTTTCTTTTTCTTTTTTTCTTTTTTTTTTTGTAATTGCCAAAGCCCTCTTCAAACGATCACCAAGAAGTGAAAATTGAAACGAGAACTTTGGCCCATGCCCTGGACACACTGTAGCCAGACCTCAGTGAGAGAACCATTGAAAATTACAGCTTCTCTCTGTTGTGCCCACAGTTGTTAATCTGCTTGCTAAAACCTGCATGCAGTGATGGAAGATGACTCCATGTCTGACATTGATGCAATTGCAAAGGGTAAATAGCGTTTAGAATGACTAAATTAAAAAAGATGTAGACAGTGCTCTGCACTGAGGATGGTTTGAGAAGCTATATGATAATGGCTTATGTTTGTGGGGGGTTGCAATGCAGAACTGAAGTACGGATCAAATGAGAAGAAACAGCTGAACGAACATGCTCAAAATCCTGAACAAGCGAAAAATGTGAAGTTAAAACTGATTTTTATGTGTTAGGGGTTGCACTGATGTCTCTCTCTCCTCTCTCTCTCTCTCTCTCTCTCTCTCTCTCTCTCTCTCTCTTCAGGGGTTGTACTGATGTCAGTCTGTCTTTCTCTCTCTCTCTCTCTCTTTTTTTTTAAACTTTTTTTTCTTGTCTGTTTCTTTTGTTGGCTTATGGTATGCCACCTGCTCATGTTTAACATGCATGTAATGTTTCTGTTGAAACTCCCTTAAAATTTACCTTTATTTTATGTACTTGAATTAAAATGCCACAGTTTCACCCTACCTTACAGAGCCAAATTTTTTTCATATAATGTGTTCTAATTTGCTTTAAAAGTCTTTTAATTTTTCTTTCAATTATCAAATTTTCTCCTCCATATGGACAGATGGAGGCCTTGACCCCCTCTCAGCCCCTAATAGAAGTGCTGCTCTTGTACCCCACCGAGGGCCTGAATTGCCCTCACACCCCTTCCTTCTTTTTTTCTTTTTTTTTTTTAAATAAATTGTAGAGTTTCACCCATATATCATAACACACAACACACACCAAACACAACACACACACACACACACACACACACACACACACACACACACACACGTGTGTGTATATGTCTGTATGTGTGTATGCGCAGGCTTATATGTATGTTTGAGCAAAAGTATGGATATGCACGATATTGTGTTGTGTACACTTGTGTTCATTTAAATAAACAGTGTGTGTGTGTGTGTGTGTGTGTGTGTGTGTGTGTGTGTGTGTGTGTGTGTGTGTGCTAGCATGCATGCACAGGCAGGGTACATTTATGTGCGTTTCTGTAATTTTGTGTGTGTGTGTATGAGCGTGTGTGTGTTGTGTGTGTGTGCGCGTGCGTGCGTGTGTGATTAGCAAAATAAATGAATTCAAATGTAGTAGAGGTGGATGTAAAAAAGACTGCATGATTAGAGTATATTAGAAGAAATCTTTCCTAAACAGGAGTAGGATCACGATATCACCGTTGATCATAGGGAATGGTGCAGATAGAGAGCTTTGATCTGGTGACAGAAATGCATGCTGGGCATGATGGCTGTAATGTTAAAGGTGTACTTTGCTGACAGAAAAGAATGCATTCTGTACATGATGGCTATGATACAAAAGGGCTGATTTGAAATGTGTCCTGAGCATGATTGCTATGATATCAAAAGGCTTTATTTGTGTACAGAAATGTGATCTGGAGGTGCTGGCTTTGGTAGGAAGGGGAGTGATCTGTTTACAGAATGATGATCTGGGGATGCTAGCTGTTACATGAAGGGTTGACCTGTTGACAGAAATGCATTCTGGGGGTTCTGGCAGTAATCCCGTTGACCTATTACGTTGGGATGGCAATAACAAGGTAAGAAACAGAACTAAATTATACTCTCTTTTTTGTGTTGGGCTTAGAGGGTTGGTGATAGCGAGTTGTTCTGCTTAGGTCAACCTTGTCACCACGAGACGGTGCTGTGATCCTCGGTAATGAACTCCACTGGACACAAGTGCTGCAGATCAAAGTTAAGGATGTGTTATCAGAGGTCTCAGTCCTGTCACACCCAGGGAAAGACAAGGGCGTCTAATCAAGTCCAGCAGAATGGTAGGTATTGTGACAAGGGCAGTTCTGAACTTCATAGTTCCCCTTTTGCTGTTAACAAGTCATCATCTGAGGTAACATACAAGACCTTCGCCAGTATCAAATGGTGGAGCAGATGTGAATGTGCTGATAGAGTAGACAACGATAACATGTTGAAAGCCAAACATACAGATGACAGAGGAAATAGCAACCGTACTCGTCCATGTTCATTCAAAGAGTTTCAGTCTTCTCAAGCTGAGTGATCCTGCCTTTTTGAACAAGTTTATCAGCTGCACTGGAAAAAAGGAAGTGAAAACTAGGGATCTGTTAAAGTGTATTCAGTGACTCACTGAACAGAATACTGAGGCCAACGGAAGTCAGTTTGAGCAGAGTTGGATTGGCTTTGTTTTTTCATGCTATTGTTACTCAGACTTGGCCACTTTCGTGTTGAGGCTTGTAGCAAGTCATGAGAAGCGGAGGAGCAGTGGTTAATTTGTCGACAGAAACGCATTCTGGGAGTGCTTGCTGTCATGTCAGTGACCTGTTATGTTGGATAAGAGACCTGAGGGCTTATTATTTTGATTTGACTTGATTTGGGGATGATGCTCAGAGGTTACAATGCCCAGTACGTACAACATTGTGACTTGACAGCTTTTAAAAC
Source organism: Conus canariensis (assembly GCA_033310375.1). NCBI lineage: Eukaryota > Metazoa > Mollusca > Gastropoda > Neogastropoda > Conidae > Conus > Conus canariensis. The sequence continues at coordinate 72,744,596 of CM065720.1, read as the reverse complement.
TATCTATTTTGATCTATTATTGTTGCTTTAAAAAAAAATCATATATGACATAATAACTGTTACCATTGATTGCTGTAAAAGAATATTTTGCTCTTGTTTTCATTAACATTCAAATTGTATTCTATTGGTCACAGGTTGTTAAAAACTGTCTTGTTGCTTAATGGACACCCTTTTTTATGCATGCATGTGATCATATATATTTGCATTTTTGAAAATATGTACAAATATACATAAACATGGCAGAAGGCTGTGTGGAATATGTACATGTATCAGATGTTGCATGGAGTACTCTTCTTGCTCTGTGTGTATATGTGTGCACATACATCCAGTTCTGGGGAGAGTTGCAGTGTTGGCCATTTTTAGATTTTTGATTAGAGGTTTGCCACCGATATATTACCAGGGTTTCCTGTTTAATGCATCCCTGTGCATTAATAGCAGGAAAAAATGCATTAACATTTGTTCAGAAGGGGTTCTGGGATGCATTTAAAAACAAGCTGGTCCACGGACTTTCTAGATCACCACTTACGAGTGTCCTGCGTCATACCTGCTTGATTGTTATCTGCTTTTCTGTCTCAGTCTGGTGAGTTAAGGAGGCAGCAAGAGAGACTTGCTATACACAGAGAACTGTGCCTTGCAAGGTTGTGGCTTGAATGTTAGCAAAGTAGTAAGCTTATAACTCCACAACTGTGGTGGTGGTTTTGCCGTTGAATCCAAGTCCTCCTTTGCTTTCTGATGCACAATGTAGAGTCCATGAATGGTATCAAAAACACTGGTCTGAGGGAAGTTTCATCTTCGCAAATACAAAAAAGAAAAAAAGGAAAATAAAAAACAAAACGGAAATAAAAAAAATAAAAAAAAACACAAAGAAAGAAAGAAAATAAAGAAGAGAAAATCCACCCAACAATCAAAAACAAAAAGGAAAGACTGACTTAAATTGTTGTCCTGGTTTAAGAATCGAGAAGGCGGGGTGTTTTCTACTTTTGTGCTGTAACGCAGTCTTGAAGAAATCTCATTCCATCTTTTGGAATAGCAGGCCATTGTGTGCATATATAGGTTTGCAATAGACATTTGCTCAATTTTGTCAAAGCTGTATGCTGCAGACTTACAGTAAGTCCAGTCACATTTTCAGTTTTCTTTGATCTACAAGTCATAGTAAAAGTAGATGAGCCATTTTGAATGTTGAATTTTCACATTACCATTTTAAAGAGCACTATATTCTTGTTCCAGTTAAATATGACTCTTAGTTTTTGTATTCATGTGACAGACAAATAGAGTTTGTGGTAGAGTATACTTTTTTCTGTGTGTGTGTGTGTGTGTGTGTGTGTGTGTGCATCTATTATGTGGGTTACTCTGAATCATGGCCCAGAGCATCAGGAATGCAGTAGAAATCATGTTGTGATTCCTTACGTTAAATCTTCATTTGATTCATTGTATTTTCATTTATTATTTATTGTTCCTTGACAGAATTCAGGGGTGAGTATGAAGGGATAGCAGTTCATATGCAAAGCATGTCCTTAGCTAGTTTTTGTAAGGTTTGTTTTGGTTGCCAGCTTTGTCCAGTACAGTTGCATTGTATTTTTTTACTACAAAGATCATGAACCAGCATGGCCACCGAACCACAGCTATAGTACACTTCCCCCCTCTCCCCCTCTGAACCCTCTCACATATCTGTAATCAGGACTTAAATTGGTCCGCCCCTTACAAAAAATATATACCATCCACTGTGAATTATCTTTCAGAAACTGATGTAGTGTGTGTGTGTGTGTGTGTTTATCAGTATCTCAGCTCAGAGTAGCTTTGCTGTGGGAGCCATACTAAATGCCACGTTTGGTTCCATGGTGGAGGTGATTCTGTTCGTCATTATGCTGAAGAAAGGCAGCGATAGCGGTCTGGAGTGCTACCAGGAGCTTGTCAAATCCTCTCTCACAGGTCTGCTTTTATATGGGTTTTTTATGTCTTTTTGTCCTTGTTTTTTTTCTGATAGAGTGTGTGTGTGTGTGTGTGTGTGTGTGTGTGTGTGTGTGTGTGTGTGTGTGTGTGTGTGTGTGCATGCACATGCATGCGTAGGATGTATCTATTCATTGGCTGCATTCATTCATTTGTTAACAGTCCATTTTCACAGGTTTCCTCCCCCCCCCCCCCCCCCCTCACTTTTCTGTTCGTTTATTTGCTTTGCAAGATTAGTGTGTTGTGTGGTTTAAGTTTCACAGTCCATTTTCACAGGTTTACTTTTTCTTATTTTTTAATTCTTTTTTTGTTGTTTTTTTTTTGCTTTGTGTTTGGTCTATTGTTTGTATTTGTTTACCTGCATAAATGTCTGCATTAGATAGTGAGCATGTGTGTGTGTGTGTATGTGTGTGTGTTATACATGTGATTGGGTGACTGAGCATGTGTGTCTGTAAGTTTGTGGGGGGGGGGGGGCAGGGGGGGGGGAGTGATGGGGCTGTTTGTCAGCATTTTATAATCCATTGTTACATGCAGCACCCAGAGAAAGGAAAATAATGAACTGTTTGTGTTGTCTGTGTTCAGGTGCCATCCTGGTCAGCATTCTCTTCATCCCTGTAAGTAAAGTGAATAAAGTACATGTTACACATACTCAACATATGTTTTTTTTATCTCTTCATCCTGTAAGTAAGTGAACAAAGTAACATGTTACAGATACTCTAACATACTTTTTTTATCCTCTTCATCCCTGTAAGTAAAGTGAGTAAAAGTAACATGTTACAGATACTCTAACATACATTTTTTTCCTTATGTGACAGATACCTCTTATATGTATATTGTATGCCTGCATGTAAATGAATGAACATGTTACAGATACTTTAACATACACTGTGTTTTCCTTATGTGACAGATACCTCTTATATGTATATTGTAGGCCTGCAAGCAAAAAAATACAATGACATTAAGGTTAATTTAAAGAAATCTGGTATGCATCAGTTTCATAAGCGTAGGCAATCCTATCTTTTTTTTCAGTGTTCTGTCTTTTTTTTTTTTTTTTTTTTTTTTTTTTTTGCGTGTGTTCAAAATGGCGTACATTTTCAGGGTATGTCGATGGTGGTTGGTGGGATCAAGTTCCGCACTCAGAATTTTAACCCCAAGTCGGCAAACATCAGTGCTGCTCTGTTGTTTGTCTCCATAGCAGGTCAGTTTTGAAAACAACAAAGAATAGATATCTGTAATACCTTCTTTTGTTGTTGTTGTTGTTGTTGTCTCTGTGAGTTATTGAGAATGATGAGGACCAGAATTATTATGTGTTATAATCTAAAATGTCACTGATTGGATTTTGTATTTATTTGTCTTTTCATATAAACAAGAGTTGTTTCGTCTGTCTGAGAGTTTGTACCAAGTAAAAATACAAATAGGTCTTCCTGCAAATCAGAGAATGTTACTATATTTGGCACACATGCACAAAAATCATGGCTGAACATAATTTGACAAGATTCCCTCTTCTGGCACATAAAGACAGCATTCATCATGTTCATACTGAAGACTGGATTTCAAATGGAAAGAAAATGTCTTTTATGTATAAATATTGTTGATATATATGTATGTAGATAGAGAGAGAGATAGATAAATAGATATAATTATATTAATAATAATATGCTAATATATCAGTCAAGCTATGTGGACTGTTGAATTCTGTAAAGTTCCTGGTGATTGGGGAGAAGAGCCTGCAGCATTGATCTTTTGTACCAACATATCAGTGCCAGTGATGTGAAGTGGCCTGGTGAATGCCAGGTATTTTCAAGCAGATAAATATGAGTTTCAAGATTTCTTCCCATGATCCTTTCTGCATTATTCCACTGTTTATCCAGTTTTCTGCAATGTACTACTAAAATGATGTTTTACACACCTGCATGTCTTAGAAGGAGAACTCTGAGCTCTCATAGTCTTAAGTCCTGGAGAGCACAGAAAGAAGTGTGTGCGTCTTTTTTTTTTTCTTTCAAGGAAAGGAACTAGACCAATTCTAAAGTGTTGTCTAATGGGGGTGGGGGGGGGGGGGGCAGTTAATCAAGGGAGACCGTTCCAAGGATTGAGGGGCGCTGAAGTAGCATAGTTGGAGTTGTCCATTTTCTTAAATGTTTTTGAATTGGGGGTTGCAAATTGCTCTGGTCATGTCCATGGAGAAAGGTACATATCTGGAGAGGTAAATATGAGACAAACCTATGGTAGGAAAATTTTGATAACTGCGTTAACCAGGTAGACTGAAATAATCCCAGTCCAGGCTTCATCCATCATTGCTTCTATTGTTAAAATCCATGACCCTCATGTCCATTGTTGTATAATTGTTTGTCATTATTTAACGATGTAGAATGATTAGGACTTAGATATGTAAATAAAGCATTTGCTGATAAAAAAAATTCAGCAGGTATTTTGTACAAATTCAGAATTCTATATGACATTTTCATGCAGAATTTTTATTTTATGATCAGTAGATTGTCATACCCCACTTCTGTCCAAAACGTACTGCCAAAAATATCAGAACTTGTGAAAATTTGTATGGATTTCTGGAGAGATTATCTAAAGGTTTGTTATAGCAGGGTAAAAATAACACTTTAATTATTTTCTTTTTCTGATTCAGTTACTCAGAATTATGATATAAAAAAACATAGATTGTTACCCATTGCTGTGAAGGGTCATGGAAAATGGGTAAAGCCATGGAGAGGACAAAAGCTTTTTCCAGTCTTTGGAAAGCCAGGAGGAAATGAGACTAGCTGGAAGTCAGGGAATGGGCATAAATGCTGAACAAGAACAACATTCTGAAAAAGCAGTCATCCACAAGACCATGATCAGGAATGGAAACCTCCTTTTTTTTTCTTCTAAATTTAAGACCATCCCCCAAAATGCAAAAATAAGATAAAACAGTTCTATTTGGATTGTGCCATCAAGGGTTACTGCCTGCTGCTTTTGGAACTCTACAGTTTGGGGGATTCATTCTCCAAACTGGCATTTTGTTCTTTCATTTTCATGTACCATTTTTAGTGACAATGAAATTTTGGTGTGGGAAAATATCAGGGAATGTCAGAGAAGTTTGTGTTTATAATGTTATATGAACTGTGGCAACGAGCCCTCTCCTTCTCTGACAGAAAGTGATATGTGAATCAAGGGGAAATCAGTATGAGACAGAGTGAATGTTGAGATATGTTGAGGGTAGGATTGAGCTCCCTTTTCTCTTTGTTTTTTTGTTTGTTTTGACATTTTAATTGTCAAGGGTGAAGTTCTTGCAGAGTAGGACCTGTGTGTTTGGACAGGTAAGCACAGAAAGAAAATGTTGTATGAAAACCTGGCAGTTAGTTTGCTCCCTCTGTGTGACAGGGATGTTTTCACCAACCATCTTCTCCTTGCTGTACGGTCACTTTACCTGTGAAGACTGTGACCCCAAGTCCCAATGGTCCCGCTGGAGCCAAACGGCCAGTCCTCTAACATATCTGTCAAACCTGGCTTCACCTGCAGAACTTGTGTCCAGTCTGTGGTAAGCGATTTAAACTTCTTTTGGCAGTGGAAGTCTTTGTGTAGCACATTTGGGTGTGATTAGGAGGGTGTGAATGTGTGAGTGATTCTGATTGACAGGCTGATTGATTGAATGACTTACTTCCTCCCTCAGAGGTGCTGGGTGGTCTTTTCAGCATAAATTGTACCTCATCTTGTAAGTTCTGTGCGAGTGATCACTGTAATGGAAAAATTATGAGGTTAGATCTGACTTGTCCCCAAAAGCAACAGAAATGGCCACCTTGGACGAGCTAGAAACAAGTAGGGTTTTTTTTTTGCACATGTTCATGCCAGTCTGGTTGAGTACAATCTGATCATTATGATATTGATTATAGACTGTGTTTTGAAAAAAAAAAAATTGCTGTGTGTGTTTTGGGACATTTTTGTCACAGTTGTTAGTTTGGCTCTGTCAGTAGACTTCTGACAGTAACTTGTGTGCATTACCTTTGCTTGAAATTTAGTTTGACAACTGCAGAAGTTATGCACTCTAGATTTGGTGGAGCCTTATCAATGGATGAAACAGATGTCTCCAATGTCATTGGGCGCTCCATTTACTCCAGGTCTGTGTCTAAAGATGATCATGCCAACCTCAGTGTTTTTGTATGTTTTTATATTGTTGTTGTTGTTTTGTAGTTTCGTTTTAATTCTTCTCTGCCTTCAATATGCTGAAACTGATAGTGAAGCCAGTAGGACTGCAAAGCGCCTCTTTGTGAACTCTTGTGCTTAAACTGATTTCCTTTTTTTTTTTTTTTTCCAAATTCTTTCGATAGTTTTTCTGTCTCCCTTCAGTTTGGTCCTGATGGGGAACGTAATCTGTACGATGAGAAGGTGGCCCCTCTGGTGTACTCCTGTGCTGTCATCCTGCCCATTGCCTATGTGGTGGGCTTGGTGTTCACCATGAAGACACACTCCTCCGAGGTCTATGATGAGTTTGAGACACAGCTGAGGGAGGATGGTGTGGGCTCAGGTGAGAGTTGGGTTGTGTAGTATGCAAGACCTGTTTCTTGATACAGTGAAATATGCCAGTAGTGATCTATCACAGTGTGACTGGTTGCCTTTAACACTATTGTGACTGGCATTGCCTCGTCTTGTCTTTCTGCCAGCCTGAACCTGCCTCCAAGAAACTTCCAGAAAACCTGTGTATATATATATATATATATGAAATATTATTCCCATTTGCCTTGCTGGCAGCTACAAATGAGTCGTGCAGTAAGTTTTTTAATGAAAGACATATACTTTTATCTTGCAGAACATTTTTTTTTTCTTCTTACAATGAAATCTCAGATGAAAACTCCCAGTCAAATTCCCTGCCTTTCGAAGATTTATTTTGGTGGAACACTTTTGTCTTTGCCCACAACAGATTTAACTCCCAGTAAAATTTCCTGCCTTTGAAAGATTTGTTTTGATGAAACATTTTTGTTTTGTCTACAGTACATTGAACTGCAATAAAGATTCCTTGCCTCTGGAAGATTTGATTTAATGGAACATTGTTGTCTTTTTCTGCAGCAGATTTAACTCCCAGTAAAGATTACCTCCCTTTTGCAGATCTGTTTGACAAAGAAAGTTAGCTTTTTATTCTGATCTGGAATATCGTATGAGATAACAATGTTAATGTTATTGATTTTTTAGGTGTGTAATTATGAAAAAGCAAATGTTAACAGTTGGCAGTCTGTTTGTAGAGATGGAAGAAAATATTTAAGTAAAAAGATACATGTTGGGAAGACTTAAAGAAGAATCTGATGATTGATGAGAGACGATACAAAGCATGTTGCAAGATATGTCTTTATCTTTAATTGTTTGACCCAAGAGACACTTTATCTGCTTTACTTTAGTGTCCTGTCCATGTGTTTGCATTGTTTTGTATTATGTGCACTTTTAAATGGTAGAAAAGTCTGTCTTTTTAAAATCCAAGATTGTCTTAATTGAATAGTCAACACTGCCATCAGGTCACGGGTCAGCTCAGTGGTCTCGGGTGAAGAGCATCATCATCTTACTGCTGTGTGCCACCGCCATTGCTCTGTGTGGGGACATCATCTCGAACAATGTTCAGCCCCTGCTGGAAAAGTCTGGAATGTCAGAGGTTTGCAATGCTTACAGTACAGTGCTAAGTATTGTCTCCTTTTTATTCTTCAGTACAGTGCAGTGTATTTCTCTCTGTCCTTTTGTATTCATGGTTCGCAAAAACTGGTGAGTTCCCCTATCAGATTAAAATTCATCGCTCCCCCCCCCCCCCCCTCCCACAACCCCACCCTCCACCATGTTTGTATGATACAAACGTTGGTACGGTCTGTTTTTCTGTCTTATCTTCTGTTGTCGTCACTCCCTTTTTTTTTTTTTTTTTTTCTTTTTTTTTTTTTTTTTTTTTTCTTTCTTTCACATGTATTCATGCATATTTGCTCTCACACACATTCAGTATGCAGAGCTTGATGTACATAAGGACCCGGGGATATCTGAAAATGTTAAATTCCAAATTATCATGTTTCATCAAGATTTAGTCGTAGCGTATGATTATAACTTGGAATCAAGTACTGTGGTTAAAATACTGGACATGATCAGCAATATAATGATATCAAACAGTTGGCTGTAGCATAGATTAAAAAAAAAAGGAGAATTTTTTTTTTTTTAGAAACTATGCATCAAATCTCTCTCTCTCCCTCTTCCTCTCTCTCTCTCTCTCTCTCTCTCTCTCTTTCTCTCCCTCTCTCTCTCTCTCTCATGCATGCATGCACATGCACGGTGTTGTCACTCCCATCTCATTGCAGCTCCCCCATATATAACCACACCAGGTTTATCCCATTACAGCCCCTTCATCTAAGTCCACACAGAAGAATCAGTATTGGGTTTATATCAGGGGAGTCACTGCACTGCTGCCAAGTCATTTTGGTGGTGTGTACTAGTGTCTATTCCAGTTCATAATATTTTCATTACAACTCTGTATCGCCATAAGTCTGAAAATTAAATTTTACAGGAGACGAAAAAAACTGATTATTATCCCCACAAGAGATACTGCAAACCGAGTTACGGTACAAGTATTTTGATTACAGCATGTTTGTTTTTAGGACAATGTGGTTGGTTACTTGGCTACATTATGCCGCTTGGCCCGCTTTTATAGTATGCCATAAATCTCAAAAATGCAAAAAATCTGAGTACTGGCAGTTATATTTCCAGGTGGCGGTATATTTTTCTTTTCCTCTGTTTGTGTACTTGTAACAGAATCTTTAGTGTATTCATTTTCACCTTGTGCATGGGGGTGGAGGTGTTTAGAAGACTTGGGCACTACGGCAGGTTATGCAGACATGCTGACGTGGGGGAGGGATTGTAGATCTGTATCTCCTCCCATTGCTTGCCTGTTGCTGATAGGATTCTATCCTGACCTGCATAGAATCAAGTGCAGTAATAACACGGTGACCGAGCCCATTGCAGAAAAAAAATTTTTTCCCCTTTTTTGTCCTCTCTTGTAAACCCTAGGCTGTGAAAGACACTTTAGCAGTCAGGATCTCAACAGTTCTTTATATAATATAGAGTGATTAAAATGTTGCTGTGCTTCCTAGCATCACAAGCACAGTCTCAGTGTCATCAAGGAGGTGTTATACATCTGATGTGTTCAGATATGCCGCGTATGCTGACTTGTTCATAGGTGCTACTCATGCTGACTTGTTCATAGGTGCTACTCATGCTGACTTGTTCATAGGTGCTACTCATGCTGACTTGTTCATAGGTGCTACTCATGCTGACTTGTTCATTTATGTCACATACGGTTACTTGTTCATATATGTTGCACAGTCTGACTTGTTCATTTATGTCACATACGGTTACTTGTTCATATATGTTGCACAGTCTGACTTGTTCATTTATGTCACATACGGTTACTTGTTCATATATGTTGCACAGTCTGACTTGTTCATTTGTGTCACATACGGTTACTTGTTCATATATGTTGCACAGTCTGACTTGTTCATTTGTGTCACATACGGTTACTTGTTCATATATGTTGCACAGTCTGACTTGTTCATTTGTGTCACATACGGTTACTTGTTCATATATGTTGCACAGTCTGACTTGTTCATTTATGTCACATACGGTTACTTGTTCATATATGTTGCACAGTCTGACTTGTTCATTTGTGTCACATACGGTTACTTGTTCATATATGTTGCACAGTCTGACTTGTTCATTTATGTCACATACGGTTACTTGTTCATATATGTTGCACAGTCTGACTTGTTCATTTATGTCACATACGGTTACTTGTTCATATGTGTTGCACAGTCTGACTTGTTCATTTATGTCACATACGGTTACTTGTTCATATGTGTTGCACAGTCTGACTTGTTCATTTATGTCACATACGGTTACTTGTTCATATGTGTTGCACAGTCTGACTTGTTCATTTATGTCACATACGGTGACTTGTTCATATGTGTTGCACAGTCTGACTTGTTCATTTATGTCACATACGGTGACTTGTTCATATGTGTTGCACAGTCTGACTTGTTCATTTATGTCACATACGGTGACTTGTTCATATGTGTTGCACAGTCTGACTTGTTCATTTATGTCACATACGGTGACTTGTTCATATTGTTGCACAGTCTGACTTGTTCATTTATGTCACATACGGTGACTTGTTCATATGTGTTGCACAGTCTGACTTGTTCATTTATGTCACATACGGTGACTTGTTCATATATGTTGCACAGTCTGACTTGTTCATTTATGTCACATACGGTTACTTGTTCATATGTGTTGCACAGTCTGACTTGTTCATTTATGCCCCACATGCTGACTTGTTCATACTTCACATGCTGACTCATATGCTATGCATGCTGACTTGTTCATACTTCACATGCTGCAGGTCCATATGCTCACATGCTGACTTGTTCAAATAAACAACACATGCTGACTTAATCATACTTCACATGCTGCAGGTCCATATGCGTTTAACATGCCGACTTATTCAAATTACTCATGTTTACTGGTTCACATATGCTACACATGCTGACTTGTTCATACTGTACATGTTGTCTTGTTCACATACGCAACACATGCTGACTTGTTCATACTGTACAGGTTGACTTGTTGACATATGCTACACATGCTGACTTGTTCATACTGTACATGTTGTCTTGTTTATATATGCTACACATGCTGACTTGTTCATACTGTACATGTTGTCTTGTTTATATATGCTACACATGCTGACTTGTTCATACTGTACATGTTGTCTTGTTCATATATGCTACATATGCTGACTTGTTCATATGTGCTAAATTCGCTGAGTTGTTTATAAGCGCTATACTACAACAGTGAAGCAATGAGGCCGAAGAATTACGGGAAAAAAGGTGGGGTTAGGGCAAAGGGGCCACTTGAATAGAAGTACACGCCTGATCTATGCGTTAACTCAACAAGTTGGTCAGATCCGGAGTGTTTATTAGGTATGGTCTGTTTTGCCATTGTTTGTCCTTGTGTGTACATTGCATATTGTAATGTTCATGTTTGTGTGAGCTGTCACTGCGTTATGCTGTCTTTCATTCATTCGTGTATGTGGTTTTTGATCCTGTAATGGTATGCCAGCAGTTGTTCAATGCAGTTTATTTTTTCATTCTAATTTTTGTTTCTGCACTGTGATACAATGTAGTATTATGCAGTGCAGTGCGCTGCAATATAATCAAACCCAATGATTTACAAAGATGTCAGTTCAGTCAGTACCATATTATGTCAGATTGTACTATATATAAACATCTGTTATGGGAAGGGACATGGCATGTGCAGATTACTGTTGCTGAGTGGTCCACCATCAGTTCTGATGCTATTATTGCCTCTTCGGTCTTTTCATTTTGTTGAGTAACTGTTCTTTCTTCTTTTCCCTGGTATTACCTTAGCTGGCATGACCTTACTTTCTGTCATTGTTAGTTTCTTTGTTTTCAGTATTTCATTGGGGTGACAATGCTGTCATTAGTTGCGGAGCTTCCTGAGGTGGTCAACGGAATCCAGTTTGCTCTGCAGAACAATGTGAATCTTGGGTAAGTGGAAGATGACAAATGCAAGGTTAGCCTTCATTTGTTTTGTATGTGCTGTGCCATCCATAGTTTGCTAACAAATCAGTCAGGATACTTGAGTATTGATAGATTTTATGCATTGACTTTGTTGACATAAGTTGCCTTATGCTTTCTGTTTTTAGCTCTGCAGCTGTGGTCTGACTAATTCTTCTCTAGGTAGATCTTTTTTTCGAGTTAAATTTGTTGTTTGTGATTATTGCTGAACTAAGGAAGAGACAAAAGTTGACTGCAGGATTCGTGGTGAAGATGAAAAATAATAAAGTTTATAAAAACCTTTTGGTGGCAGTTGAATCCTTTGGAGAGTGGAGACTGACGTTTCAAGCCATAGGCCCGTTGTCAAAGTGAAGAGAAGAGGACAGTGTAGACAGGAAAGCCCATGTGAGAATTGGGTGAGAACATCTCATTTAATTATTAAGTTGGACCAAAATACATTCACTGATCACTGTTCAGGTGTATTGAGCACACACAGACACACACCACAGTTCACACAAAGACATCAACACACACATGCGCACCCCCCCCCCCCCCACACACACACACACACACACCCCCTCCCACACACAACACCACACACACACACACACACACAACACAACACCCCCCCCCCACACACACACCACCATACACAAAATGTGTGTGTGGGGGGGTAGTGGGGGGGGGTGTTGTGTGTGGTGTTGTGTGTGTGTATGTGTGTGAGGGGGGGGGGGGTGCGTGGGCGTGCGTCGGCGTGTGTATGTTGATGTCTTTGTGTGAACTGTGGTGTGTGTCTGTGTGTGCTCAATACACCTGAACAGTGATCAGTGAATGTATTTTGGTCCAACTTAATAATCAAGTGAGATGTTCTCACCCAGTTCTCACATGGGCTTTCCTGTCTACACTGTCCTCTTCTCTTCACTTTGACAACGGGCCTATGGCTTGAAACGTCAGTCTCTACTCTCCAAAGGATTCAACTGCCACCAAAAGGCTTTTATAAACTTTATTATTTTTCATTATTACTGTACTGTTTTCCCATTACTTTGTGAAGCCTTGTTGCTGTTTAATAGCCATTGTTTTAAACTATATTTTGACTTTGCAATTTATTATAATGTGACACTAAATGGAATATTTCTGATTGTTTCAGGATAGAGATTGGCAGCTCTACAGCAATACAGGTGTGCCTGGTGCAGGTACCCATACTGGTTCTTGTCAACCTCATTTATGTGAGTTTGAAGGGCTTGTTTCATTGACTAGAGAGGTTTGATTTGGTGGGTCTAATAGCAAACTTTTAAATAATGGAAATCATGCTGTTGTGATCAGTCAAGATACCGGTGCCTCACTTTAAGATTTCATCTTCCTGTAATTTTAACAACAAATGAATAATCATATTTTCAACTTTTTTTTCTCCAAAATGAATGAATGGATGCTTCATTTTTATTTTGGTTATTATTACATTTATATTTACATATTTTCAATACACACATTATAATTATTACATATATGTTTACATATTTCCAATACTGACATATTATAATTACATATGTGTTTACATATTTCCAATAACACTTCAAACAAAGAAACAGGTTTTACTACTCTCAGCATCAAATACATGTGCATACAAACAGATTGTATTAGTTTTTTATCTGTCCTATTTGTTATTACAGGCTTTAAGTGAAGGACACACAGTTTTCATTGTTAGGTGCAAAGTGGAAAAAAAGAATTGTAAATGGTTCAGTATTTCTCAGCTTTAGCATCAAGTTTTCATGGTTTTGAAGTTTAGAAAAACAACATGTAAAGTATGTTGAGCATCACAACTCATTAGTTTATTTAAAGTGACAACCACTGTTCTCCAAAACAGACCTTTTTTTTTTTCTTACAGCCAATGGGATTCCATCTGATCTTTGCTGAAGTCCACTTCTGGGCTGTCATCTTCTCCGTTATCGTTATCAACTACATCTTTCAAGATGGCAAGAGTGATTACTTCCAAGGTAGAGAAAGTTATAGATCTGATGTGTGTTGAACTAGACTGATTTGTGCATGCACACTCACACATACAAACTCAAAAAATTTTCACACACACACACACACACACACACAATACACACACTCCCTCTTCTGTTTCTCACAGACAGACAGACAAATGCACTCACTCACAAACACACACACTCAGTCGAAGGAAGATCTGAAAAAAAAATTTCTCAGGATTGATGTTCTTCCCAATTGCTGTGACAAAAATGGTCAGCATCTATGCATTATGTATGCTTGAAAGTGTATCAGTATCTGTGTGCATACCCAGGTATGCCAGGCGTGTGCTTGTGCATCTGTCGGTGAAGTAATAGAAAGGAAAGAGTGATATTTTCCATGTTCCTTTTATCAGTCTATGTAATTGTACATCATTCTTTTTTCAAATTGATTCATTTATATTCCTTAATTCTTCTTTTTCTTTTGTGATCTTTTGTTTGTGCAAGGAACAACTATGTTAAAAAAAAGCAGGTATGTTGCTTATCCAATTTACAATCAGAAAATAAAATTTGGACCTTGACTTTCATACGTTCACTCTTACGATTTGTTATTTGCCTGGCTGGTGCTGGGATGAATTATGAAAGAAGCATGGAGTACAGCCTTCTTATGCAGACTATAACCAGGATGGAACTATGTTGTATCATCCTATTACATCATCGTCATCCATATCGATCATCCTAAGAGAACAGATCTTGGTTTCAGTGGTCCATCCTGTTCATTTCTCATGGTGTTCTTAAATATTTTCTCTCCTCTTCAGTGTCTGTTGTGAGCTTGTTTCAACGCTTTCAGTGTCAGTAATTTCATGGGAACTGTATTGGATAGAGTGGCGGCACTGGTCCTCCCGAAGTGGGTGAGCATTCAAGCTAATTCCAAAGCACATCAGATGTTCTTGTCAGTGGGCGGCTTAGTAGGTGATGCCTAGTGTATGTTGAATTACAGGCACCATTGAAGTGACTCGGTAGCAGTGCAGTATTTCCAGTGGTAGTTTACCCCATGAAAGCTTGATGTTGATTGACAGGTCCATTTGGACTGCTGACACTGGATCCATAATATAGTTAACCTGGGTGTGGTTGTCTAGGAAAAAAAACAAAACATGCACCCTGGGAGTGGTGCCAGGGGAGGGATCAATGGTCGATGACGCCACACAAAAAAGAAGCCTGGCATTAATTTAGGAGCCAGTCCTCGGTTAATGACCCCTCTGTAGGATTCCCTCCACTTGTTGACCAGAAATTCTGGACTGCATCTTTTCTTTCTTATTGTGATGTCATTTTTCTTTTAATCTCTGCAGACCTCTCTGTGTTCCAGCTGACCTATCCACAGTCTGTATGACAACTTTCATGGGCTGACTTACCTACCCACTGGCTTTCATGATCTTTTCGTGCTAACTGGCCCATCCAAAATCTAGGCTTTTTTTTTTCAAGCAAAAATGTGACAATAAATGCAAGGATCAGTCTTTTAACAACACACTTCTTGTACTAATTTGAAACCTCCCTGACTTGTGTGTATGTGTTCTGTGTGTGTGTGTGTGTGTGGTGTGTGCGTGTGCAATATGTGTGCTAAACTTGTTGACATGCATACTTTAATGCCAGTCCACAGCTTGCCTCCCAGTAAAAACTCCTGTCGACAAAGATCTGTGCTTCATGACATTTTTAAGGTCATTGTAGACAGGTTCCATTATATTGGATTCCAGACCAATCAATCATTCTCTAATCTTGTTTTAGTAGTACATGATGGGCGCCTCATCCAATCCCCCCAGTGTTTGAAGAGGAAAGAAGTAACACTTCATCCAGCCCCCTACCTCCCCAACAATAAATCAGGCAAAAAGAAAATAGCGAGCGCCTGGTGCAGCCTCGTGAACATTTACAGACAGAATGTGTAGGCTGTTGAAGGAATAGATAGCGTGGTGTATAGTGTCTGCTATTAACTCCCTGCACTTCTTTCCCTTGATTTTAAACCGCCAGTGATTTAAGGTTTTTGTGGAATTTATCACATATAAAAACCTTTTTTTTTTAATTAATGGAATAGTTTACTAAAATAAACATAAACAAACACGTTTACTGGGGGAAAAAAACATCAGAAATTTTAATATTGTTGCATAGTTATTCAATGTTGTTTTAAAAAAATGGGGAAAAAAATGGGAAAAATTCAAAAACTGTTAAGAATTAACGAATGAAATGAAAACAAGCAATCTAGGCTTCCACAAGTACACCTTGATTCTAGAGGTACTTGTAGAAGACAGAAGAGGTTGGAGGAAGTGGTGAGGAGGACCTGCTTCCAGGAGAGCAGTTGAACCAAGGATGTTATCTTCCTCACCATACTTTGTGATGAAAGTTCATTCCATCTTTTCCAGTACATTTTTTTTTGTCTCATCTAAAACATTCAGTGTGTCTCCTGTTGCAGGGTCCATCGTGGTCTTCATCTACATCCTGTTGATGATGATGTACCTCTTCACAATCCCTCCGGACAACGCCCTGTGCATCAATGACATGCCTGGGCCATCCCGCTCCACGGTGCCTCCTACCACCACTACCACCACCACTGTTGGAGAGTTGTAGGACTGGCTGGTTTTTCTGTCCTTACAACCATTACAGGCGGATAAATCCACATTTGCCTGCCTTCCAGCTGCTTTTTTTTTTTTTTCACAGAGACCTGGCAGAACAGGCCAAATGCTTCCATGCTTATGTGCCACATTTACGATGTGATAGTATTTTCTTCACCAGAGGTTCGGGGTATGTTTCTCCTTCTTCTTCTCTTTAGTGCAATGTTTTATCATGCTGACCCTTTCTACATCTGCAACCTCCCCCCCCCCCTTCCCACACCCCCTCTTCTCCCCCTTCCACAATTCACCCAGAGAGCCAACCGTCACCAGTGGAAGATTGGTCAATGCCAATAAGGCCATCAAAGTCCATGCAAAGGTCATCATTATGCTACCATTCCACCACCAATAGCTAGTTGTTGTTCAACAGACATATGAACTACAGCTTTTCGTAAGAAGTGGACTTCCCCGAAGATGGAGTATGGCTGCCTTAATGGTGGGATAAAAAACGGTTATACACACAAGGCTCCACTGTCTGTCTATACAGGCAGTGTCCGCAGGAGTATCAGCCTGCATACGCAAAAAGAAAGAAAGAAAAAATAAGAAGTGGACTGTGTGGTTCGTAGGTACCATGCTTTGAAGATAATACCTGCTGTGAAATTTTTGTTTTTCAGCTATGTTTAGAGGGTAGAATCAGGGTGGCCAGAGAAAGAGTTGCAGTAATCTAGTTGTGACAAGACACAAGAAATAACCTCCATTGTTAGTGAGGAAGAACTGGGCAGAGTGATTTTCAAAGAGAATGCTGTGTATATATGTATTCTACATAACTAACGGAATGCTTGCACAGTCTTGATATTAGGCTGTATGAACACGCACTCTCTGTCAGTATTGAAGAATTGAGCTGACTGCTCACTCAAAGGCCAGACTGTGTATATGCTTTCCTTGTAGTAAGGCCAGACTATGTGTACGCTTTCCTTGTAGTAAGCAGTATGCAGACGCATCCAGTGTTAGCTTTGTGAATAAGGTAGAATACACAAATGCCAGGCTGGATATACAGTTTCCTTTGAAATAGTTTAATGAACATCAAAAACGAACTGCAGAAAAAATACTAAAATTGTTGTATTCTTTTTTCTCAATCAAAGTGGACAGCACTCTTTGTTCCAGACGTGTATATATCCATACGGTTTGCATTTGGGGCAAGAAGTATGAAGTCAACTTGAAATAGTGGTTGGTAACGGTCCCTCATGTTTATTGACTTATTGGGAACATTTAACTGAGCTCTCATTTGTAATGGCAATCATGAAAGAACTCACTAATCACAGAAGTTTTAATCATAGAAATTTCTCTTCAAAGTATTTGAGCATTTTTATGGCAGTCATGAAAGAACACATGATCATGGAAATGCACCTCAGCATTCATTTTTATGGCAGTCGTGAAAAAACACACTGATGAGGGTGGTTTGTCACGTCATTTGATTGAATCTTGTTCCCGAGGGCAACACAGCTGCATTCGTTGCCTGGCAGATAATTTGTGCCATTCATTGAGATCCCGTTTGCTAACACAGACTTGTGTGTGTGTGGGCAGTTTTGAAGTTCAGAGCAGCTTTTGTCTTGTCCTTTGAGGAGGAGACAGAACTGTAATATGCGCTGTAAAAAAAAAAAAAAAATCATCTGAGCAGCTGGATGAAGGCACTGGCCTGTGATCATCATCACCCACCTGCCATCAGATGTTAATGCCTTGATTTAGCAAGATCGTAATGATTGTCTGAAGTGAATAATGTCAGGTGTGGGTTTTTGTTGGTTGCACATTCAGAATTATGGACAACATCTTCACATCTAGTGAACATAGTTGTCCTCCATTATGGACATATCTGTATCATATCTGTGTGTGTGTGTGTGTGTGTGTGTGTGTGTGTGTGTGTATGTATGTGTGTGTTTCTTCCTTTTTTCTTGTACAGATACATGTTTCTTGTAAAAGAAAAAAAGCAAAAAAAAAACAGCTGTGAACTGTTATTGCTGCATCTCATCATTTCAGGCGTGCCATTATTGTTTTTTAATAACTTTTCCTTTTTCTTTCTGCTGAATGAAAAGTTTGATCCTTTAATCATAAGCATGATCATTACTGCGCACACCATGAAGTAAGCTCAGATTGTACCGTTCTGTAACGTTTGTTGTTGTTGTGAAAAGTGGTTGTGAAGGTAAGCAGAATTATCTGTTGCACTTTGCTCCATTCAGCAGGTATTGGGGTGCATATGATTTCCCTTGTGATATCTCTGATGTAGGTAACTGGAGAAAGCCATTGTGATAGTACATAAATGGAGACTGCTTTGGTTCACATTCCTCTCTATGTTATCAGCAGCTGGGACAGCCGCCTTTTTACAAATGAAACAGTACATTGTTTTTGTTATTGTTGATAATGAATATTTATATATTTACATTGGTTATGAACCGTGTGTTGAGCTGTTGTGTTGATCACCAGGTGTATGGTTACCATTACGTTAAAACATACTCTGATTATAATGAAGGCCACTGTTAAAATTCTCTATCAAGATTTATAATTCTTTATGTCCATACCTATTACATACATTCATACCTCCATTTTTGTATTTGAAACTATCTTGCTGCAACTTTGCTTGACCTGTTTACAAATGTTGAGTGCCAGTGACATCTAAGGATGTATGCATATCTATTGAAAATTTTATAATGCATTTGGGAAAATAGGATTTGTTTGAAGATTGATTTGAAATGTCTGCATTATGGGCAGGGACAGGGAAGGACACAAGTTAGTTTGTGCCCATGTATATTACATACGCATAATTGCTTGAAAGTGTTTTCAGTGTATTTTTCTCTTTTTCTTTGCAGTGCTATGTACAAATGTGACCATCACCACAAAACTGAGTTGAAGTCCAACTGTTTGGTACTGAAGCAGAAAACTAGAAACAGCTATAAATGGCCATAAATTTAGGCTTGGGTTAAGCTTTGAATGTGCATTTGCTCACTGGTTTGGAGCCCACCAGAACTGTGGGTGCACTGTAATGAACCTTACACCAGCCGTCTCAACCTTTGACAGTGTATCTATGCATCCATGAAGAAAAATGTGGTTGAAAGTGATTAATTGTTCATTGTTTTAGAAACGAAATACAAACACTCCCTAGAAAAACTTGCCATAGATTTTTGCTTGATATAGTATATATAGAGAGTATATCTTCTTTTCATGGTTCTATCTCTGGCTTTGTTTATCCAGCTTCAAAGCGGCATGTTGTATGGGAAATGGGATTATGCTTACACATAAGTGGGCATGTCATACTGGTGACAGTGCTCACATCAGGCTCAGTATTAGAGCAGACAGTCACAAATAAGACTACTGATCAAAATCAAATCAAGAAATGATAATGGTGTTAGTTGCTGATGGCATTTCAGCTCTTCATGATGACTGCATAGTCTGTTTCAATGAAGTGCCTCGATCTCTATTTCAACGTCCATGGGACAGCACTGCTGCATTATTTGCTACGTAAAAATAAACCTTTTTTTTTCACTCGACAGATGGTTTTTCACATTCCTTTCCCTGCATTTTAAAGATGCTGTAATTCTCTAGTCACATGTGTTTGTGTTACAAACCAGACAAGATTTTGAGGGTAATTGCAGTTGTTTGTCGGAGAGAATGTGCAGCGCCTTTCTCCCAGTGGAGGTAACATCAATGTTTATTAAGTATATCTGTAAATGGGAATGTGATTGTACCCCATGTGAAATCGTTCATAATAAAATATTGCTGGCAATGACATAATAGCGCGAGATCTTCTTGGTCACCTTTTGTGGCATTGTATTCATTTATTTTTTATGTGTCAGGTAACAGAATGTTCCAAAATTTAGACAAATACAAACTGCTGCAAAGATTTCTGTCAGGAGATATTCTTGTAGAGAAATTTTGATCATAATCATATGTATTGATGGTTGCATGTAGCTAAAGAATATTTTTTGCTTATAGATATAAATGCTCTCATGGAAATTAATATGTAAACACTATGCTGTAACATATCCAATGAATGTGAAATGAGTGACTGAAATATGAAGATAATAATCTCCTTTTTGTACTCCCAGTTCTTATAGAACAGGGAGTACTTTATAATGGGAACGAAGAAATGCTGTCTGTCTGTCTGTGGTCAAAATGTGTTCCACTCACTCTGGACAAAACTTCTGGGCTGATCTTTCTGAAAATTTGTAGGTATATTCATTATGGGTCACAGAAGATGCCCAATGTTTTATTTTACCAGAATAGCCTAATGGCTACAACAACCCAAAACGGTTTTTCATCTTTGTGGAATAATGGAATAGCTGAGTGATGAAACACATTATGACACATGTTTGACGTCATCATACATTATGACGCAAGTTTGATTGTGACGTTTTTCAGCTTCCCCCTCCCCCTCCTCCCCCCAACCACAACGCATATTCTACATAAACTGGGAGTACGTTTATATACTTTGCATCTTGTTTTATTGTTGCTTTTGACTGTTGTTGCTTTTCTTCTTGTTAAAACCACAGTGATTACAAACTTTACCTGGAGTTTTGATTTTCTTTATGAACTGAGAATTAGTTCCTATACCTTTCTGTGTTATGCAACATCATTTTCTTGTTGTTTGGGGCATTCTTATTCCTGTTTTGGTTTTCCTGGTTAGTGTTGCGATGTCAGGCATGTGTTTATCATTTCATGTATTTGGTTTGTAAAGGTAGTATTCTCATTTGATCAAAGTGAAGATCTATATCCTGTTCTTAATTGTGCAGATTATTTGTTCACATGACTAGATCAAGGACTTGAATGATCCTGGTTTGTTTCTACATTGAAGTTAGCAGTCCTCAGAGGTTCTTCTAGCCTTTCTAAACTGCTGGTGCATGGTATAGACCACTGAAATCGTCAGGCAGTCGGTTCAGTCAAATGTTAAGTGAGCAACTTAAAGTGTATGATTTACATGTTTTGTCCCACAGTAAAGCATGGCTAGCAAAAAAATATTTATTTATAGGCAGTGAGTAAATGGAAGAACAGCTTGTCGGCAGTGGACTGTGACAAGACGCTACTGAAAGAAAGAAATGTGAAACACACACAGGCACAAGAAAGGATGCAAAAACCTACTCGTCATTCCAAAACTACCACCATCCATCTAATGCCTTCTTTACTTCACATATTCCAGTGCAGATTGGGAAAGACAGCACAATTTGAAGTTGTTTTTTGGGGGGAAAAAAAGAAAAGTCCAACAAAAGTTAAAAGCAGTCAGTCATGACCCACTCTTCTGTTCTTCAAATTGCCGAGATCATCAGTGGCCAGTCCAGCTGCTCATATCTCAGTGTGTCACGGAGTTAAAGAAATAGGTGTGGGAGAACCAGTGTTTCATGTACATGTCAGGTTTGAACAAGATCAGCATAGATGTCTTTCCAATCAGCAGCAGCAGATATACACATCTGCCAGCCAGTATATGACACTGGAGTTTCTATTTTTTGCTGGAACAAGGGAGCATTGCCAATCAAAATGGTATATGCAGGCCAAGCTAAACCTCTTGACCTTGTTCACACAGATTGTTGAGTTGCAATAGTGTAAACTTAGACAGAAACTGATGCAAGCAGGAGCACAAGTGTGGGTCACTAATCTATGGTGACATTCTTGCCTGGCCGGAGAAAGAGTGCAATGAATTTAAGAAAAAAGATTTGAAAAAAAAAAAAAAAGCACAAGAAGAGCTTCCTCGTTTGTTTTGTCAGCAAGATCACAATGCCTCATGAGTCGGAGGTATGGACTTCAAAGGGAATCCGAAGTTTGTGGCATTCGTTATTTTTCATTTAAGATTATATCGCTTTCAGTTTCATGTACAGCAGACCACATCTGCTGTGCCATCAGGCCGCAGTCCACAGGGGCTACAGTTACTAAGGGTGATCACTCTTACTGACTGGGTCTGGAGGTGAGGTTAGATCCCAGCTCTCCCTTTTTTTCTGAATCCTGGTAATGATGTTCCATGCCAGGTAGGGATAAGGCATGTGTTTTGGATAGGCGAGTGAGAAAACAAGTGAATAAAGAAAGGTAGGTTTGATAACAGGGGCCCATGAACAAGACTTTACAGACGCCTGACCTAGGCATCAACCCAGCACGTTGGCCAGGCCTCCGAGTTCCTAGCTGGCATGGTCTATATCACCACTGTTGCTGATAAATACTGTTGATTAATAAATGAATTAATATTATCAAATCTTTCAGATAGTAAGTTTACTCTGTAGCAGTATTTGTGCCACTGCTTTCTTGGTTTTATAGAGAATGCATTTTTATTTGATCAAGAATTCTAGAAAATTTATACAAATCTGCTTTTAAAGCTTACAAATAAAACTTTTAAAAACTTGCTTGTTTCTGAATCATTTGTGCTATGAAAGTACGACGAAGTATGAATGTAATGATAATTTAAAGGTCTACACTTGAGACTGGCAATAATTTGTGAAAAAAAAAAATCTGTATACTTCAGTATGGGGTTAATTTTGCGAAAAACTTTTTGATATTAATTTAATGATTAAAAAGACATGTTTGCTTACCTGCTCAAACCCAACACCTTGGACGAAAACTGTGACATCACTTGTGCGGCTGGGCTGCCTGCATTCTTCTAATGTTAACAAAATTATCAAAAATGTTAATAGAAAAAAAAATAGGCACACACTTTTGTTCAATGTGTTACCAAGGGTATTTCAGTCACTGAGAGTTGCTGGAGACTAAATGTAGATGTGTAACGTTCCCTTTCGTTTGGGATTGTTGAGACAGCATGTTGTTGAAAGTGAAAAAGACACTAAACAATCATATATGTGCATTACATAGACAGCCTTCTCAATTCCAGAGTGGGGAGTGGACGACTATAAAAGAAAACGTCTTTGTCTTTGCCCAATATTTTTGTTGACTCGGTCCGAAGGTTTCAGGTGTCAACATGCGTGCTTAATAGTCACTGTAAGATTGTATGGAGACCTAACTGGGCAGACTGATCTGACTCGCATCTAGCAGCCGACTCATTCAACCATACAACTGATGTCATACTCAAGAGATGTTAAGCAAAGCCAAGATTTGACTGATCACATTCTTCATCTTTGATTCCAGGTGAAAATGCCCACTTTAATGGATTATACAGCACGATCAGAAATGACTGATTGCAAGTGTTCATTTTCACCATTCGTCAAACACAGAATATATCCATCAAGCTGACAAAATTATGGAAATCTTGAGAGTAGACCTTTGATATGGATAATGAATAGTTATGAACCAAATAGGTATTTTCATGGCTGCGATTCTGAATTTGGTGCACACTGATGCAGTCATATTTCTTTGACAACATGTGTGGGAGCATATATTGTAAATAGACGCATGGTAGCATTGGGGACTATTACACATGATTTGTTTGGATGTGTATATCGTATATAATTAGCAGAGAGTATAACATGATCTGTGATTTTAATTTGTGGAGCATGCTTTGTTGGCACGAAATATGTTATGAAGATGATTTAATTCAAAATAAGGGACAGTATGACTTTAAATCAGAAGATTTGAAACAAGTGATTGAATCATTTCAATCAAAAGACTTGTTTACAATGAACCACACAGTTGCAGGTAAGACAAAGTTATTCACAATTTATTTGAAATGAAACATACTGTCAATTTTGACAGACAATTACAGATGATTTAATGACCATGGGGAAAAAAAGCAGCAAGCACAGCAAATGATTTGCTGGAGGGAAAAATATTGCAACGCTCAACACACACAACAACCACAGAACATGAAGTAGAGCTTGCAAGACACAAAGTTCCATCAAATCTGAAGTGGAAAAGCTGTAGGCTCTGCCCAAGTCAGAAAAAAATCACATGAACTGGTAACCATCAAAGCATTCAAGGAAGAAGGGTGATCACAAATTTCTTGATGAGAATGGTAACACTGGATTAAAAAAAAACAACAGAAAAAACTTGGCTGCATTGAAATTAAACGCCTGTTGTAGTTAACATGATCATTTCAGCTGAAATATGAGTCCTGGAGGAGGGGGGAGGGAGGGGGGGGGGGGACCAGAGAGTGGGGACTGATAAATTACACACATTAGAAAACTGGTTAACACCACCAAGCAATCAAAATGTCACCAGTCAAAACAGTCATATTTGTAAAAAGTAAACGTTACGAACAAGTATACATCATGGTTTCAACTCGCTTGCATCAAGTTGATCTAAAAACAAAATAAAACAAAACAAAAAAGCTGCCTGCCTTACCAGCCTTAAAAAGATTTTGCATTTTCTGACCTTGGTTATCTTTATTTCTTGCACTCTGATCTGGCCTGTAATGACCCTTTTTTCCCCCCCATTATTTATACATCCTACAAGTAAGAAAATGATAGGAAAAAAAAATACAGATCTCATCTTTACTTCAACACTTTGAGACACTTTTGAGCATACCAACAATCATGAAAATGAGAAAACCTTAAAGTCAGTGACTGTATCTTAGATTATTATTGAATATATGCAATGGGATTACCGGGATTAAATGTGGTCTTTGATTTTTCCCTGGTTTTTGGATATTTTGAAATGGGAATCAAGAATTCTCTTTCCTGACAAGGAAACACTATAATCTCTCTTTAATCAATTTCCCTCAGCTCTTTCACAAAACAAATTCTGTGCAAAGATGTCACAGAATAAAATCAGCAGAAATGATGAACACACTTCTTGAATTGTGATAAGAGTTATCAAAAGTGATAGAGAACTAGTTTCTTCTTTCTTTTTTTTTTTCTTTTTAAAAAGGCTAGTCCAGCCTACTTGGAGAAATGCATTTTCCCCATCCTCTCTGTGTTAAGTGACTTCTACATAACTATTTGCAAATTAGAGGTCATCAAATAATCTGATCAGGCAGGAGGTAAGTCAAAGTAGGCAAACTTTAGCAACGATAACGGGGTTAATGGGGAGGACCTTAAACCATTCTTTGCATCACATCAGCGTCAACAGGTCACCACATAAGCTTGCCATTCTAATTCTCCAGACCAGATGATCTCCAAATCAGATGAACTGTAGCAAAACTGAAGAAAATCACTCTCCTATGATCCTATGAAACACAAAGACGACATTCTACGAGGAAGGTTCGAGGTGCCCATATTACTAGTATCCACATTCATATTGTTCATTTTTACAGCACAGTCAGCTGTGGTGACCATATATATACTGCATTTACAGAATGGGCTGACATGGGGTTGTGGGGGGGGGGAGGGGGGCTGGACTCCTTACCCCTCCCTTCCGCCTCCTCCAAAAAGATAAAAGCACAATGTGCACATGTATTTCCAACATTTTTAAATTCTTATTATTCCATTCAGAAAACTCTAACAACATTTCACTATGACTATGCCAAGTCCTGAAGCGTGGAAGCTGTTCTCACTCCCTATTCCAGCTGAAGCAAGGAGTGAGGAAGATGATGGGTGCAGCTTCCTCAGTGACGCAATAAACGTGCATCTTTCATAATATTACAACCCCTCAGCGTGTCCAATGTAGAATATTTCCTCCTGACATATCAAAGTCTCTTTTCCTCAACTTGCAGGACGATCATTTAAGAATGAGAACATGAGTCTCCATGCGTTCACTTGTTTAATTCTTCACTCCCTGTACCTTGCCCTGATTTTCAAACTTGCAAGTGAGGGCTGGCTTCACAGATGTGAAATAATTTCTGTTCTTTATTTTCAAACTGAACTTTTTACCCTATGTTACCACATATATCACATTCAAGATATGAGATCCAGGTTTGTAATTATCTGTGTAAACATTGCGTTTTAAGAACAGCCTATGCATTTTCAGAAATGGTCTGTGTCCCAAGGATGCATTTTTGAGACTGGTTCCCTCAGCAAAGGACAACTCATGTTTTGTGTCATATATACTCTCTTTCTGGCCTTCACAGCCTATACACAGCAGCCATGGATATGGTAGCCACTGAGCTGAGTGGTGTAGGACTGGAAAGGCGCGAATTTGCTAGTTCTGTGACTGGCATGCACACAAATGGTTTAAATTCTACTTTGTAACTGGCCTGATGAATTCATGGTCCCATGTATAAGCGTGCACGGTGGCAAACAACTTGAATGAAAAGTGTACAATCTGTTTTCAGTACACCTACTTTTATGAAGAACTGTTTTGTTGTTTTTTAATCATTTACAATCACACATATTCATTTGTCTGTAAATATTTTTCTACAAACATTTCATCCCTGAACGCAGAAAAGCAAAGAGTATTGCGACCCTTGAGATCATATAAGTTGGTGAAAAATAAGAAATTTGCACACAGTATCTCAGGTCACAAAGGCATGTCCATTCTTGTGCGTCATTCATGTACAGCAATGTGCTGGAGGAAAGTCCATAACTTCACTCCATAAATCTGTCACTGCAACAAAGACAGACTGATCCTTCAAAGTATTTTCTTCCTTTCTGGTATATTGTGCATGTTTCCAGAAGCAGATGAGAATAACTTCAAGTGATCCAATCATAAAGTCGTATGCACGAGTTATGTAACAGTATGTCAGACTCGTCTTTACCTTGACCTGGCTTTAGTTTACAACTGAAATAAGCAATCAGCTTCAGGAGATGTTACTAATGTTTCTTTGCATAAAAAAGGTCACACAGATACAGATAAGCTTGCTAAAAAAATATGTGCTTGTGTGTGTGCATGTGTGTGTGCGCGTGCGTGCAAATGTGACAGTATACAATGCGGGGGATGCTTACCTCGTGTATGACCTCACCTTAAAAAAAGGCAAATAAATCATTCGTGTAAACCAAATCTGCTTGAAACTACTGTCAACCTGCATCACGTGTATTCCAGTGATCGTAATCTTTCATCGGTGACACTTACAAAAAAATAGTCAACCTCCTATGTAAAGTTTAGTTCAAACTCAAAAGGCAGTCTTCTTGATAACTGCAGATTACATGAAGTCTATGATTTAAGTATTCAATAGGCGCCATTTTTATTTTGATATGAAAACTGGCTGCGATTATCTCCAGCAGAAGCTTGCCTTCTTCTGTAACATGTGTAAACTATGGGGTCAAAAATGTTGATATAATGTTTTATTTTCACAAAATGAACATGATCTGGGAGGCAAGAGACAGGAAAAAATGGTATGAAAAAAATCATACTTTAAAACAGTGGTTAAAAAAAAGAAAAAAAAAAGAAAAAAAGACATCCAAATGACAGCCCTGAGGTTTCATACAGAGTTAAGCGAGAAAAGGAGCCAAAGCATATCCCTGTCCTGCATCATTTTGTTTTTAGTTAAAAAATAATGACAAATCAAGCAGAAAACAAAAACCAGTTTTGTCCGTGAGCCTGTAACTATGATAAATCACAGAAAGGCATAGATGATAAAAACTGAGAAAAGAAATTGTCACAGAAAACATTCGCATGCAGCTCTCACAAGGAAGCCAACACCAGTTCTTATTCACTCTTACAAATTTTACTAATAGCAGTTGAAACACATAGCCTCTACTCCCCCTCCCCTCCCCACAACATTTATCTCAGATGTGTTTTCATCCCCTTCATTCAGAAACGAGGTGAAGGTACCAAAGGGGAGAGTGGAAGGGGATGAGAGATTGAAATAAACAAAACAAAACAAAACAAAAACAACCCTGCGATTCCAATTCAGATCTGTTGTCAGACCCAGACCAAAAAGGCAAAAGAACTGTCACTGCCATAAAAACATCACCATTCATCACTGTCAAAGAACAAACTATTGAAAGAGAGCGAGCGAGAGAGGAAAACACACACACACACACACAGAGAAAATGCTGATATGAAGTAAAATCATCACAGTGACTATTTGAGATGGGGGAGGTAGGAGGAACCTTGCCATCTAAAGGGTTTTCTTTTTTGTTTTGCTTCATTTTATTGTAATAATTTTACATACAAAGGAGCGAGGGGATGAGGGTGGGGTGGGGGAATAAAAGAAATAAAAACTCCAGATATGAGAAAATAAAACTAGAGATATTGAGACTGACATCGAACTCCTTGACTCCTCAATATTCCAGGAAGAGTAGAGTGAGAAAGGGGGGGGGGGGGGGGGGGGGGGGGGATATGTCTGAAACCAAAGGGCCCTGATTGCTATCTACTCCCAAACCAGTGCAGGGGCTAACCTCAAGCTGGGCTAGTGAGGGGAAGGAAGTACGGCTCAAGTTCAGATGAAGGGAGAGAAGAAAGTCATATGAGGTAAGCCTTGAGAGAGACAGATGGCTTGTTCACAGATTGCTTCTGTCTAAAAAAGAAAAAAAAATTAACCTTGAATTGATGATATGAAGATTTCATTAGAACAACCAAAAAAGAAAAGAAAAAAAAAGAGAGAGAGAGAGGAAAAATATACATAACATTTCCATTGTAGACCTTCGAATATGATGCTTATAGACTGGTCAAAGGAAAATGACAACTTCTCCTTTATTCTTCATTTTCATCATATTCCAGACAACCAGCCACTTAGGGCCTTTTCAGGGCTGCCATCACATTGGAAAATAAACTCCATAAGACCTTAAATGATGACAATAAACAAATATGTACACAACCATGTGAAATTCATAGCATGATAACAAATCCATAGACATCCTGAAGGTTGATAAAATTAACCTGTTCTGAGGGCTCCCTATTGTTTTGACCCAAGTTTAAAACAAGAAATGAATGAAAGACATTTGAATGTAATGAAAAGTCAAATGAAAAAAAAAGGCCATGTTAGCAAATGGACATGGCAGAATGGACTGCTTCCCTGGACAGTGTGTATATTTTCATTACCTGGCCAGACTACAGCAAAATAAAGCTGACATGCTATAAATTCCACAAGAGTTAAAAACAAAACGTGTCAAGATTTGCTAAAAACAAAGACAGATGGATGAGCCATATAGACAGAAAGACAGTGGCCGGCAGTGAAGCAAACAAAACAAAACAACACAAAAAACAACACAAAAAAGGGCGGTCAGAGAGAGAGAAGAAAAGAGCAGAATACAAGCACTGAACTTCTAGAAGGCGCATACACTACTTTTACTGCAAAAAAAAGCCTGACTTCCTATGGGGATGAAATAACAAATAATGTCATATTTACATGTGTTATGCGTTAGTACAACTGTGTGTGTTATGGAGGGAACTGGTGTATCAGTGTCTGTGGGAGTGTCAGCCATGTGCCTGTATGTTTGTGCCAGGTTGACATGGAGAAATGGACTTAGGGAGACAGCCAGAGACGGAGAGAGGAAGAGGGAAAGAGAGGTTCCAGGTTGGTGGGCTGGAAGTTGGTGGGGGGGAGGGGGAGGGGAATCTTTCAAATATAAAAATATATGGATTTAAGAGCATGGATTAGTGCACATGTCTGTATCTCATGCTAGATATAAAGGTCTCTTTCATAAACCCACTTTTTTTTCTCATCGACCTAGTTCATGTTTTTATACATGTCCACATATTTTTGTTGAAAATATTTGTAAAATAACGTAGACCTTTTAAATACTTAAGGGCTGGGTGGAAAAAAGCATGTACAATTTGCTTATCTCATTACCCTGTTAAAATAAAATTTCGTTTGTTCGTTCTTATAAATATTATTGTTTTACAACTAGATTTCTGTGAAAAAGAATTCAGAAATGTTCAGAAAAGTTTTTAAAGCTGTTGTAGAACATTTTAATTTCACTAAAATGAAGGTCTTTCCTGTCAAAATGGCATGTATAAACTTCACAGTCTTTCCATAACTCATATCATCCTTGAAAATGTACTTACAAATGAGATGAATGCAGTCTTGTGTGCAAGTGTGTGTGTTGTGTGTGTGGTGTGTGTGTGTGTGTGTGTGTGGTGTACTTGTGAGACAAGACTGCTGCATTAGCTTTTCTTTTTTCATTAACAGAGATTAGGCACAGAAAAAAAAATGCTGGCTTCAGCTACAAACACTGAGACTCTCTGAAAAATGTGAAAATAGTTGTGTGCTCATTTTTCAACTTTTTGTTTTGTTTTGTTTTGTTCTTCACCACAAAGTGCTATAACCAAGGCAAGAGTGAATGTCTACAACAACAAAAAAAGAAAAAAAAAAAAAGGGGAAAGCAGGACAGCAGGAAGAAAGGATGAAAGTAAACTAAACATGTCTATCAATGGATGATTGACCAGAGAACACAATGCTACCAGTGTGAAGGTCACCTATAACTACATGAATTTAATCAGTTTTCAAGATCTAACCTGTCTTAAACATAAAAAAATAAATAAATAAAGGTCACCTAAAAGTACATGAATTTAATCATTGTTTTCAAGATCTAACCTATCTTTAACATTCAAAAAAAAAAAAAAAAAAAAGACTAGCTTTCCACCCTAATGCTCTCTTTTCTTTCAGTTTTCAGCATAAGCCCACCAACACTTTTCACAATCTGCTGAAAATAAATAAAAAATCTACAAAGAAATATCTCGTTCTGCCTTTTTTTTTTTTTTTTTAAGTCTGAATTCACACCAAAAAAGTCAGCACAGGCCCAACTCTAAGCTGCACTTGTGAAGACAAGTATATCAGTCGGAGTGACTGAGTGCACTCTTTAACTTTACCCTAGCAGTGTTAAAAGGAAGCGCCGGAGTCACATTCTCACACCATTACCTGTTAAAGCTACGATAATTTCCTTAACCTTAACAAACAAAACCCTACTTTGGAAATGACAAAGGCACAAGCAGTCCAAGAGAGTAAGTATGCAATCAAATGCTGCTGACAACAGCAGGAGACCAGAGCAGTAGGTGCCGAAATGAGTCAACACAGTATGAGAACATTAAAGATGGACCAAGTCTGCAAAAGACAGAGAAAGGATGCAAGTGAGTTCCTGCCTTTTATATTTAGCTGCATTTTCAATCATTCTGT
Source organism: Conus canariensis (assembly GCA_033310375.1). Taxonomy (NCBI): domain Eukaryota; kingdom Metazoa; phylum Mollusca; class Gastropoda; order Neogastropoda; family Conidae; genus Conus; species Conus canariensis. Next base: position 72,713,656 of record CM065720.1, on the reverse strand, counting down.
GAACACTAGAAGGTCACTTAAGCGAGTGAACACCTCCTCAAAGGTCACATGAATCTTGAATCCACCCACTGTATCAGTTGAAGGTGTGAAAACATGGTTTTGCCGCTAGGGGAAGTAACCGTTGAATGAGTTGTTTCCCTTCATTTTTTTCTTTTTCATAGAAAAACAACCAAAACGTAAAATACCGACATTTGTATCAATAGATTATTTTAATACTCCATGAAAGTTAGTTATCAACTGGTTATCAATCTGTGACAGTGCCCTCACAGTGTTTATATTCAGTGAAGCGAGTTTGTTGCAATCTTATCAACAATGAGAACAGATCCTGGATGCCATGTTCCACACAAGGGGAATTAATTTAACAAAAGTGATACAGACTGAATTTGTTATTCTTATGCACATTATTATTCTGCTGAATGATTCCCTACAGTTTAATCCGGATCCACACCATAGCTCCACCCTAAAATTCAATGATTTCATCCCTGGATCACGCTCTGTCTTCCCACTAAGTTTCAATAAAATCAGTTCACAGTTTCTGCTTCATCCTTCTCAAGACAAACAAGCCAACAGAAGCTGGCTAACACACAGCCTCCAAGGTGGAAATAATGGATGCAGGCTGTTTAACCACGTTTGGGGACACCTGTGATTGGCAAAGTTGTAAACTTTTCAGTCTTGTAGCTTCAGGATTGAGGTATGAAGTGAAATAAAGTTGGTGTTTTCAAAATCTGTATTCTGGTGTGAGATAGAGGTATTACCACCAATGCTCTAAGTTCATTGTGGGGATAAGAAACTAAAACTAAAATTATTTGCAAATGTCAATTCCCATCCTATTTTGGGAATGGTTGCATGCTATTTTGTTTATCTTAATTTTCCAGGATCAACTCAGAGCATTGATGGTAACATCATTACCCTAACTAGGACACAAGTTTTGAAGACATCAATTTCACTTCATCTCACCTACCAACACTGACGTTCCATGATTTCAAAGTTCATAACTCTCATGGAAACAAGTGTCCTCAAATATAATGACACTGCCCATATGTAAAAATGTTCTATCAAGAATTCTTTCATTAAGTTTTCTGAACATTTTTTTGTTTCATTTTCAGTTTTAAAATTCAATGACTTGTGAATCATGTTCTGCACAATCCAACTGATTTTTATAACGACTCCTTTGCCCTAACTGTTTGATGATATGCTAAGAAAGGCATGAAATATATAAATTCAATGTTGTTAAGTAGGCAGCCTATTATTCACATGATTTTTCATCAAACTATCTTTATACAATACTACTTTTTTCTTGGCTCATTTAAACACCTTAAAAAAATTAATTGAATTTTTGGCTTATTTAAAAATATCTTACATATTTCTCAAATTACTTTTCTCTATTAGTCAACATATTAATGCTGAATTGCCAACAGAAAGAAACCAATCATTTAAGAAACAGAATTCACATAAAACACCACTCAGAAAAAAAACACGAAAATGGTATCTGTATGTGCATGGACAGGCCTTTTATTCAAAAAATAAAAGTGAGGGGGGATGGGTGGAGACTATGAAAGTAACTGTGATAAGATGGACCCCTAGTGAAGAAAAAAATGGAAAAAAATGATGAAATGTGAGACAGAAAAAACAACAACATGACAATAGTTGAGCAGTAATTACTTTCCACCCCCACCCCCCTCATTCTACTGTCTTTCATTTAGAATATATACAAGAATTATTATAAATATATATGTATATAATGACACACAGCTGTCTACCATTTCTTTATGACGATCACAATATTCTTATCACTGCCATGTTTAAAATCCGACAAAACCAAATAAAGAGCTCATATTCTCTTTGTTAAACTACATAAACCCAAGAAAAATCTACTCATTTATTTTCTTGATGACTCGATTTTGAAATGCGCACACAAACATGTTTGCTCGAACATTAGTTGAACAACAGCATTTTCTTTGAAAGAAACATATATAGCATGCTGATCAACACAATGCAAAAACAAATCAGAAATGAAGGTGGGGTCTTTATTCAAATACAACTTGAACACATCAAAGGTAAGAGTTTGTGATATAAACTGACTCAAAGGGAACATACAACATGACAGTCATATCTACTGTAAATGCATTCAAATCAGCAGAATCGAACAAGCAATACATGGACAAGGTTAAAACTTAGGACATGCCTGGGAAGTACGTCTAGAGGAAATGTTATACAGGACTCCGAGATCTATTCTTGTGACAAGCAAAACATGTTTTTTCAAACAATTCATGCTACAGTGCACGTGCACACTCTTGTAATCTCTTGCGCACATTTGCATATACAGACTTATCTATCATACAAGCACACACAGAGAATGATACATACCACACTGTCTCTCTCACACACACACACACACATACACCCATACACGCACACACACCACACACACACACGCAATAGCTCACACATATACCTTGTCATATTCATTCACAGATGCACAAAAGCAAACAGCATGTGTACACATAAACACACACACACACACTCAGTATGATTTTATAAATAAGAACTAAACTCAATCAAAACTGAACAAACACTCAAATTCATCATCTACAACTATTAAAGTCACTTTCCCACTTAAAACAATTTGACTTCAAGCTCATTCTCTCTCCCAACTACACTAAACATTCCATGAAAAGAAACTACATTCACAGTACTTGGAAATCAACTGTACAACACCACTAAGTGAATGCCTAACATTCCCGGTGGCACAGGCTTGACACATCTTTCCTAGCCATTAAGAAACCAGCATGAAAAAAAAAAAGAAAAAAATACTGAGTTTACCAGTCAGTGTACTGCTTCCATATGTTGGACTATTATTTTATTCAATGGGGCGAAAGGACAGTCGCCTTTACCTCATAAACTGAATGAAACACAATACGAGCAAACAGCACCATTACCTTCTTATATAGTTGTATCCAAAATAATACCTGTACAGTCTTGATCACAAGAACACTGATTGTATTGTATTTAACACTATAACTCCTTTGACACAGCAGATTTTCTCAGAGCGAAATTTGATTTGTTCTCTCAGTGGATAGTGCATCACATAGTACAGGTTCACGTATATTCTTGTTTTCTTCCACCTATGTATGTTTACTCAACAAAGTGGATTTTTCTGCAAAGCATTACCGCGGACATGACCCTTCTTATTGTGTGCTTTCATTTGTTTTCAGCTCATGAGACCTCAGTTTATTGTCTCTCCACAAAACCAGTGTTCAGTTCTCTACAAAAGGTCTAGTGGAAAAGAGGGGGGAAAAATCTGTCTGGTCTATGACGTGAATCCAGCCTTCTCTCGATTTCTAGGCGAGGGCTTTTATCTACTAGGTTCTATCAACATCCGTCAGGTTGGAAACGATGTCATAAAATCATCATTCCACATCTGATTCTTTCATCACTACTTTTTAAAAATTGTTTTAACTGCATTAAATACCAGACAAAATATCTAAACAAAACAAAATAGATAATGCGGAAAAGCATGAACTAGCATGCAAGATTTTGAAACTTTGATTTCCAGTCTTCTTAATTAAAAAAGACCCTATTTCAACTGTCATGGCTATAGATTACTGGAGGCACACATGCACATACACTGGCGGTACTTATGCATGTATGCACATCACAGGATTCTATACTTTTCACCGATACACAGAAACAAACACCTAACCATTCCTAACCCTTTCCCATTTGTCCTGTTGTTACAGTGGCCATCAACCATACTGATCAAATTCATCTCCAAAGCAAAATATGTTCAGAGAAAATCAGTTTCTGTGAACAGAAACAATTCTCTACTGTTCATAAACAACACTGTGTTTAAGAACAATGTTTAATTATTTCCTCTGTTTTATCCATTTTCTCTCTCTCTCGCCAACACACACATACACACAACTACACACACATACACACACCACCATTAGTCACATTTCTCAACAAAACTGCCAGGAAACAAGCCTGTCTTGGATGTGCGTTCTTGTGTGCCTTTGTACCAGCCGTCCTCCCGGCGTTTGTGGACGTGAACGATGTCCCCTATCTCCAGCTCTAATTCATGTTCTGTCTGGGGTGGGTATGGCACTATACACCTGTACCTGCAGATTGGCCAAAACATGGGATTCAAACTTTCACTGATAACCAATCAAATTCACAAACACACTCTCAATCCTTCTCAAACTAAAAGGGCACTCATGAGGGTGCAAACCTCAATCACAGGCAAACAAGTTCTGAATAAGCTCTTTAACCTCTTCACTGCGCTGTTGATGAACAGCGTTCGTCATAAAAAGTGTCGTCTGCAATGCTCAGTTGACGAACGCTGTTCGTCATGATTCAACACTCTTTCTGTTTGGTCCAGCATGGGACTCAGCAAAATATGATAGCAGTGAACCGGTTAATCTGTGTTTGCACCAAAATTTAATGAATTCATCTTTGGGCCACATTCTGTCTTTCCACCTAATTCCTTGAAGTCTGTCAACAGTTTCAGGTTCAATTTACCAAACAAATCCTGGATCGACCCTCTAATCAGGATCATCACCAGAACAAAAGGTGGGTCCATGGAATATATTCAATCTTCCTACGAGGAAAACTGATTAGTAGGTTTTGTTTAATCCTGGTAACCATCCACCTACATATGCCAGTGAAAACATTAACTCCTTGGTGCTGGTGATTACAAACTATAACAACAGCTTCTCCACTCATCACCAGGGTGAACAGCATCACCGTATCATGTCACAATTTAAATGATTCTTTTTTTTAACATCTCAACACCATCAGCATCCTGTGATTATGCTACGCAGAAAAGCTCCAGTCTGATTAACATTGAAAAAATATCTTTGATTCAGAAGAAGAATACTGACACTGTAATTTAGAGTAGTGTAAACGTCCACATCACTTTTACCATCCTGAAGACATAGTTTCATAACCATATCAACTGCCCCACACCCCACCTCTTCCCCACTCTGTGAATGTGTGTGTGGATGTGTGCATATGTGAGTGTCCATCTTCATGTTGCTGCATGTCACAGACTCTGAGAATTTATTCTTTTTCTTTCTACAAAAATTGTTATCAGTACAAATGATCAAATGTGACCACAAAAAAAAAACAAATAACAAAAAGAAAAGAAAAAAAAAAAGAAAAGGATTGTGCTACCAGAGTACTGAATGAAAAATCAAGTCTGGTATCAGCTGACAACAACATTCCCTGCCTACCTTTCTCTGAGCTGAGTTTTGGATCTCAGTTTGGGCAGGGGAGATGTGGTGGAATCGAGGGATGCTGTTTTGCGATGCTGACAGCTTTCTCTTGGAGATCCTGGTGTCTCTCTCTCCGACGGAAATGACCCGGATCTGTTATCACCAATGGGACCGCTAATAATCCGATGGCAAAAGGTTGACACAGTATATTCCCTGATTAATCTAATGCACAAAAGACTTTGTCAAAATCTTGAGACAAAGAGATCTGTGTTTATTTCATGGGTACTCAAAGAAGCAAACTATGTAAAAAGAAAAATTGTAACCACTTGTTCCAATCTGCCGGTAGCAGCTACTGTTAAATATCAAATGATTTTAAATACTCTACACGTGTGAAATGTTTCAAGCATTTACTTCTGTTACCTCTCCTTTGACCATCTGGAGTGAGGAATTTTTCCTGAATCAGTGTTCATGAAGTTTGATCCCATCCTGATTCCCTCACTCCTCCCCCACCCAAGTCTCCTTCCTACCAAGGACAAACAAATTTCTGGACCATCTGCATGAAGATGACGGACAAAATGTATACGCTTGAAAGCAAGCTTGATTTTAACTAACACCCACATACACCCCTAATTTCAACTGAAGTTCCATTTCCTTTGGAGATCAGTTCAATTCAACAGAACAAGAGAGAAACAGAGAGAGACAGTGTGTGTGTATATAGTAAGAGAGAGTAAGTGTGTCTGTCTCTGTGTGTATATATATATGCATATTTGCAGAAGTATGAGAGTCCATATCACACTTTTTGAAAGCAACCTTTTTTTTGCCAATACGGCTGCAACTGGACATTTTGTTTTTTCTTCATAATTTGTCCTGCATAAACCCTTCTCAGCCCTGACAAAATACACTCAGAGGTTTACTCATTTCAAGGCTAAGCTTTCCACCAATCGAACACTGCCATTCAGAAACAATAACAACACACCACTATACAATTCTTTATTCTCAGACCATTTCTAACCTTTTGTTTCTTTCCCTCTTTCTGTATTCATGAGGGGCAATAAGTTTGTTTTTTTTTCCCTACACTTGCAGAAGCCTTTAAAACAATGTAAAGTGATGATGTCTTATTTGCTGACTTTGTAAATTTTCTATGAAATTCGCTCATTAAGCAACATGTTCATTTCTTTTCCCAACTGCTTACCGAGTATGAGCAACAACATCACCAGCAAGATGTGAAGAGGTTGTTTCAGATGTGGATGATTTTGACTTCTTGCCCTTGCCTGGCCAAAGTTTGACCAAACCTTTCTTCTCCTTTTCCCTCTTCTCCTTCTGCGACATAAAATGGCATTTAATAGAATACAGTTTCAAAGGATGCAGGTGATCTGGCGTTGTAAAGGAATTTGTTCACTGTTAACACAAATGCAGAAAATGTCAATAAACTACAACTAATGGTTAGGCTTCCTGCTACTTTTTAACCCAGTTTGACTGTACAAGTAGGAATGATAGTGAATTCTTAACGAGTTCAGCTTCAGACTGTTTGTACATGTATAATGAAGTAATCTAAATGTTCACCACAAATAAATTTCACTTTTAGTACTCTATAATCACTGACCTTATCTTTGTCCTTGGAGACGACTGCTAGAGGAGAAGAGCTGCTTTCGGACGGGCCCATGACAACGTTTGGGGGTGTGATGTTGCTGGATGTAGACATGGAATGATGCACTGACATCAGTCCACCATGGGGTGAGGAGGTGCGCGCATGAATGTCCACCGACCCCGACGTCAGTTTGGAGCTTGAAGATGATGGGGATGTTGATCGTTTTGACAGGTGCCCTGTGGCACCTCCTCCTATATGAACATGATGAGGCTCCACCCCTGGAGAGATTGACAAGCCAGAACGTGGGGAGTCGGGTAAACGACAGCTTTTCCCTCCAGTGATTGTCACAGGGACGTGAGTGTTTGAAATGGATTTGGGGCTCTGACTATGAGACGACAACGGAGAATTTCGACCCGTAACTGAAGAGGATGATACTGATGATGCTGACATGCGTGCTACACGAGGAAGCAACGGTGGCGCCGCAGGTGAGGAAGTTTTGATATGCGGAGGAACAGGTGGCGAGAAATTACTGCTACTGCTGCTTCCAACGTCTGACAAAGAGCGGGCAGGGGCATGGTGATGGGGCCTTTGTTGAGAGAGGTGATTTTCTGATGTAGGCACCTTGGCACGAATGTTAAGGATGTTTGGGTTCAGTGGCCGGAACATGCTGGACTGTCTGCAATCACAGTGAAACATTTAGCTGATCAAGAGCAGAATTATTCTGGAGTAATACGTGCAACAAACTGTATCTTTTTAAAACCATGCTATTCTAGGTGGAATTGTGTTATGCAAGTAAACATATGTTATTCATAATCAAGTCTTACAAACAAAAACATCTTTGGTTAGTATTAAAACTAATGATGAATATATCTTGAATGGTCGCAGAACACAGTGTGAGAAGTAAAAAGTGAGTCTGAATTATCTGAATTACCCGACACTGCAGTGAAACAAGACCTTACTGCAGCAAAAATCACAAAACTTTGAAAGCTCCAAGCAGTGTATGTAGAGAACATGAAATGACATTTGGGAGGAAGGGGGGGGGGGGGGGGGGAGGGGCAATGAATGTGCCAAAAGAGTTTTCATTTGTCATTTGATAAAACTTTACAGAATAGTTAAACAGAAACAAGAGGCTATTGGGAAAGACAAAGTGATTCACTGTATTGTCAATCAGCATGTGGAAGGACGGTTAAGGTAGGGAGAGTGATTAGTGGCATTTGAGTTTGCGGGGGGTGGGGGGGTGGGGTGGGGGGGTGTCTGCTCATTCTCTCTCTTTCTCTCTCTCTCTTCATACACACACTCATATGTGCACACACATACACATAAACACACTCTCAAACATGTGCTCGTGTCGGTTTACCCACCTTACATGAGCAGGCATGAACATGCCTCATTTTAAGACAGTGAAACTGAGAACCCCAGCAATTTCATTTGAGAGAGAGAGAGAGAGAGAGAGAGAGAGAGAGAGAGAGAGAGAGAGAGAGAGAGAGCTTTCATCATGAACAGAAAATAAACAAACTTGGGATGCTCGTGCACGCATGTGTGTGTGTGTGTGTGTGTGTGTGTGTGTGTGTGTGCTGCTCTTTTTAACTCCCCTTCTCCCCAGATGTTCTGTTCATTTCATAATTTTGCCTTTGATATCCCCCTCCCCCAAACTATCCCCAACTTCAAGCTTGCATGCATACGCATGAGTGCACACACACATGCACACATGCACGTACGCGCACACACATCTTTCCTCCCCATTTCACATTACAGCCTACCTATCACAGAGTTTTACATGAACAGAAATCAGCCATACTAATCCCTACCCTAAACACACACACAGACATATGCATGCAAGCACACACTCATGCAGAGAAAGACACACACACACACACACACACACACACACACACACACACACACACATATGCATGCAAGCAAACATTCATGCAGAGAAAGAGAGAGAGAGAGAGAGAGAGAGAGAGAGAGAGAGAGAGAGAGAGAGAGAGGGGGGGGGGGTTAAAAAACTGGGGAACAAATGGCAGTCTGCTAGTCGCTAACATGTAACAGACAATCCACTTTACAGCACAGCTTCAAGGTCAAGTTGTTCTGGAATCCAATCAGTGGCAACTTAAGATCAGCCACCAGCAGCAGCACAACTCAGTAGGAAGAAGGAAAGAGGATAACAAACAGCTGTGTTTCAAAGTGGTGGGAAGTCTTCAACAGGAAGAAACCAAAAGGGGGTGGGGGATAGTTTCAAACAGTATCTGCAATGGATCTAAAACTGTCAAGGTCAGTTTTGGAAATCTGGAAAGTCATTTTTTAATTTGCAGAGGGTCCTTTTAGTGGGTCATTTTCTTACTTCAGAAGGTCCACTGAAAAAAAAAAAAGTAAAACAGCACTCCCTCTCCTCTCCACTTCCCCCCCCCCCCCCCCCCCCCCCCCCCCCCGAAAAAGAAAGAAACAAAAAAACAAACAAACTTAAATGTCAACAGTAATGCAGTTAAACATGACTAGTAATGCCATTAAAAAAAAAATGGTGTATGAAAAGAAACTTCACAAGCCTCTGTAGAAGCAATATATTTTGACATGAGTTTGCGCATGTGCTCATAGGCAGTGAAGAAAAAGAACTCAGGCTTGTTCGTGTTTTATCGTCTGCTAGGCCTGTTGGAATCATTTTGATGTAGCCGCCAACAGGCCTGCTCATTCGATTTGCACAAAAACTGTGCACCACAATGACGTACAGAGTTATGTGTTTAGAGTTGAACTTCGATACTTCATTTACCCATATATGTGCATCTTTCAGAACACTGTTCAAATATGGCTGTATGACTGCACTGTAAAAGCTTCTGCAAATGTTTTGTAGCAACTGTAACCCCAACCCTCATCTCTCCCTCGTGCAATATTTATTATTTTAAGGAAACATGTTATGATCTTTTCACATACCTGACCATTTTCACGTAATTGCCTGGAAAAACACCAGAGACACCAGTGCGAAGGCACTGGCCCTTGAACCATCCATCCTGGCATTTCTCACTGACAGTGTAATAGTCCCCTTTCCGAAGTTCCACCTCATCATCCTTCTGTGGTCGATAGTTGTACATTGCCATATATCTGTCAAGCAGAGTGTAGATAGTGTGACACATATACTGTTTACAGACAAACCATCTGTAATGGACATCTACATACTTAAAAACACACGTCAAAATAACCATATACAAAACTGATAATGTCTTATACACCAGAGAACTGTTCTGAATTTTAGAAAAGTTAAAAGCATTCAAGACAACAGCAAATGAGACACATATTTGTATCTCAACAAAATATAAACAATTGCAAAGAAAGCTTCGAGTAAGTACAGTCTTTATTAAGAACTTTAGAGTTGCTGATTTCAAACGGATCCCTACAAGTAAAGTCACAGTGCAACTGTTCCATCAGTCATTCGTTGCGAGCTTCATGTCATGAAGAAAACCAGTAACTTTCAATAAGCATAAACTGAACATCTGACAATTCTATCCAGTGTTGTTCACCTTTGTGGGAAAGAAAACCTCCTAACAATGCCAATAAATGGATGAAGGTACAAAGGTGAAGAGTAAAAAGAGAAAAAAAACTTACACAGTTGGTGGGGGAGTAGAAGTGGATCCACTGGCAGCACTGCTGGCACTGCCGCTTGCACTTCCCTTGGCGCCTGCCGCATCCCCTGATGCACCATTCTGATATCACGCACACACACACACACACACACACATTAGTATATTCATATTTCCCAATGTATCTTCAATATGTTTTCAACTTTTAAAATAAGGTGTGTAACTGTAAGTGTATACAAATTCAACAAGCATGCTCACAAGAACCATCCACATTTACCCCACCACTGCTAATGAACACATGAAACAGATTTTCATGATCCACTCCGTCTCTAAGCTTTGGAAAATGTTTGTCTGTTATTGTGAGTTTTGTTTTGTTTTTCAATCTGAACACAAGTGCCAAACAAGAGACCTAGAAACTTACTGTAATTTTCACACAACAAAGCAACTTTTTTTTTTCATTTCTGAGCAGGAAGTTTTATATCCCATAGCATCCTATAAACCAGTTTAATGTCTCTTACATAATGCCTCTTACAGATGAAAATCAACATGTCATATCCATCATAGAGCATTACATAATGCCTCTTACAGCTGAAACTCACCAGCAAGTCATATCCATCATAGAGCAAGGCATATTCATACCCTTTAAAAAAAAATTGGGGCTAATAATACTTCCAGTAAGCATTTTCAAGTAAACAGATTACACTGAAATGAATAGTTGTTTTTTTTTTTTAAATGAAAGCTTTCCTTGCCTCGCCATCAAATTACAGTGAAATGATTCTTTTTTTTAAGTTGAAAGCTTCCCTTGCTTCACTATCACATACACTTTCAGATGAGTGAGCCTTTGCAAGCTGGAAGCTCTCAAATGGAGCATTCTATCATGGATGGTACTGGACACAGTCATTTAATGCGAAGGAGCCAAAGTAAAACTCATGTCCCAGGGCAAATGTTTGTGTTTATTTATGACTCAGTGATTGAAAGTCTTGAGGCTTGCATCCCCCTCCAATCTCACATAGACACAACCTCTTAAAACAAAAACAAACAAACTAAAAAACAGAAACAAAAAGAAAACAAAACAAAAACCAAGTCTACTGAGTTAGATGAGTTGATGGAATCCAATCAAAAATAAATATACATGTATTCATTTTTCTACATGCAATAACTCAAGCAAAGTAATGCCACAAAAACCAATAGAGCTTATGATTGGCAGCTCTGGTTATTGAGAAAACAAATCCTTTTTTAGTCAGCTACACCACACACACACACACACACACACACACACACACACCCTGAAATTTCACAATAACCACATTCAGATATATCAAAACAGAAGTGAAAGAATTAGATGTTACAAATGCGAATCTCTAACAATCAACATGTTTTTTATTGTGATGTCTATTTCCACACAAATCCACCACCATTAATTCACCTCAATGACTGAGGTTGTCATGGACGCCATAGGTCTCTCCTGCCCGCTCGGCATAGCTGGCATGCTGGTCGACATGAGTGCCGCAGATGGTGCCAAGGCCAGAGCTGATGTGGTCACTGTCGTGGTGGAGACTGCATTACCTTCGCTGGGTGTCAGCTCCAGAGAGTGGCGCTGGGTTTGGGGTGGAGGGGAAGGGGACTCTGACTTAGGGGTGAATGAATGGCGTTTGTGGGGTGACATCCTGCTTGCTTGGCGCACAGCTGCATGGGCTGGGGATGAGGGAGGCTGAGAAGTTGAAGGGGCTGATGAAGATGTGGCGGTGGACTGGGTGGTGGTGGTGGTAGTGGAGGTGGTGTTATTGCGACTGCTATGATGGAGCACCAAAGAAGGTGGTTTGGAGCTGATCAAGGTTTTGGCAGCATGATTCAGCTGGCAAACAAAACAATTTATTTGATGGACTTTGTGCCATCTCAGAGGCGAGCTCATCATACCAAATAGCAATTGACGTAACCACAGGTCTCTAAGCCATAAAACTCTGCAATATTTCAAATATGATATTCTGCACAGAAAATGGAAATCACAGAAAGAAGGGAAGGGTGGGGAGGGGGAGGGGCACTGAGGTGAGGGGAAGAGAAAAGAGGATGGGCTGGGATTTTGATCACCAAATTTGTACACGCTTTTGCTAACAAAGATCCTCTTTTCTTTCTTTTTCCCTATTTTTCTTTTTCAACAAGTAAATGAAACTGAAACCAAAACCAACAAATAAAGAGACCATCGAAAGCACACAAAACCACATTAACCTTTTAATTCTGAAGGATAACTCTACATTTTGTTTCTATACAGATTATTCAGGAAGCCTAGAGTGTTGAGATGCAATACCCAGCCATCTGTTTTATTTGCAGTGCACTTTGTAATGAGTCAGATTTTTTTTCCATCCAACCCTATATCAAGTGTGACTGACAAATACACAATCAGCGACACTGACAGAAGACGATCCATTTAACATGATTACGGACAATCTTGTGGTCTTGGCAACTCAAGTAGACTATGTTGGTGTTTATAGTCGATCCACACTGTACTACGACTTTGGTAAGACGATCCATTTAACATGATTATGGACAATCTTGTGGTCTTGGCAACTCAAGTAGACTATGTTGGTGTTTATAGTCGATCCACACTGTACTACGACTTTGGTAAGACGATCCATTTAACATGATTATGGACAATCTTGTGGTCTTGGCAACTCATGTAGACTATGTTGGTGTTTATAGTCGATCCACACTGTACTACGACTTTGGTAAGACCATCCATTTAACAAGATTACAATCTTGTGGTCCTGGGAACTCAGTGTAGACTATGCGGGTGTTTATAGTCGATCCACACCTTCATCGGGTAGGTGAGTGACCACAATGGTGAGCCATACACATTACCAGCTTACGGACACATGCATATCCCCTAAAATATTTTTAACAAATTTGATGTTAAGTTTGACTTAATGGGTTGGCTGGGTGGAGGGTGGGGTGGATGGTGTTATAATTTCTTTTAAAAGTAGCCCAGTTTAGCTGTTTATTTCACACTGTGGTAAATTAATTTTGGACTTTTGTTTAATAAGCAGAAAAAAATTTCTGATTAAATAGTAACAACAAAGTAAGAAAGTGGGCAATATTACAATCACAAAGCAAACTTACTTCCTAGGAAACCGAACTAAGCAATTAAAATAGAAAGAAAATCAGAGAATTCAAGAGTACAACCAACCTCCACAAAAGCAAGAGGTAATATACCAATCTTGTCTCCTTTCCTCCCTTCTATCCAGTTGGTGTCCACTTTCCTTATCACAGTTATTATTTGATCCTGAAACCGCAAGTGAATATTGTTAAATCTGTTTGTTATTACACAATGAATAAAACCATCAGAATTGACATCTAAAAACCAAACATAATAAACACACTGAAGAAAGAAAACGATACATCTGAAGAAGCCACTTGGACCCAGAGAAGTACTGTCCCCTACTGCAAGACCAAGAGTGTTTTTTTTTTTCAATTATAGAAAATTATCAATTAAAAAAAAAGTACAAAATCTGCATTCAATTCAAACAAAACAACAGCATTTGCATACTTTCAACCAAAAAAAAGGATAACACTACCCATCATCTTGCAAACAGGTACAAGAATGATTATGAAAACCAACACAGAGAAATCACTAAAATGACTGTTCCTCTTTTCTCTGACATATTCACCAATTAATATCTCTGACTAAGTTTGTTCCTTTGTTTCAGTTCATGTGTGACACACATACCTTTTTAAATGTGAGGCAGTCTTTCTCATTTTTATCATCCAGCTGAAAGTCGTACAGTGCTCTGCACTGTGGTATCTGAGGTAATGGTACTAAAACCTGAAAAGACAAACTAGAGACAATCAGTCAACCACCATGACGTACTTTATTCTTCACTTCCTCAATACCTTTTTATCCCCATCCCCTTTATCCTCCTCATTCACAAAACTCGGAATCTTTTGTAATGATGAATACAAGTTCAAAAGATCATAAAAATTTTGACACAGGATCCCTGCAACACCCACATTTTAATCATGGACTTAAAATCAAACGTGTGCAAGTGGTTTCACTTATTCTCACTCTCTCATACACACACGCACACTTACATACATGTACACACACACACAAGCAAGCAAGCTTGCATGCGTGTGCATGCACGCACACACACAGGGCTGTCGAAAATACAATGTGCACAATGGATTTTTTTACATGGTTATCATTGTTTATTATTAACAACTATGCTTGTACAAATATGTGATCTGAAATTCGTTAAGCTGTGGGACTCTAAATTTGGTGCAAGAATCTGCACTAACTTTTATTGTAGTTGCAAAAGAGAACATTGAATCTTCTGTTACCTGTCCTTTCCTTCCCCTGTTCAGGCACAGGCTGAGAATGACATTCAGTGGTGTAAAAACAGAGACCAGACAAAGGGTTGAATGAGTTAAAACTTTTTTTTGGCAACAATTCTATGAATTACCCCAATTGGAGCCATTTCATTTGTTTCATTTTTGTGCATTTTCTAAAACTTAGTTTTCCAGCTGAAATTTGAAGTCAGTGCCTCGTTCCATTTACAGCTGCATTTATGTCCCCGTCATCATCAGTGAGAGTATCATAAAAAGTTTTCGTTCTTTTTTTTAAACAAATAAGACCATCTCATATACTTTCATATTCCCTTTGTCTTCACTAGATGTTTTCATGTTCCCTTTGGCTTTATTGGACAAACTATAATGCCTTATGTTTCTTCAAAACCTCTACAGCTACATGACAGATACAAAACACAGAAGCATTCCTCTCTTGTAAACACAAATTATTTTGGTTATCCTTCTTGGTAAAAATGCAATGAGTGTTTCATAAATGAAAATCATTAATTCTGATGGTGCATCTTTTGGGGCAAGTTAAACTCAAGGATCTTTGAAATCTTTTCTTGTTTGCTTTCTTTTGTAGGCTAAATCTCTACTGCTTTTTTGTGGTATGATTACTATACATTTTTTGTAGTCTATTTGGGACTGGCAACAATAAAAGGTTCTTTTCTGTAGCCACTTCTGCTGACTGTTGACATATATACTTAGATAATAGAATCTGTCCATGTTAGTTTTTTGTTTTGCTTTGTATTGCCACCATCTGCTTCTTTTCCTCCTTGTGGAGCGATAGAAAGGCATTTTGAATGTATCCCAGGCAGAGAAATAATAATAATAATAATAATGAATACTTATATAGCGCCTATTCTCGGCTAGAGACCAAGCTCTAAGCGCTTTACAATCCACACTCGTTTACACAACGGGCTGCCTACCTGGGTAGTGCCGACTGAAGAGCTGCCAGCTGGTGCTTCATTCAGTCGTTTCCCGTGTCATACAGTCAATATCGTCCAATCTCGTTCACTCAATATCCTTGCTTCCTCCATTCTTTCAATTTCTCACGCAGGGTGCATGCTACGTGTAACGTGTCATCCATACCAAGACAGCCACTTTCATATATATATATAAAAAGTATGTATGTATACATGCATGTATGTTTGTCTGCATGTGTACATGTTTATGTACAATTGCTGGAATGAAGGTGCATTTTGCTATGAATGTTTATGTGTATGTGAGCATGAGAGAGAGAGTATATGTGAGTGTGCTCTTGTTGTTTTCTTATTTGCTGCTGTGTAAATGTCTGTTATTTTTGTCCTTTTCCTGTTTCACATCCATGCTTACACAAACAACATGTTTAAATGTTAAGTTGCACCAGACACTTCTCTGTCTGTTATTGTACCTTAGAATACTTTATTTCCTTGATGTGCATTAAAACTGAAACATGGATTATTGACATGATAAAAGCATCTTTTAAAAAAACATAAAAAAAAGAAAAAAATAAATGACTGAACAAAAAACATATATTCTAGCGTGTAAGCATCAATCCAACTAACATTAACAGATGTCATATCTTTTCCCACAGACGTGACAAAGCGGAGTTCACATGAATACTGTTCCAGATGATCTTTCTCACAAGTCCTCTATCATATGTAATGCTTTTTGGGGGGGATGGGGGGTGGGCAGGTGGGGTGGGGGTGGGGGGGCCAATATCTTACAAATTCTGGCAGACATAGCGCAAGTATGAGCAGTGACAACTTCTGACCAACAAAAACCAGCGCATAAATTAGAGATAATGCACTCTTTTTAACAAATTCCTGCTAACTTATAAAATATAATCTACACACATTACACAACAAATAAAAGAAAAAGATGACAAGGACTGATAAAAACATAGAATCTGAACTTACCTGGACATAACTGGCAGGGAAAACTCCTATCTGCCCATTTAATTCACCCTGGTACCAGTTGTCATCAATCTGGCGCCTTAGGGTTACTATATCACCCTTCTTAAAGGACAGGTCACTGCAAAAAAGAAAAGACTAGAGTTGATCAAGCATATTCAACTATTTCTGATCTATATCCGAAGTAGTTATGTACAGACTCAGTGGCACTGACGAGTGTATGAATCATTGTAAAAATAGATGAATCATGCATCGTCAGGTCACACAACCTGTAGCTCTATACTATTTGTATTTCATGCAAAACACACAAAAAAGCAAACCAATCAAGCTCATGTCCCAAATAAAAACAATGCAAAAATAGCAAGTGACAAGACAAGGTACATATCGATTTTAAAAGGCAGCCATTTTTCCATTATGTTGAAAAAGCCTCTTACCATATCAAAGGAGTAAGAATAATTACGGTAATAATTGTAATAAAACTAATGAGTAATTCTTTCATATATTTGTTCCGAAACAAGTTTTATTCATTTTCTTCCCCATCATCCACACCCTTCCCAAAAACCACATCCTTACTTCCCACAACCCCATTCAATTACCTCAAATTAATTATACTTCAGTCAGAAGTCAATGTCTCAAAACTGTAACAGAAGTAACCAGGTTATATAACCAATTACATAAAACTCAAGGTATAAGTAAAATGTTAGTTTTTCACTGAACTTCCTGTTTACCTAAATATATTTACTATTTCAAACTTTTGCAAGCTAGTCCAAAGTGTAAGGTCTTCTTGGTCAAATTTTCAGGGACAATACTGAACACATACAAACACAAAACAAACAACCCTCCAAACAAAAACCATCTTATGCTTCAGACTAAATGATATAGCCACATCCTGACTCAATCAACAGCCAGCAAGGCCAAGACCTTGTGAACGATAGCAGGAAAGTGTGGAAGGGTGGAAGGGCATGTGAATCCGACACAAGTAAATTAAAAAAATCAATGGAGAGCTTATCTTGAGAGGCGCTTTTGGCAAGAAGGCAACAAAAAAGGAGTGGATCCAGTGGCAGACTGGTTGACATTACTGCACTCCACCATGGCTACAAGTCAGTGATATAGCCAAGATCCATTGCTGATGTACAGAGTCCCAAGGATAGTGTCCTCGAGTAAGAGACTCCACACCGCGATTGTAGTGAAGGCCACAATGGTCCAAAGGGGGGCAGATGTGATCTGACAGAGCCTGTCCTCTCAGGGACAATGATACTTACTGGTCAGGTGTGTAGAAGAATCCAAGGAGTTTGGATCACAGAGGGTCAAGTCCCTGGGTGACTGTAAGAGGAATGTCCTGAAGGGCCCCACAGTGAGAAGAGATCCCACGTGATCTTGTCCTCAGAGCCTTGAGCTTCGCAGTAAGCTCTGGTCATATAAGACTTACCATGGGTGGCAAAAACAGTCCAGATAATTCCTGGGTGGTAGGACAGTGATCTTGTCCTCAGAGCCTTGAGTTTGGCAGTAAGCTCTGGTCATGTAAGATTTCCCATGGAGGGCAAAAACAGTCCAGATAATTCCTGGGTGGTAGGACAGTGATCTCATCCTCAGAGCCTTGAGTTTGGCAGTAAGCTCTGGTCATGTAAGATTTCCCCATGGAGGGCAAAAACAGTCCAGATAATTCCTGGGTGGTAGGACAGTGATCTCATCCTCAGAGCCTTGAGCTTCACAGTAAGCTCTGGTCATGTAAGATTTCCCATGGAGGGCAAAAACAGTCCAGATAATTCCTGGGTGGTAGGACAGTGATCTCATCCTCAGAGCCTTGAGCTTCGCTGTAAGCTCTGGTCATGTAAGATTTCCCATGGAGGGCAAAAACGGTCTATCATTCCTGGGTGGTAGGACAGACTCCAGCGGCCCAGAGACAAGCCAGCCTGCTCTGAGGATCCTGGCTCCAAAGGACAAGCAGTGTCTGCCGGAAAAAGAGCTCCAAAAGGACGCTGACCCAGAGCTAATGGCAGAAAAAGTGTTCATGCTACAGAAGTGGAAAGTTGCCCCTCTCTGTCTTGGATTAATGGCAAAGGTAACAGGATCCAATGATTGATAACTGAGGTATTTACAAATGGACTGTTCCAAACTGCTTTAATATAATTAACGAGTGAAAGAGTTAAGGTCAAGCATAACTGCAACACAACAAACAACCACCACTTAGCAAGCTGGTAACAGGTAGCAGAGTCCATAAGTCCTATTCTATGCAAGAAACATTTTACTGGCCGGCAGGTCTCTAAATGTCTTGGTTGTACTGTCAAAATTTGAGCTAGCACAACAGCTGAAGCCTGAAACATATGATAAAATACAGTGCATGACACCAAAATCTAATAATATCTTGTAATATGTACTTACTGAAAACCAATCTTAACATGTAATTTTCAAAACTAGATTTGTTAACAGCATAAGTAACACTGCAATACATAACAAATGTCCAGGTCTAAAAACATCAAATGGATTGATTTATCATCAAAACTTACTCTTTCTCACTTGCATCATAGGAATACAAAGCTCTTGCACAAGGCTGTGGTCCCTGAAAATACAAAAAAGACTATCAGTTTCCATGAAACAAAGGACCAGACAATGATAGTCACTATAGTAAAGTGCATGTGTGTGTGTGTGTGTGTGTGTGTGTGTGTGTGTGTGTGTGTGTGTGTGTGTGTGTGTGTGTGCGTGGGTATGTGTATGGTTGATGATGTACTTGTTGCTGATGCTGTTGTTGGTGAGGAATGGAGGTTCATGACAGAGGTTTGGAGACAGAGACTCAGACAGAGAGAGAGGGGGAGAGAGAGTGTGTGTCCCCGACACACACACACACACACACACACACACACACACACAGTGATAGAGGAAGTGTTTGTGAGAAGGGAAAGTGGGAAAGTGGGTTGGTGGGAAAGGGGGGAGGGGAGAAGAGACATAGGTTACAGACTGGCAGGCAGAGACAATAAAACAGACAGACATAGGTACAGACAGGCTACAACACACACACACACACACACACACACACACACACACACACACACACACTCTCTCTCTCTCTCTCTCTCTCTCTCTCATTCCTTCCACACAAACACTATACAGGGATAGACTGTTATGAAAACACACACACACACACATACTGAAACACTAGTAATACACACATGAAGAGATGAACACATTTTGATTTTTTTATAATTAACAAATGCAGTGTCACACACACACACACACACACACACACACACACACACACACACACACACACACACACAGGAGCATGTGCGCATAGCACATACACATTCACACACATTTTGACAGTTTGCACTTGCAGTATCAACACAGATGTGACAAAAATACAAATTCATTGGATGGTGTACTCTAATGATCGATTCAAGTTGTTTTTGGCAGTTTTGGTTTTTGTCTCCTCATTTAACCTATCCGAGGGCATGAGTCCCATGGTGAGTAAAAAAAATCTGGTTCTGGGTATGGCATGCTTGATGGCTGCCTGGATCTGGAGACAGAGTGTACTGACTATCTATGGAGATCAATAAATTATGAAACTTTTGAAAGTTTTGTTAGGCATGCTTTTTTGTCTCCTAGACAGCAGTGAAGGCACATGCTACAGCACTTGTCCATAGAAGGTTCTCTTTACCTGGCACACACCACAACCCCAACCATAGTCAACACTGCAGAGCTTCAGATTTCCTTTTTTTTTTTTTTTATCTTCATGGAAATGTCCCGTGGCAGCTTAAAATGAGGAGACAAAAACCAAAAGCATGAGAAAAATTTTCAAAAGCAATACCTCAGAGGTCGAGCTCTCATGCAATCTCAATCAGTTTATAAGCAGTAAGCATCATGAGTTTCCTACGATTGTTGATTTCACCTTGTGAACACTGTGTTTGTTTAATTATTTATCACTCTTGTGTGTATATGTGTGTGTGTGTGTGTGTGTGTGTGTGTGTGTGTGTGTGTGTGTGTGTGTTTGTGTGTCTGTGTGTGTGGTCATGAGTGTTTATCTGTGGCTATAATTCACTGTTCTTATTGTGTCTGTTGTGTATAGCTTTTGTCAAAATGTGTTACCATATGTACTATTAGTGTGTGTGTGTGTGTGTGTGTGTGTGTGTGTGTGTGTGTGTGTGTGTGTGTGTGTGTATGTGTGTGTGTGTGTGTGTTTTGTGTGTATGTGAGAGTAAGAGAGTGAGTGAGAGAAAGCGAGAGGGGAGGTTTCACGCGTACATTTGTGTGTATTACTGCATGCGGGGAGTGTTGAATACCAGACTAAAAAAATTACAATATTTGTTCAAATAATGAAAACAACAAAACAACAATAGCAAGAACCACCCCACCAGTACCCTTTAAAGTAAGACAAGAGTCCCAGGGACTGTCTAACACTGACCACCAATATTTGAAAATTACAATCACAAGACCTGCTTAAAATACAAAACTTGACAACCACAAGCCTCAAAACTATCTCATTTCCCTTCAGCTTTTCAGGTCATATTTTTAGCTCTTAATGATAAATTTTTTAACTTTTATCGGTGATGCATGCTTGCATGTTTACCAGTCATCAAACCTCTGTGAGTGTACACATTTTCAAGCACATTAATAAAAATTTAAAGAGTGTGTGCATATCTGTGTACTAATATGTGTGTGTATATGTGCGTGTGTGTGTGTGTGTGTGTCACTGTATGTGTGTGTGTGTGTGTGTGTGTGTGTGCGAGTGTGTGTACTTAGATCTCTGTGAGTATGTACATGTGTGTGCATGTGTGTGTATGTGAGTGTGCCTGTATGCGTGTGTGTGTGAGAGAGAGAGAAAGAGAGTGTATGTTAGTGTGTGTGTGTGTGTGTGTGTGTGTGTGTGTGTGTGTGTAAGGTAATGTTGCTTATAGCCCAGCCGACCGCAAAGGGCCACATCAGGGCTGCCACCACATTAAAATCAACTCACAAGTCATCTTTAAAATAAAAAATAAAAAAACTTTCACACATCTCTTTCAATTACATCTTCTACAAACGTACCAGAAACGTCATTTAAAATCTTTCTTCCGTAAATTTTAAATCAGATGAAAAATGTTAATCTCTCAATGTGTGTTGTGTGTGTGTGTGTGTGTGTGTGTGTGTGTGTGTGTGTGTGTGTGTGTTGTATGTGTGCATGCGCGTGCGCACAGGGTGTGTGCACATGCATGCATGCCTGCTGAGGGGGACTTAGAAATAGGAACTTTGTGGGTTGTGGGCTCAGAAATGAAATAAGACTGACTTGATATTAAACTATTAGTATGAGGTTTGTTTTTAAACAAAACTACCAAAGCTGTTAAAATTTCATTAACACACATATTTACACATGCAAAAGAGTTTTATTTTTTTAAATACAATTTAAATCAAAGAACAACTGAAGAAGTGTATATAATATTTGGTTGTCTTCAAACTTACATCCAAACCAGCTCTGGCGGAAGCAGATTGCTGTTGCCTACTGTCTGCTGAGGTGTCTCTTTTCCTGTGATAGGATGATGGTTTGGGGCTAAGGGCATGACCCTGTGTCTTCAATCCTTCCAACAAACGCACAAGAAGTATGTTGGGAGGCAAGTCTTCCACACGCACCGTCACCAATGTTCTGCATTCTGGGCATCTCAGTTCCAGCTGAGTGCTCACTATTTCTTCCAAACATCTCCTGCAGAATGTGTGCTGGCATGGTAACACTTTGCTTGTGTGGTCTAAACGTTCCAAACAAACTGAACACTCTAATAATTCGCTAAGTACTTGTTCGTCCATGCTGACTCAGTCAGTGGCTACAACTCGCACCACTCCTCAACTGCCTCAAGTCTTCTGAACTCCAGGAAGCGCGGAGTGCAGCTGTTTGGCATTTTATTTCGACTGCAACCTCATGATGCCTGAAAATCATGGTCAGCGATTTAGTGTGATACGATACACTAAATCTTTCATGATGATGCTCGTTGATGATGTTAAACGCTCATTAATCCAGCTTATCACATTTGATCCACGAATCTTCATCGGCTAAATAAGAAAACGAAGCAGACCGATTTCTGATAGCAGACTTCCGCTCAGCACAAAAAAATATTTCCAGCCGTGACTGTTCTCCCGTGTAAAAAAAAAATACCTTCCCTTGCACGCTCGATGATGAACACACACCTGTCATAACAAAATGATTTTCTTTCAAAAGAACAGAAAGTCTCAAGTCCAATTTTGTACATCTGTCAAGCAGAGCCACTTAGCAAATGTTCCGACGCCATGATGACCGGAAATAATGGCGGAATAATAAACTTGTAAACATCAGACGCAAAAGAAGACGAAAGATAAGCACAGCAAGACCAGTAACAGGTCAATACTGATACGGACATTAGCAAAAATACTGATATTTCATTCATCACTATCTCCACTTTAAGTACAATCGCATCACAGCTCCCATTCACACACCGTGGCAACAAGAATTTCCTTTTAGAGCAAGTTGCACTTTGACCTCTGTGCCCTATTTGTGTAGGGGCACACAGTGGCCTGTTTCAAGGGGGCAACTTCGGTCCAGTGATGACGGGATGCACGTGCAATTTAAGTCGTCACAGAACCAAATCGTGTTCGTTGTAGTACGAACTCGTCCCATCTCCCTCCTCCCATGTCCTCACTCCATTGCAAAGTTGAAATATGAAGTTGAAAGGTCGTGTAATAACATAATTTCTTCATGGTATCTCCGAACACGACGAACTTAAAAATTTACAAGGTTTTAATTGCGTTTTTTTTTTTTTCTCCCTACAAACTAAGAGTGGAGCACCCTCATCATCAACATCGCTATCCGTCGGACCACCGTTCAAGACAACCCAGAAAATCGTGTGTGTCCGGCTCACAACTAAGCCGTCGGATAGGTCCCAGAGCCGGCGATGCTGAGAGTGCCAGAATAGTTCCCGTTACGCGAAAGTGGAGACTGATTAGCCCAAAACAGGTCGCTTTTCCACCTCAGTGCAACAAACACTTACGCTACTTACTCAGATTCGCTGGATTACTTGGAAGAGTTATCCGTAGGTCTACGGTTAGGCCCAGAACTTCACCGTTTTTCTTTGTCATGCAGACGAAAATAGTGCCTACGCCCTACTTAGCTGCGGCAACCATGACAAAATAAGAATTTCCAAACTGAATTTTATGGGAGTTCAGGTACTGATGACAAATATGAACCACCTAGAATTCCGGCAGTGTCAGTGGACTTTAAAAAAAAAGAAAGAAAGAAAAAAAAAGAAAAAAACCTGCTAAGGCCTTGCAGTAGACCCCCACAATAAAGCAGGTTCCAGTTCCATAGGGCCTAGTCTGGCGGTACTCTCTGGTATTGGGACCTAATGGAATCAGTCTGTCAAAAATTGATTCCACTTCAATGTCCCAACCTGTTGCGTCCAACACTGGACGCTCTCGAATCAACCACAGCCGCTCCACTGTCTCGGACTAGGCCGAAATCTCATCAGCAGGGCCCATTTCCAATAGGATCCTTTCCCAGCTGGACTCTTTTGGCCTGCCATTAAGACTCAGAACATTTCATGTTGATGACTTCTACACATCTGACGAGCGGGAGACAGAAAAATAGAAAGACTTTTGTTGACTTTGGAGCAGAAGGTTGGGAGAGGCGGGGAGAGGCGAAGGCTAATGGGAGAGAGAGAGAGAGAGAGAGAGAGAGAGAGAGAGAGAGAGAGAGCCGACAGAGAAAGCATTTCTGTCTTCCTTTGTCCCTGTATCTGTATCTGTCCATCTGGTTGCTGGGACCTTTGTGTTTCTGTCTTTGTCTGCCTGTCTTTCTGTCTGTTTAGGCAGGTGTCTTAATCTCAGCCCCTCAGTCTTGACTTGTTTTTCTTCATCTGTCTCACCATTTACCTCGCTTTGTCTCTTTCTCTGTTACCCCGAGTCTCTGTCCATCTGTCTGTCTCATTGTCAGTCTTTCTCTGTCTCTTCAGACTGAGGGATCAGATGTTACTCCTCTGTGCTGACGGGCCCAAATAGTTCTGTGCCCGAATGGTATTGGCCCGTTTCAGTACTTTGTCACACTGAATCTGGCATTTGATTGAAATGATTTTGCCTTAATAGTACTGAACCCTAATGGAAGAAGGCCCTGAACGGGATGACCCCCTCCACTCCCCTCCTTCCCTCTCCCACCGAGCACATGTCATTGTTTGCTTTAAAAGTACAGGGTAGAATACTTGTAACGTGCTACAAATTGGCTACACACCCTTTCGGCATTTTAGTTTTGTCGTTGTTGTTGTGGTTGTCGTTGTTGTGGTTGGTTGTCGTTGTTGTTGTGGTTGTCGTTGTTGTGGTTGGTTGTCGTTGTTGTTGTGGTTGTCATTTTTGTTTTCAGATCTGGTGAGCTTTTCAAACTTGTCAGCTTTTGTTCCGACTTGTGATATTCATAATATTTTTACATCAAGACCATAAGTGAACTGGCGAGAGAGAGAGAGAGAGAGAGAGAGAGAGAGAGAGAGAGAGAGAGAGAGAGAGAGAGGGTCTTTTCTGTTCTACTGATGTCATCGTTTACAAGTTTGACAAAAGAATATTATCTCGACCGTATTATATGACATCAAAACTTGATAACCTGGCAAATTACTTTTATGCTGAGAGGATATCTACCCACTTCTGAAAGCACAGCTATGTTAACATGTTTGTTGTGAATTCCCATAACCTGTTTGAAAAACTTTAAATGGATATGTTCATAGTGTAATCTTTTTCAAGGCATTGATTGAAAAGTTCTGTTATATTCAAACTGTCATCCATTTTTTTTCACACAAAGCAAACCAAATGTCTGCACTGTATGTAAGAATAGACAAGACAAAGCTGTCAAACAATATTAGAATAACTTTAATGTTCACGTTTTTGGTTTTGAACATTCTTTTTAGCGTACGTGTGGCTTTGTTTCGTTATTTTCCCAAATGTTCTGAAGCTTCAAAAAGTTTTCCTGACTTATGAAATAAAATATAATTCAGAGATATCTGTTTTGGTCAGCCGTTAGATCATTTCTGTACAACGTCTGGAGAACATAACATATGAAGTCGCACAAGCTCAATGTTGCTGACTAGGATATGTTCATAAAGCTTACAGCATATGCTGGCAAAAGAGACAGGACGATAGTTTGGCACGATTTTCCTGATTCTTTTCCTGCAAAACGAATTATTAAAGTTTTTTGCACGTTTCCTGTCTTCAGGCAATGTTCCATTATTTATTATTTATTGACTATGCAGGTATGAGGGCGCGAGTTGTGCACATTGCTGTAAGGCTTTTACCAGTGATTGCATTATACTTTGGGCTTTTAAGAGTTGATGTTTTTTTGACAGTTTTAAAACCGTTTACAGCTTAGGTGTCAACCTATACGGTTTTCCCGTATTGCTGTACGGGAAATTACCTACGATTTCGGGTCTGTACGGCCGTGCACAAGTTTCAGTACGGGTAAAACTGATTTAGAAACTTTGGTGATCACAGTAAGTAATGATGCACTCCTGACTTCAATGGACTAATGATGTTGGTAGGAGTGGAAAGTGCATAGAACAAATTGGTTTGTGACTTTGATGGACTCATGATGTTGGTAAAGTGGAAGAGTGTGTAAAGAATGGGTTTATAAACAGTTTTAATTCAGCATCATTGTCAGTGTTTTACTATAGGGTGTGTGATTTGATCTACAAACTGTCTCAAATGATACATTCTCCTGGAATGGAAGAGGAGGTTCTGCTGGATGGGTAAGTGTTATTGTTATTCATAAACTGTCTTAAACTGCCATTTGTATCAAGAATTTCTGCCTGATACTGAGTATTACATTGTATTCACAGCAATTTTTGTTTATGTTTTTGCGTTTTCCGTAATGTATAAGGCTTTTGGGCTCGGA
Source organism: Conus canariensis (assembly GCA_033310375.1). Lineage (NCBI taxonomy): Eukaryota > Metazoa > Mollusca > Gastropoda > Neogastropoda > Conidae > Conus > Conus canariensis. The sequence goes on along the minus strand of CM065720.1, from coordinate 72,687,188 downwards.
ATAAGGGAAAAAGTACCTTTCGATATGGGAAGTTGTAAATTGAGGAAAATTGGGTTGACACCTATGTTACAGTGATGATAAGGTATCGACTGGTTGTTGTTTTTGACCTTTTAGAGATGGAACGTTCATGAGGTCTTCCTTTGTGAGGACTTTTATATTTATGGTCAAGAATGGTGATTTTGTCCTTGGCGGTCATCTGAACTTCCTCTAGTGTTTCAACGCACCGCTGGGCTGCTCTAGCTGCTCTTTTTTTTTTTTTTTTTTTTTCATGGATTCAAACTTTCTTGTTATCAGCTGAATTTGACGAAGTGCCATCAGTTTGATGGCCCAGTAATCTGTTTGATGTAGTTCTGACACGTGTTTGATTTTGAATCTTTTATTCTGCAGCTCTTGCAATGGCGGCTTGCCAACTCATCGGCTACAAGTATAAAGATGTAAAGACCTAGGAACTGTTTCCTCTAGTCACAAACGTTATGTTGTCCAGGGGTTGCTGTTTCTACTGCTTCCCTATTTCAAATAGTGTGAATGTAATGTAAAAGGATATTTAAAGAGCGCTTTACCTCGCAAGAGCCCAAAGCGCATATTACAGAAAAACATGATAAAATATTCATTCTAATTCAAAGCACACACACACACACACACACACACACACACACACACACACACACACACACACACACACACCATACACATGCGCGTGCACGCGCGCACGCACACACACACACACACACACACACACACACATACACACGCGCGCGCGCGCTAAAAACTCACACACGCAGACAGACACACGAGCGCATCAACACCAGCAAATACGCGCACAGTGATAAGTGGATATCGTTAATCAGTCCGAGGGAAAAGATGTGTCTTTAGGGAGGTTTTAAAAGTCTCTATAATGTTAAGACTAGATCATGAAGTTTGGAAGCTTATTTAGACCTCGTTGACGGACTGCTGAGGGGATTCTTGTTCGAATATTGACTGCTATTCTTTTCATGACCAAATAGCTTTAGTAGAACACACACACACACACACACACACACACACACACACACACACACACACACAACACACACACACGTGCATATGCTGGCGTTTCCATTCGGAATAATCTCTCTCTCTCTCTCTTTTCTCTCTCTCTCTCTCTCTCTCTCTCTCTCTTACAGACACACAGACACACAAACACAGACACAGACACACACACACACACACACACACACACACACACACACACACACACATGCGAGTACTGCGCTGCAACAGCCTGTCTCAGACAGTTAAACGGAAAATGGACTGGACATAGCAGAGTTAATCCTTTGCTGAGTTTCATTCTGAAGAAACTGACAAGTACCTGTAGTGTTGCAATGACCCACCGCTTCATGAAGTGCTTCTGGGTAAACACTTGCCTGTGAAGTTTTGCCAGATGAGCCACAGACGAATTAATTTCGCACCGAATAGAGAGAAAAACGGAAATGGAAGCCAGCAGCAGAGGGTGTGGCAGGTTAACTTCGCAGCAATGCTAGCAGCGACTCAAATGATCGGAAATAGTCGACAGGGGGTCAAGCGTAAAACTTGTGTGCACTGGATAACTAGATTAAGCTGGTAGAGAGGTAGTCGAAGAAAAATCCTATCCCTTTGGATCGACTAGTGGTTCCTAAAAGGGAAATACTGTGTGCATAATGAGCCCAGGTCACAAGGTAAGTGGGAGTGATGACGGGGGGGGGGGGGGGGGGGGGGGGGGGGGGGGAGACCAAAAGATCAAGCAGGCAGACCATTTTTGTGGGAGGAAGCATCGGGGCTCGGCTAGAGAGAGAAAATGCATGTCAGTTAGAAGAGAAAGAGTAAGTAAAGAAGTACAGTTTGTGGCTGGTGACTTAGGTGTGGTAAGGATGGAAGTTGATCATCAGAATACCGATCCATCTGGGAAGATCTGCTTAATCATGGCTAGCGAAAGTCCATGAGATCTGGGGACATCGGCCGTCTTGTTGAAACTGATCAGGTTTTGCTAGTCGCAGAGGAATTTTAGAAAAACCCACTCGGGAGATGGGTGTAACGGGGGTCTGAGATTGATTAAGTCAGTCAGTCTGAGTTAGTGAATGTACCGAATTTTGTGGCAGCACACTAGCTTCATACACAAATATAAATAGCCGTTCTCCTCTGAAAACGGCTACCGTTCTTCAAGAAAACGGGGGTGATAACTCCTTGAAAAAAAAAAAAAAAAGGAAAGGAAAGAAAGCTGTGATCCGCGAGATCAAAAGTATTGTTCTTATTTTGCCGACTCCATTTTGGCTTCCTTTTTGTTTCTCTTCTTTTTTTTTTTCCCGCGATACAAATCCCAATGATACCAGTGCGCATGCGCTTGTAGTGGTGACGTTTTCCTTCCGATACCTGTTGTCCTCATGAAAACAAGGATAACCGTTATTATTCCGAGGAAAGTAAGAAAAACAAAAGGAAAGGAAACAAAACAAAACAAAACGGAAATCAATTGTGATCCTCAGATAAAACTGGAAAACAGTGTTTATGCTGAGGAAAACAGGGGGGAGGTTGTGCTCTTTGGGAAAATAGTTGCGTTCCTCAAGCTACTGTTTTCCTCAAGGATCATAGCTATTTGCCTTTAAAGAAATATAGATTAAAAAACAAGATGCAAGGCATATAAACGTACTCCCAGCTTATCCTGAATACGCGTGATATATTCCATAAAGAGGAAAAACCGTCTTCGGCTGGTCTAACCGTTAGTAATGGCTATTCTGGTAAACATCTGCCATCATCTGTGACCTATAATGAACATATTTACAAATTTTCAGAAAGATCCGCCAAAAACTTTCTGAGATTTTCCATAAAGAAGAAAACCATTATGGGCCGTTAGTAACGGCTATAACGGTAAACTTGAACATCGGGCATCATCCGTGACCCATAATGAACATACCTACAAATTTTCAGAAATATCGGCCACGTACTTTCTGAGATATTCCATGAAGAAGGAAAACCGTTAGGGGCCGTTATAGCCGTTAGTAACAGCTATAACGGTAAAATAAAACATCGGGCATCATCCATGACCCATAATACCTACAAATTTTCAGAAAGATCGGCCAAGTACTTTCTGAGATATTCCATAAAAAAGAAAAACCATTATGCGTTCTTATAGCCTTTAGTAACGGCCATAACGGTAAACTAAACGTCGGGTATGATCCGTGACCCATAATGAACATATCTGCTAATTTTCACAAAGATCGGCCAAGTACTTTCAGACATTTATAAAAAAGAAAAAACCATTATGGGCCATTACAGCCGTTAGTAACAGCTATGACGGTAAACTAAAACATCGGGCATCATCCCTCGCATCTAATGAACATACCTCCAAATTTTCAGACAGATCGGCGAAGTGCTTTCTGAGATATTCCATAAAGAAGAAAAACCGTAATGGGCCGTTATAGCCGTTAGTAACGGCTATAACGGTAAACTAAAACGTCGGGATTCATCCGTGCCCCATAATGAACATACCTACAAATTTTTATAAAGATCGACAAAGTGCTTTCTGAGATATTCCATAAAGAAGAAAATCTGTTATGGGCCGTTATAGCCGTTAGTAACGGCTATAACGGTAAAATAAAACATCGGGCATCATCCGTGACCCATAATGAACATACCTGCTAATTTTCACAAAGATCGGCCAAGTACTTTCGGAGATATTCAATAAAGAAGAAAAACCGTTACAGGCCGTTACAGCCGTTAGTAACGGCTATAACGGTAAACTAAAACATCGGGAATTATTCGTGACCCATAATGAACATACCTACAACTTTTCAGAAAGATCGGCCAAGTACTTTCTGAGATATTCCATAAGGAAGGAAAACCGTTACAGGCCGTTACAGCCGTTAGTAACGGCTATAACCGGGTAAACTAAAACATCGGGCATCATCCGTGACCCATAATGAATATACCTGCTAATTTTCACAAAGATCGGTCAAGTACCTTCGGAGATGTTCCATAAAGAAGAAAAACCGTTACTAACGGCTGTAATAACGACTATAACGGTAAACTAAAACATCGGGCATTATTCGTGACCCATAATGAACATACCTACAAATTTTCAGAAAGATCGTCCAAGTACTTTCGGAGATATTCCATAAAAAAGAAAAACCGTTACAGGCCGTTACAGCCGTTAGTAACGGCTATAACGGTAAACTAAAACATCGGGAATTATTCGTGACCCATAATGAACATACCTACAAATTTTCAGAAAGATCGGCCAAGTACTTTCTGAGATATTCCATAAAGAAGGAAAACCGTTACAGGCCGTTACAGCCGTTAGTAACGGCTATAACGGGGTAAACTAAAACATCGGGCATCATCCGTGACATATAATGAACATACCTACAAATTTTCACAAAGATCGGCAAAGTACTTTCGAAGATATTCCATAAAGAAGAAAAACCGTTACAGGCCCTTAGTAACGGATATAACGGTAAACTAAAACATCGGGCATTATTCGTGACCCATAATGAACATACCTACAAATTTTCAGAAAGATCGGAAAAGTACTTTCTGACATATTCCATAAAAAAAGAAAAACTATTACAGGCCGTTGCAGCCGTTAGTAACGGCTATAACGGGCTTAGCTAAAACATCGGGCATCATCCGTAACCCATAATGAACATACCTGCTAATTTTCACAAAGATCGGCCAAGTACTTTCGGTGATATTCCATAAAGAAGAAAAACCGTTACAGGCCGTTACAGCCGTTAGTAACGGCTATAACGGTAAACTAAAACATCGGGCATTATTCGTGACCCATAATGAACATACCTACAAATTTTCAGAAAGATCGGCCAAGTACTTTCTGAGATATTCCATAAAGAAGAAAAACCGTTACAGGCCGTTACAGCCGTTAGTAACGGCTATAACGGGGTAAACTGAAACATCGGGTATCATCCATGCCCCATAATGAACATACCTACAATTTTTCACAAAGATCGACAAAGTGCTTTCTGAGATTCCATAAAGAAGAAAAACTGTTATGGGCCGTTATAGCCGTTAGTAACGGGTATAACGGTAAACTAAAACATCGGGCATCATCCGTAACCCATAGTGAACATACCTGCTAATTTTCACAAAGTTCTGCCAAGTACTTTCGGAGATATTCCAAAAAGAAGAAAAACCGTTACAGGCCGTTACAGCCGTTAGTAACGGCTATAACCGCAAACTAAAACATTGGGCATCATCCTTGACCTATAATGAACATACCTGCTAATTTTCAGAAAGATCGGCCAAGTACTTTCGGAGATATTCCATGAAGAAGAAAAACCGTTACAGGCCCTTAGTAACGGCTATAACGGTAAACTAAAACATCGGGCATTATTCGTGATCCATAATGAACATACATGCTAATTTTCACAAAGATCGGCCATGTACTTTCTGAGATATTCCATGGAGAAGAAAAACCGTTACAGGCCTTTACAGCCGTTAATAACGGCTATAACGGTAAACTAAAACATCGGGCATTATTCGTGACCCATTATGAACATACCTACAAATTTTCAGAAAGATCGGCCAAGTACTTTCGGAGATATTTTATAAAGAAGAAAAACCTTTACAGGCCGTTACAGCCGTTAGTAACGGCTATGACGGGGTAAACTAAAACATCGGGCATTATTCGTGATCCATAATGAACATACATGCTAATGTTCACAAAGAACGGCCAAGTACTTACGGAGATATTCCATAAAGAAGAAAAACCGTTACAGGCCGTTACAGCCGTTAGTAACGGCTATAACGGGGTAAACTAAAACATCGGGCATTATTCGTGACCCATAATGAACATGCCTACAAATTTTCAGAAAGATCGGCCAAGTACTTTCTGAGATATTCCATAAAAAAGAAAAACTGTTACAGGCCGTTGCAGCCGTTAGTAACGGCTATAACGGGCTTAGCTAAAACATCGGGCATCATCCGTGACCCATAATGAACATACCTGCTAATTTTCACAAAGATCGGCCAAGTACTTTCGGAGATATTCCATAAAGAAGAAAAACCGTTACAGGCCGTTACAGCCGTTAGTAACGGCTATAACGGTAAACTAAAACATCGGGCATCATCCGTGACACATAATGAACAGACCTGCTCATTTTCAGAAAGATCAGCCCAGTACTTTCTGAGATATTCCGTGAAGAAGAAAAACCGTTACAGGCCATTAATAAGGGCTATAACGGTAAACTAAAACATCGGGCATTATTCGTGACCCATAATGAACATACATGCTAATTTTCACAAAGATCGGACAAGACTTTCTGAGAAATTCCATAAAGAAGGAAAACCGTTACAGGCCATTACAGCCGTTAGTAACGGCTATAACGGTAAACTTAAACATCGGGAATTATTCGTGACCCATAATGAACATACCTACAAATTTTCAGAAAGATCGGCCAAGTACTTTCGGAGATATTCCATAAAAATGAAAACCGTTACAGGCCGTTACAGCCGTTAGTAACGGCTATAACGGTAAACTAAAACATCGGGAATTATTCGTGACCCATAATGAACATACCTACAACTTTTCAGAAAGATCGGCCAAGTACTTTCTGAGATATTCCATAAAGAAGGAAAACCGTTACAGGCCGTTACAGCCGTTAGTAATGGCTATAACGGGGTAAACTAAAACATCGGGCATCATCCGTGACCCATAATGAACATACCTGCTAGTTTTCAGAAAGATCGGCCAAGTACTTTCGGAGATATTCCAAAAAGAAGAAAAACCGTTACAGGTCGATACAGCCGTTAGTAACAGCTATAACGGTAAACTAAAACATCGGGCATTATTCATGACCCATAATGAACATAACTACAAATTTTCAAAAAGATCGGCCAAGAACTTTTTCAGATATTCCATAAAGAAGAAAAAACCGTTACAGGCCGTTACAGCCATTAATAACGGCTATAACGAGGTAAACTAAAACATCGGGCATCATCCTTGACCCATAATGAACATACCTGCTAATTTTCACAAAGATCGGCCGAGTACTTTCGGAGATATTCCATAAAGAAGAAAAACCGTTACAGGCCGTTACAGCCGTTAGTAACGGCTATAACGGTAAACTAAAACATCGGGCATCATCCTTGACCCATAATGAACATACCTACAAATTCTCAGAAAGATCGGCCCAGTAGTTTTGTCTGGAGCGAGTGGAACACATTTTGACCACGGACGGACGGACAGACGGACGGACAGACACACAGACAGCATTTCTTCGTTCCCATTCTAAAGTACTTCCGGTTCTATAAGAACTGGGAGTACAAAAACAGCTATTGTATAACCGTAAGACGCTTATGCTCTCACAGGAATTGGAAGAATTGATTGATAGAGTAGAATGGTGTAATCTTGTTGGTAAAGCGACGATGGATCAGGAAGAGAACAAGTGGCGAGAGTAAGTGTAAGTGTCCATGGGTTTGTACTGCACTGTATGTATTATATTGTTTTATATTGTATTGTATTGTCGAAACACATTTCTCCTTGAGAAATTCGGGTTACACCCTCAAGGGGAGAGCGTTACCCACACTTATGTTTTCCCGTTTCTTTTATCTCACGTCTGTTTATGCTTTCGTTTGCCAATGCAAGTTCTTATATCAGTTTTGCCAAGGAAAACTTTTTTTGTTGAGAGAGAGAGAGAGAGAGAGAGAGAGAGAGAGAGAGAGAGAGAGAGAGAGAGAGAGAGAGAGAGAGAGAGAGAATTGATTGTTGTTGCTGTTATTTAATGCGCAGAACTTTGGTTTACAGTTCTATCTGAAAATTGTGCAGAGGATCTGGAACTGGAATCAAACTGGCTGAGGGGAGGTAATTTCCAGATCGATTAAAGATATGTAGACTGTAATAGGAGATGTGGAAAGTAACGATGGTTACGAGGTAGAAGTGATAACTGAAAAGCAGTGTGTTGGAGTCAAAACATCTGTCAGTTAAATGCTGTTATATGGCTCATCTACGACCTCAGTATACTGGTGGATCTGCTCCCATCAATTGCACAATAAGCACCACATATAGATCGAAGTCTGTGGTGCACTGCAATAACACTGCTGATGCCCAAAGTTTCCTTTGTAGTAATACTGAATTGTCTGCATCAGGGCATTTAAGGGAAAGCTGAGGATGGGAACAAGATCTCTGCTATGTAATTAGTACTGGGGACTGGATCCTGCAGTTTATGCTTACGTCTTGCAGCATGTGCCGTTATTGTTATGTCTGGAAGTGAGAAGAAACCGAAACTGAGGTCACCATGGGAGCAGGGCATGAAGGACCACACAACTTAAGACGTTTTAAAAATGCTGATCAATTAGGATGATTAACATGATGTCATGGGGATGACTGCATGAGAGGGCTATACTCTTTGCTTACTTTTATTGTGTAGGCTTATCTCGACATGACCAGGCCCGAGCCATATAGCTGACTGCATGACAGTCAACAGGGCTATACTTTTAGTTTACTTTTATTTTTCATCTCAACATCAACTAGGCCCGAGAGATACAAACACTTGTAGTTGGTCAGAACATTCAGAGCAATACTCAGAGATTCATATCTTGAGTGGATGAAACTTTACTGTGTGGTTCCGGTCCAGTTATTTGAGTCCATAGCAAATTCAACTCTGGGTAGATGCAAGTCATGGGTTGAAAAATCCCACAAATATGAATGGTTCTCAGGGGAATCGAATCCACAACTCCCCTGCTGGAAATCCGTGACACCACCCACTGTAATATGACGACTCGTTGTCAGTTAACCTTTAATCTGTGTCTAGGTCTCCGTGAGACATACTGAGTCAATTACCCTTAACTTCAAACTTGTTTACAATGACACACTGTGTGAACTACATGATTTTACTCTTAGTCTGGATCGCAGTATTCTCTTCTTGGTCTCTTGAGCTTTACTGTAGGTGTGGGTTGACACAGTACTTTCTGGGTTACTTAATATTTAACATAACTCTGAGTTACCATGACCCAGTCTTGGTCCTCCAGGATTTAACCCAGATATAGGATAGCATGACAAATTCAGGGTCCCTCCACCAATAAACCTGATCTGGATCTCAATACCCATTTCTCAGTCACTTTACCCTTATCTTGCGGTGAATAACTATTGCCCATTGTATTTTCACAAATTGTTATAAACCTCACTGTCACTATGACACGTTCTAGGCTCGTTGACTTTTCCGCCACGTCTGAGTAACTGTGTCCCGTCCTGGACAACTGACAACACTTTAACAGTACTCCGGGTCATTACAACCCATTCTAAACTTCTTTACCAAGAATGGATCACTTGATATTTAAGTGACCTCGATTTTGGCCACAATGTCCGATTCTGAGCAATTTGACCTTAACTTTGAAATGGATTGCTGACATATTTGACGTCACACGACAGGGATGGGGCAAGCGGTAACAAAGACGTTGGTAAACATAAACGTTGAGGTGACATCTCTTAAACGCAGACCGGGAGGGAGTGCCAGAGTAGGGCCTACCATCCCTCACTATCCCTCAGACAGCTTGGACTGGTCCCCTACTGTTCAGGGGGATAGTTTTGGCAGCTTATGCTGTCCCGCTTGACCCCTGACTGCCCCCCCCCCCCCCCCACCTCTCCGGCTATCCCCCCACCCCCCATCCCACACTGGGCAGTTCGAGCTGCCGGCGGCAGCTCAAAGTGTCCCGCACCCTCCCCCGCCCGAATTGTCCCCCCATCCTGCCCCCACCTTCTCTTTCTCGGAAATAACATTCAATATACATGTGCGCATACCTACAATGCCGAACTTATTTTGATAAGGCGAGTGTACTCTCGAGCAACTAACAGTTCAGAGCCGTGTAACTGTTTATATGACCGACCTATATCAGCGATGTAGGCGTGTGTGTGTGTGTGTGTGTGTGTGTGTGTGTGTGTGTGTGTGTGTGTGTGTGTGTGTGTGTGTGTGTGAGGGAGAAGTCTGTATCAGTAAGGGGATGTAGTGTATGCTAGCAAATTCTGATAAACCTAAGATGTTCATCATTAGTATGAGAGATATGGACGAAGAAGAAAAGAAGAAATACACAACTGAACAACAACAACAAAAAAATCCGAATACATTGGCCTTAAGCTTCTCCTTGAATGAATCGTAAAAAAAAATCTGATTTATGGTTAAACAGACGTGTTCAAAATTTGTACTGAAAATCACAAAATCAGCTCTCTGCCAGTAGTCCATGCATGAACACTGACACACATTCGGAATCATGGACACACACACCACACACACACACACACACACACCTCTCTCTCCTCTCTCTCTCTCTCTCTCTCTCTCTGTTTGTCTGTCTGTCTGTCTCTGTTACATTGTCGTCGCTGAATCCTGATAACTGGCGTTGTCACGTGGGGTAACTCCACTAGTTTACTGGCCAGCCTTCTACGTAATTCTGCACCCTGTTCCAGCCGAAACTATCTCTTGCCCCTATTGTCCCCGGGCAGTCTATGCTGCCCGGGGACTACCCCCTTTGGATACGTCTGACGTCAAACACAACTTAAACGTTTCCTATGTTTCATATGGCGGTGCTCCTAATGTTTGGAACTGCCACTGAGGCCTAGGGTTTTGTGATGTATTTCTTACCTACCAAACTCACAGTATATATACTTTGATTTACTCTGGCGTGTTGTCAGTGACACTTTGAAACTGGAGTCCACTCAAGTAAGTGAGATGCTTGATGTCTGCAGCGCAGGCTGTGACTACATGTCCAATATCTGACTCAGGACATACGAACAAACAGGAAATTGCGATATATTGATCTGTAAACTTCCAAGTCACATTTAAGTCGAGTCAAAGCAAAGGACTTTCAATATGTTCGTTTAATCTGTTGCCTGAATATTTGATTTTTCTTTTTTCTCTGTTTGTTGTTGTTGTTGTTGTTGTTGTTTTGTTTTGTTTCGTAATGACAATTCGTCTTTCTAATCTCTGTTGTTTTGGGACTTTTCGGGTGAACATTCTTATATTCACAAACTTGAACACACACACACAAACGCACACACACACACACTGGTGCACACACACACACACACACACACACATACACGCGCACACAGACAGACATTATACAAAGTGTTGACTGCAAAGCCTATAAAATTTCCTTAGGAGTTGCATTTCATGCATTAAATTTAGGAACTTATAAAGAAGCAGGTGTTTTACCTCTTGATGAGCTAAGACATCTTTCTGCTGCCAAATATGTTTTACTAAGCTCCTCGTTCGAAAATTTCACAGAGGCCGAAGTTTACATGAGGTCCGATCTTCATTTTGCAAAAAATAGCTAAATCCATCCAATCATCAAAATCCATAAACACATTTACTTCAGATCTGTTTTAAAAGTCAAAATCAATCAGAAAGGAAATAGCAACAAAACCTGTCTACTCACCTATACTTACACGAGAGGTGAGCAATCTGAAGCTTGACATAGATCACACAAACTTATCCAAAAATGATTCACCTAATATCCTTAGAAGTTCTGTCTGCTCCCATATTGATAACAAGTATTCTGAACATTTAAAGATTTATACTGATGGGTCTGTACTTGGGAACAGAAAATATAGGAGCTGCCTTCGTTATACCAGCTTTTAAAATAGAGAAACGGTTTCACATATGTGAAAATGTTTCTATCTTTACTGCTGAATTAGTTGCAATATTGAGGCCCTTAATTACATTTTTGATTTTCCGAAAAACATATTTCAAGTTTTATTATGTGTTGATTCTAAATCGGTCTTACAGGCACTTAAATCTCTAAACCAGAAGATGCGATCGGAATTAATAATTGAAATTAAACACTCTGTTAATCTTTTATCATTGAAAGGCACCAGCATAACTTTCTGTTGGGTACCTTCCCATTGTGGAATTGTTTCAAATGAACGGGCTGATCGAGCTGCAAGAAAAGGAGTAAACAATCATGATGGTTCAGTTCCAGTTAAGATACGGTTAGATTTACAAGAAGTCTATGCATGTTTAGTAAATGTGTCATACAAAATGTTTGATGAGAAACTTAAAAATCTAAAGTGTCACAACAGTCAGCACTGCATA
>CM065720.1:72670138-72672638 GCA_033310375.1 Conus canariensis | reverse complement strand
GGGGGGGGGGGGGGGGGGGGGGGGGGGGGGGGGGGAAATGACTGATGCAGGTCGGGAGTTCGGATCTTCCATTTAGCCGAAACTGTACAGAGGGGAGACAAAGGAGGGAGGGGGACAGCATGGGTTAGCCTGTACTGTCTGAGAGGAACAAGGAGCTAGTCCATGCCAGGGGGACAGGTTGGGGTGGGAGGACATTTCGGTTTTGTCGCAGGGAATATCATAAAGGTGAGTGGGAACGAAGATCTGGGAGGGGAAGTGGGAGGTGGGGAGAGGGACAGATGACAATGGGGAGGAAGACAAGGAAGGACGTGGGTGGAATATAGATTTTGGGTGAACATAGACCTGGGAAAACGTTTTTTTTTAATCTGTCTTGGACCTGTCACATTGGCCCAGTCGGACCTGGGGGGAAGTATAGCCATGGAGGGGGCTCTGACGGCATGGCACCGTTTGAAAGAAAGATAGACTGACCGTGTTTCAAACAGATTCCATAAATAGATAATCTGAACGATGCGCAATTTTTGCACAACGCATTTCACGTACAAGTGTGTGTGTGTGTGTGTGTGGTGTGTGTGTGTGTGTGTGAATCACATTGAGAACAGGATTGATGCATATCCGCCAGTAACATGGCTAATTCTGTGTGGCACCCCATTTTCTTCAACAGCATTCGGATATGACATGAAAACTTTAACAATGAAATCAGGTGTATTTGATCGAGGATACCAGATCATGGTAATCAGTCAAAAAGTAATGCAAACGTTCAATATCCAGATGTAACTTTATATATTCTTGGCATGTCTCCGTACACGATCCGATCCATACTTTGACACAGTTTGTTACCTTGACCCACCACGGGGAGGCTCGCAGGTGACGACGAATCGAGGAAACTGTGTGTTGACGTATCACCTTATTGTGTGGAATTTAGACTATTTTGTGTTAATTTGAAGATTGAAAGAAGGCAGACTTATTTATTCGTAGATTATTTTTTGAGACTTTGTACTTCTTCGATTATCTCCGAACTGGTGAGTAGTAAGCCGGATGAAAATGGGCGTTGTGTCGAATTCTTTCAGTAAGTCTCACTCTTTGTAGGATTTAACAACTGTTGCAGTTGAGAGTGTTGCGCCTTGGCTTGTGCTGGTTATCTTAATGATTGTTGTTCAGTCTGTTAAAATATAGATTAAATTCTGAAGTGAAAAGCGGGCACACAGCTGATACCTATCATTATGAGCAAAAAATTCTACATTGCCACTGTGCCAAGCACAGACAGTGACCAAGTCGGTGAGGACAGTTCGGTATGCTATTTTCGCTAACTGGAAATTTTAGTAATTCGAAGGAAAGCGCTTTCCGGTCGTTCTTGTTTTGTTTGTTAAAGCAGCCGATCGCTTGTGGATGTCGCATTCCAAAAGAACAAGTTTTACAGCTAGCATCTCAAGAGAGTGTTTTTGAAGTAGAAGTCCATCTACAGTGTATGACAAAATTAATTTGTCAAACCAGAGTACAGGGGTCTTTTAAGGCTCAAAACCCCAGTACTTGGATAACTTATGGCTTTTTTTTCTGTCAGATGTTAAGGCCAGTGCGTTTATTTGGCATACAAGTGATGAATAGTAATATTAATGGTGTTTTCTAATGACATTCACTCGAATCTTTGAACTAAAACATTTACTGATGTCCTTCTAAATGAAGATTATAAGATTAACCAAGAAAAATTATTTAAATAATTACAAAACTGGCCTTGTGTCATACTTGTATATAATCACAATTTTGAAAATGTAATGTATTGGATCGCCTCCACAGCATAGGTGGTAGTTAGGACATTGTCGCTATTTTTGTTCAATCTCTTCAGTGCAACATGACGTTGAATCTGACTGTGATTCGACTGTGAAATCTGTATGTAAAGTATCCCTAGTTATGCATTATAAGGAACATGGAAAATCATTTTGATTACAGTTCATTTACTTAAAAGATAAAACAACCAAAAACTAATGTGATCTTTCAAAAAGGAGTGACTGAGGGTGGAAAATGAAGCAAAATTTGGAAAGAGAGAGGGCTAATTACCGCCAAGGACACAGACAGACACACAGACAGTGTCTAGTCCTGTACTCTGTTTGTCTGTCCTTGGCTGTAATTAACCCCCTCTCTTTCAAAATATGTGATCTTGTCAATAAACATGCTTCAGATAATCTTGACTGGTGCTGGAGTTAACTTGGCTTAGAATAATTGATTGCTACCCTGACTGTTGAGCCATTCTTTTTCTCTCTAAAAGTGGACTGTCAACAGTGTCATGAATTCAAGCTTAACTCTCATTTTTTTCTGTCATTTATTTAGTTTTAATCAGTTTGTTTTCTATGTTTTTCGAATGCAAACCAGAAAAGCAATTGGACTTTAAAAGGGAGAATTAAAAGCAGCTGTTCATGTGAGACAAAATCAATGAGAAATTTGTAATTGAGTTAATGTTGCAAACAAAGTTGCTCGATCAAACAGGTGAACATGTCATGTACAACTT
>CM065720.1:72660138-72665138 GCA_033310375.1 Conus canariensis | reverse complement strand
AATTGAATGTCGACTTGGCTTTGGATAGAACTTTGCAACAAAAATGTAAATGGATTAAGATTAAAGTGGGTCTAGATTTATTTCTGCTACAATGTTTTGGTCAATAACAATACTGTAAAAAAATTAAAAAAAAAGAAAATCAAAATTACAGACAGTGTCAAGTGTCATAATTTCTGTGGAAATGAAAACAAAGACAGAACATTCAGCCTCACTTCATTTGTGGTTATGGAAAATTTTTGCAATTTTTTTTGAGAGACTTGTAATTTTGAGGGAGAAGTATGAACAGCATATTAAGTTAATAGTAAATGTAGAACTTCTTATTCAGAAATGAATATAATTCAGTTTGATATTCACAGGGCTTGCAGTGATGGTTTATAGACTGTTGGAGAGGAGAGTGTGCAGGGGTAGGATTAACAGTGAGAACCTCCTGCTTTGTTGTTGAAACTTTTGGCTGATTATTGATGCAAGAATTTACTGACCATTACCACTCCTGAAACAGCAGTTTCTGTTTATCAAAACCTAGTTTAACAGGAAGAGTTCCTTAACCACCTCCAGTACTCCCCCTTCATTCCATGCTGTCTCTGCCTGTTTAACTGCCTCTCTCTCTCTCTCTCTCTCTCTCTCTCTCTCTCTCTCTCTCTCTCTGTGTATGTGTGTACTATCTTACTCTCTTGGTCTCAGTTTCGCTCAGTCAGTGCAATGCACACACCTGTCCTGTCTCCAGTCCTAGCACAGCATGGCTTGCAGACAACGCATGACTTGAGCCAAAGGAAATAATAGATGCAGCAGTGCATGAAGTAAAGGTTTGTCCCTTTATGAGATGCAGTTACAGATATAAGATAATTTGATGGTCTGCCTGCGGCTTGGGCTTCCAAGTGCTCATATATCCAAATGATTCAGTCCAGTTGCAGTCACGCACTTAAGTCATTCAGTCAAACCATATTGGTGTAACCTGCTAGAGCCACACACAACCTAGGGGAAAAAATGTTTAGAACAGGTTGTAGACAACTAGAATGACAGTGTTTTTGATGTTTTAAACTGGATAACTTGTAGTAGATCATTCAAACTTGCTTTGTCAAAGTCAAAACAAACCAGAATTCCAAACAGAATGAAATGGAGAAGAAGTGATATATTGTTTTTGATATGTATATACATGTAATTTGTAAGGCATAGCATTTTGATAAATTTAGTAGTATTTTAATAATTCATAAGATAACTAGCAATACGATTACTTAGATAGATAGGTCTGTGAAGTGTGGATGTATGAAAGCAGAGTTACTTCTTAACATGATTGACATTACTGATTAAAAAAAAAAAATGGCATTCAGGCATAAGTTTATATCTGACTTTGCTGCATGTCATCGAAATTAAGAAGAAAATCTGAAAATGTCTGTGATATATATATGGTGTATTAATATGTACCCAAAAATGACAGAGCAGTTAGACTTGGAAAGTTAAGGTCATATTCTGTGGTAGATCTAGTTTAGTATTGAGAGATTCTGTATTTTCTCAGAAAAATGATTAAAGCTATTGATGCAGGTACTGTTCATTCAAGATATAGTCGCCATGTGAGCAACAGGAAACTGGTCAATCTTAGGAAACGGCCTCTAGTGACAGCAGCACCAATCTGTAATGTGTCTGGTGTGATGGCCGCAGTACACAAGAAAGAGTGTGTCATATCTGGTTTGATAGTGACTGCACATGAAAGAGGCTTTAGGAAAGTTCATCGGCTTCAACACGTGAAGCTATTGAAAATTTATATGAGTTCAGCAGTTTATATAATTAGTTATAACATGCAAAACTATTTTAATGCACATGAGGAGAATGACAAGTGCAACTCTTTCAACTTCACTGAGTTTACAGCCTGGGCAGCCTCTCCAGCCTGCCCAGTTTGTGTTCACCTGCTTGAACGGAATGCAAATTTCACTTAGACTCTGTTATTTTAAATACTATATGTTAAAAGGCCGAAAAACCACATGGTTATTGGCAAATGACTGTATAGCATGATATTAACATTTCATCAAATCTGATGAACATTTGGACTTTTAATGCTTTGATAAACAATTTTTTTTTTATTATGTGAACAGTGTAGGTACTTCAATTCAGCTCTAAACATCTGGAAAATGACATTACCAAGATGTGAAAAACTCCACACTATTATAACAAAAGGAGTTCTTTGACAACACATTAAAATCCATTATTAAGTATCTGTGGACGTACGATGCTTTGACAGACGCAAGCATTATTTTACTTTTTACTTGACTGTTTGAATGTGAACAGTAGACTCAGTTCTGATCCAAAGACTTCAAAACTTTAAGATATTACAAACAAAGCTTTTGTGTGTAGCTGTGGCAAATTTGAAAACTGCAACTTGCTTAGGTTGGGTTAATACCAGTTAGTGTATATCAGGTCAGTAGGCTGAGTATTGCTTGTGTGCAAGGTTGTAGTGCTGCTCAGCAGCACCTGAGCATTGCTCAAGTGCAGTGTTGAATGAGTAAAACTGAATGTTGTGTGATTTCATCCTGTTTGCAAAATTCACAATATTAGATTTTCATCGTGTGCACAGTATCATCTCTTTCAGTTCTTCTGTTGTTATTGGTGTGAAAGATAGATGTAAAGGTAAAAGTAAAACACTGCAAAACAAACGAGCAGTTGCTAAATCAATTAAACTTAGTTATGAAGAATGTGTTTCTTATTTTGAATGTAACTTTATATGATAAGCATATATGGTTATTATGCTTCTCACCCCTGTTTCTTCCACCTTCTCCGCAGTCCACCTCCCCCCATCCCTCCCACCTCAGGCCGGCTGTTTGTGTATTCTTACAGTTATTGGTCTTTATATTGTTAATATGGTTTCTTTCATTCACAGACATTGTGTGAATTCAGTGCACAATATATCTTAAGTGTGTGTTCATTGTGCGCTCCAGGCACTATGTATACATGACTGAAACTGAAACTGTTTGGTTTACAAATAACATGTGTACATATCACATACTTAAGAAACAACAGGTGGTTTATTGGGATTTGTAACTTGACTTGATTGCAATATATATGAATGCTAAACTGTTTTCATTTTATTTTTAACCCTCAAGTTCGGTGGGAGAGGGGTGGGGGGTGGAGATAAGGAAGAAAGAGAGAGAGAGTTTGTGCGAGTGTGCTTGGACACCAGATATATATTTGTATACTGTGTGAGCTTCCATTCAAAGGTTACATTCTTGTTACTGTTCACCAGTTAAATTTGTTTAAACCTGACATCAGAGTTCAACTTTGAGCTCCAGTTTATTAGGTTATTACTTGTGATTCACCTCCGGTAAGTCTGTATAACTTGGGTGAGTAGCTTGAAAAGATATAGATATTTACTTTAGGGATACTTTGACAGATTGCAGCATTTAATGAACTAGCCCAACAGTTGGTGTTTCTCACATGTATTCAGTTAAAGTTTCCTAAAGAGCCGTAGTTCGTCTTATCCATCGGTCAGCTTTATGACTACAGAAATAGAATTCATGAAAATTGTCGTTTAAGATAAGCCATTGGGATGCCGGCTCATGAACAAATTGTATCGCTGTTTTCTGACATTCTGTGCCAGTGATTTAGTGTTACCTCTCTTTGACTGTGCTTGTTTAATTTTTGTCTGTCTTGGCTGTTGTCTACAGTCTTTTCTGCCTTTGTGGTTTATTCTCCCTTTTTCCCCCCAAAGTCTACACTTGTTTCTATTTACAGCTGATACTATGCCACCTTTTTTTGTGTGTGTGGTTATTTAGCAGCCTGGTAATGCAGCTGGATACACTGTCCAGAGCAGAAACTAGCTGTACTTTCTTTCCCTAGATATGTTTGCCATATGTTTTTAATGAAATCTCCCCCTCCCCGAATCCCCTTACCCCCAAATTTTCTTATTCTGGGGTTGAAAGGGAATGCATTAAGCCCTCAGCACAGCCTAATCTTTTCAGTTTGATTATCATTCATAATTATTCTAAACTTGATGTATTATTAATACATGTATTGTTTTTTTTGTGCTGGAAACATCCTTTTTCCCAATGTGACGGTAGCCCTGAAAAGGCCCTGTGTGGTCAAGTGGGCTGTGACTGATAGTAATAATAATAAAACTAACTCCAGAAAACACATTGATGTTTGGTCAAAGGCTCTGCCGCAGTCTGCGTGCCAGGAATATCATCACTTGATGTTTATAAAAAAA
The DNA here is from genome assembly GCA_033310375.1 of Conus canariensis. Classification (NCBI taxonomy): domain Eukaryota; kingdom Metazoa; phylum Mollusca; class Gastropoda; order Neogastropoda; family Conidae; genus Conus; species Conus canariensis. Next base: position 72,660,946 of record CM065720.1, on the reverse strand, counting down.
AGAAAAAAAAAGGTATTCTGCAACTGAACACTCAAGAGTCACCTTATTATACGTGACATTTCACTTTATAGACAAATGCCAATCCTCTTGATAAGAGTCACAGAGTGAGAGAGTAGCTTGCTTGTATGATTCTGTTTGTTAATACTTTGCCATGTTTTGATATAGAGTGCCATACATCATATTTGGAGGGTTAACTTTTTGTAAAGGGAATAAAGAATCATGTTTGGAGCTTCCCATTGTAATCCTTGTGTAACATTGGAACACTAACAATAGTTTGAAAATACAGACCTCTGGGTCGTGGTTGTGGACAGGGCCAAGAAACTGGTTAAGTTTTTACAGTTAAGAGTGGAAAGAGGGGGTAAATTGGACTGATGCGGTGTGTGTTCAGTATACTGAATACAGACCGCATCAGTCCAGTTATGTTGGATTTGCAGTCTGAGATGTCACTGTATATTGTTTTCTTTGCATGTAGATCTCACCCAGATAAAGAAGAAAGCGTGGACAAGGTGTTATATTATTGGTGTTTATAAATTATACCTGTAATGTTGTCAGTTGAATCCATTAAAACCTTTAATGGTATCAATAAGTGATGAAAATAGCAAAAAAAAGGTACTGGCTACAGTGATGGTCTGTGACTTAGCTGTCATTTTTGTGAATTGTCACAGTGAGGGATCAGTATGTGTTTTAGACAAGGTCTTCCAAATGAGGATGGTGAAACTGGCTATGATGAATTCCGGTTGTTCAGGTAAATTGGACTGCTGACACAGTTTATCAGACCATGTTCAATTTTACCAGCAATTGTATAACC
>CM065720.1:72540138-72655138 GCA_033310375.1 Conus canariensis | reverse complement strand
TTACACATAGACATGTGCATGCTAACCCACACAGTCATACACAGACATATGATTTCACAAGTGCATGCTTTAACACTCATGCATACACACATAGACACACACAGACACACACACATAGACACGCACACACACACACACACACACACACACACACACACACACACACACACACACACACACACCACTCACACACACACAAATTAAAGAAAAAACGACATTGAAGGCAAACTTTTAATCTGAAAAGACATCACACAAAGACATGCCTGATAATGGTGGTTAATGAGCTTGAAGAGGTAAACGGTCAAACAGCAGATGCTAGCTGGTTATTCTTCAAGCTCCACAAATACATTTTGCTTCGTTTGTATGTTTTGTTCTTAAGGCATCAAGTTTTGATTTATGAAATATTGAAATGAAATTTCTGTATTGGTACATATTTTTCACTTGTAAATGAGGAATGCTGTTTACATGTTCATGATTAATTAAATGAGTATTTTTATCAGCCATACCAAGGAACATATTTTTGTAATGTTTTCTGAATCGGCACCAGATGGTTTGCTTTGATAATTGATTGACTTCAGGTAAAGAAAAGGATAAATTCTTTTGTAGTCCAGTTAAGCAATTACTTTAAGATTATTTGCAGGTATGTTGTAGGGATGTTTAGAGGGACATTTATATGCACTTAGATAACCACATTATGCATAGACTTACATGGTCACAGACATTTATGCATCTCTCTCTCTCTCTCTTTCTCTCTCTCTCTCTCTCTCTCTCTCTCTCTCTCTCTCTCTCTCTCTCTCTCTTCCTCTCTCTCTCTCTCTCTCTCTCTCTCTCTCTTCTTTTCTTCTAATATGACATATGAGAACAGATGTAAAACTGAAGTACTACTACTACTACTACAACACACACACACACACACACACACACACACCACACACACACACACACACACATGCATAATAATTAATACACATATCGAACAAAGATGCATAGTCAGCAGAATTCTTTCCAGTGCTCACGAACTGCAAATGGAAAGAGACTGATACAAATACTGAGAGTAAAGACAAAAAGTGCAAAGCATGTAGTGTGGTTGAAGATAAAAGTAATTTTTTGGACAGCTGCACTAAGTAAAGCTTTTGAGACAAAAATTACTACAGCAGCTGTCTCACGATAAACCTTACCCGGACTTGTGTAAACAAAGTCTGTGTGAAATGCTATGTAATGACGATGTACAAATTCATATTGCAAAATATTTGCATGACTACCTAAAGATGAAAACACAATAATTGGTACCATACGTTAGTCACTATGTATGATCTTGATTGAAGCACAAAATGTGACCTGTCTGGACATCTGATCATTATGTTAATGTCATTATAATGTTGTGTCTGTAGATCATTAAGGGTTCTCCAGGCAATTCAAGTCTGAATCAAAGTCTCTCTCTCTGTCTCTCTCTTTCACTCTCTCTCTCTCTCTCTCACACACACACACACACACACACACACTCTCTCTCTCTCTCTCTCTCTCTCTCCTGCTCTTTCTCTCTCTCTCACACACACACACACACACACACACACACACACACACACACACACACACACTGTGACAGACAGACAGACACGCACGCACGCACGCACGCACGCACACACACACACACACACACACACACACACACACACACACACACACACACACACACACACACACACCAATACACACATGCCTGTCTCTCTCTCTTTCCCTCTCTCTCTCATTCTCATGCACACACATAGACAAAACATGCACTCACTACATGTTGGCATGAATACAATATGTTCATCACTTCATGTGAATATTTTGTTTCTTAGTTGTTTAATTTACATTATGCATCTGACTTACCGTAAAAAGTCTCTGTGTGTGTGTGCATGTGCTCGCACGCATGTGTGTGTGTGTATGTGTGTGCCTGCATGTTTATATGCATTCGTGTGCCATGTGTATAACCTATTTAGATTGCAGAACAGCCTATGATTTTATGTGATAGGCCATGGAGCAGATTGTTTATCATTCTTAGCATAATTGTGCCACTGACAGTGGTATGTTGCCTGACGTGTAGTGTTTGCTGGGACACACAAGTGGTATGCATTTGGCAGCATCCACTGTTCATTTGTTGTTAGAATCAGTGTGGTTTGTGTGTGGTTTCTAATCATTAGTTTTTGGATTGCTTATTGCTTTGTATCTAGATTTCAGCAAAGAGATGTAAGTAGTATATAAGAATGCTGACACCAGTTTTGTCGTTGAGGATAAAGCGGTTGAGAGTTTTGTTTAGTTAAATGGCCTGATTAGTGGATTTTATGAAAGAGGCACATGACAAATATTTCCAACTCTGTTTAGAGTGTTTCAATGAAAAGAACTGTAAATGGTGGTGTGACAAGAGAGAAAAAAAAATAACTGGAAAAAAAAATGGATTAGGACAAATTTTTTTTTAATATGTAAAAGTGATGATTGATAAGCACTTGTACGCTTTTCATTTCCGTGTGCACTTTTTAATCATTACATTCAGATTTAACATTGAGTATGGGCTGCAAAAACAAAGAAACAAAATATAACACAAGTAGATAAGGAATATGGATACTGCAAAGGTAATGTAGTTATCAGTGAGGTGAAGGAAGGGGGGGAGGAATGATGGGGGTAGGGAGGGGAGAGAGAGAAAGAGAGAGAGAGCAAGCAGAATCTTGAATACACGCTCAGTAGAATGAATCTGAGGTGATTGTGGCACATGATGAAATAGAACAAAAAAGTTCTGTGAATCAGTTCAAAATTCAACGAGAGAAGAGAGAGAGAGAGAGAGAGAGAGAGAGAGAGTGAGTGAATGAGAGAGTGAGAGAGAGAGAGTGAGTGAAATAAATGACAATAAATGACAGTGTATGCTTGCAGGGCTTCTTTGACCTACCTAATATGGAAGAAGAATATTGTGTAGATTTATGATCTGAAATAGTTTTGATGGTGGGTTAGTTTTGACTGTTTTCGCTCTGGCTTGTACTTTCTCCTACTTCCTATAGTAATTATTGCATTGAATTTTACTAGAATAGTTTCCAGGTTTTACGGTATTTTTGTTTTGAAGAACATGAAAGACTGAGATAATGTTTGTGGATGAGAGAACATACTTGTAATGAGTCTGTCCATTTACAGGAACAGTGCTGATTTCAGGTGTTGTGGTATAGCCATGTTTGCTAATCAGACCAGACAAAGATCACGGCAGTTTGAAGGGTTTCACAACCCATGCTGGGAAGCTACTGATTGAATTAGTTCGCCAACATCCATTCTTAATGGTGGTGGCTGCCTTCTGTTTTCTGGGCCTCATTTTCGTTACTGTTCTGTTTCCACCTCATAAGATTTTGGAGTCTTTGCAGCAGTGATAGCTGGCCTAGAGGAGTGTTGGGAAACTGGGCTTCTGTGCAGTTTGAAGAAAGTGATTTAAGCCAACTTTTTTCTAAAGCTTGTGCTTCAAATCATACGATTTTGCTTTTCATTTTGGTTTGTTTTGCTTAGTTTCATGGCCTTTGCTTGCATAGTTTGATGGAGATTGTAAGTATATTTCAGGTGGTAATGTTCGAAGAACAGAACTTGTTTTCTTTACTGGTTTGGCTTCAGTGTTGAGAGCTTTGACTTTTGTGGCATCAGGGTTTACGTGTGAAGTCACTGTGTTGCGTTACTTTTTCAGTACTTTGATTTTTTAAGATTATGAATTCCTTTCAAAATGAAAATTTATATCTGTCAGATAAAGATATAGATAGAGCCTAATGTGATTTTATTTATCAGTAAATTAAGGTGTAACGAAAAAAAAAAAAGCAAGAATGTATTGGTATGTTTTTGTTTGTTTTCAGCACAGTTGCATAAAAGCCTAAGAACGTTGGGAAGAGAGTCATGACGTAGACTTTTCCCATAGTGAGTTTTGGAGAGAGAGCAAAAATGTTTCTGCTTGAGCCGTGTCCCAAGTCCATCCCAAGATGAGTTGGTTTAAGCGCACATCCAGCGTCCGAGAGGATGGCCAGGTGGCTGTCAATGGGCGCAACTCCCCAGCTCGTGTGGTCGGGGGAGGAGGTCAAGGTCGTCAACGAGCTGACACTGATCCTGACACCTGCTTTGAGGTAAATTCTAGTTCAGTGATACATGTACGTGTGGAGCATGATCATAACATAAGTATTTTATTTGTTCCTTCCTTTTGTCAAACTAACAAAATGCCAATGGAAAAAAAAAATGAAAAAGAAAAAAAGTTCACAGCTTCATGTTCAGAGTTTGTCAAGTGTTGAATAGAATTGATGTATTGCTTTTGTTTTAAGATGAAAAGGATGATAGCTATTGAAATTATTGAGAAAGAGAAATCTTAACATTAAGCATGAAACGGTGAATTACTGTTACTTTTACTGCAGCAAAAACTTTTTTTTTTCTTATTGGTGTCACCATCTTTATTACTTTTAATATAGTTACTATGATTATTATTATTGTTTTGAAGAACTTGCTGTGTTAGGGTTCTTTTCGTAAAAAAAATTTTTGAGAAGCATGTGCAAGTATGATTACAGTGGCAGTTACTGCATGGTATTATTATTGTTATTGATTGTTGATTTAAGAATGGTTTTACTTCATGTTCCTTACGTGATAGCACCTTGATTTATGCATGAATTTATTTTTATATGTAGGTAATGATGTTAATCACTGATGTTATAGCACCTTAAGTTATGTATTATTTTATCTTAGGTAATGATATTAAGCACCAACATTTTTTTTCATATGGATTTTGGCATTGATTGATACAGGATTTTCTTTTCTTTTTGGTCATTGGGCCAGTGTGTTCTAAATTTTGTCCTAGTGATTTAGTCATTATTTGCAAAGCTTCTGTATGCCAACAACACTGTTTACTTCATGAGCTGAAATGATGATGTGTGGCAGGTGTTTAAGAACCACTGGCAACAAGCGGTGAACGTGATAGGAACAGGCAGCAAGAAGTCGTTGTGTTCCAATGATGATGTGGAGACAGTGGTGCACAATTTTGAGCAGATGATGACCCTTCTTGTTGGGGAGGAGGGCATTGATGGGATGCCAGGGCCCATTGTCTATTTTCTCTTGGAGAAGGAGGTAGGCACAGTTCTCAAAGAGCCAGCATGGGATTTATAAACGAGATGCTGCATGTGAAACTCATGTATAAGCCACAAGCCTCCGTATAAGTTGACGCTTAATTTTATTCAGTGTATCCCAGTCTCATCATAGAATTACCCCAGAGTTTAAATGCAAACATCTGAGAGACTAATAATAATTGTTTAAAAGAAAAGAAAGTTGATCAGAATCATCCCTGTGTCTTGATAAAGTTTTAACCTCCGTTTGTAAGATTTGATTTTTATTCATGATTTATGTACACAGCATCACAAAAGGTCTGTTTGGGTAAAAGTTGACCTTAAATAGATGTTGAGCATAAACATTTGAACAGAATCTTTAGGTAGAATATCTATACTTGGTATTGAGTATGAATTTCTTTTTGTAAGTGTAAATTCTGCAAAGGTTATGAACAGGTTGATTAGTGGAAAATGTGTGTGTGTGTGTGTTTGTGTGTGTCACAGTGTGTGTGTGTGTGTGTGTGTGTGTGTGTGTGTGTGTGTGTGTGTGTGTGTTTGAAGGTGGATAGGTGTGGGAGGTAACACAAAAGAGAAATGATATGCATTGTATGAATATTGTTTTGTTCTTGTTTGTATGTGTAAATGTAGGAAGAGGTAGTGTTTTGTTGTGAGTGGTCAGACTTTGTAAGTGCATTTTACAAAAGTAACCTGTAAACTGCATTAATTTCATGTGAATATGAGAGACAGATGGAATGTAGTGATGGGTGTAGGTATAAGTCAGTATGAATGTTCACATAAGCACATACACAGTTTTTGGCCTTCATATGTTTGCATTTATCAGTGTAAATAAAGTAAGTTCATCTGCATTTGAAAAGAAAGCCATATCACATGACAGTAATAACATAAAGACTTTTTTTCACCAGGTTCTGGAAACATTCTGCAACTGGTGCAGCAGCCAGAGAGACCACCAGGACAAACTGTGCATGGAACAACTACGAATGTATGAGCTCCTCATCTCTCAGAGTAGGCAGCTGTTGCTCATCCATAAGCAAGTTATTCGCCCCTTGTTGCGTCTGCTTATGGCATGCTCGGAGTCCCAGCTGCCCAGCTCGGGCTCGGAGGAACTGGAGTTCAGGCTGGTGTTGGTCCTGCACCAGATCTGCACCTGCATTTCCCAGCAGACGGTGATTCTGGAGAGCTTCTTCACTACAGAGGCCGACCACGGGCCTGCCAAGTTCCTCATCTTTTCTTTGCTGATTCGCTACATCCATCGTGAAGGGCCCATTGGTCAGCGGGCCAGGGATGCCCTGTTGCTGCTAATGACCCTGTCTGCTGTCCACCCTCACATTGGCCACTACATCGCCGATAATTCAGACTTTTGTCCTGTAAGTGTTGTGGTGGAACTGTTATTGTCAGTACTTGACTAATCATTTGTAGCTGGCAGATAGTTGTAATTGTATTCTGCACGAGTCAGGTTTTTTTTCCATTTTGTTGTTGTTGTTATAACATAAATTGGATTTATATACTGTACCATATCAAAGTAATGCAAACAATTTTTAGTTTATTAGTTCTGCGTGGCCAGATTGTCATGGCCAGTGAAGTATGAAGACACTTAACAGAACTGTCACACACTTATGGTAAGCAGCCTGCAGCTACTTCTGTTTCTTTTCATTCTGTGGCTGATCGCTGATTAAGACTCTTCTTTTAAGATTTTTTGCTCTGCATAGCCTAAGCACTTTTCAGTGTAAAACACTTTATTGTTACTTTTCCCTGTTGGTGGATCACTCTAACCTCAACCTGGTAGTATTAGCGAGCTTAGATCAGGCATTCAGCTCTTGATTCAGACTTGTTTCCTTGCAGTTTTCTTTCCAATGAGTGCTGCATGTGTTCTTGCCATCTTGATATTATACCTCACCATCCCAAGTCCAAGGACTTGTGGGTCAGGTTCAATCTCTCCTCGTATTCTGTCATTCCTTCTGTAAGGGCAATCAAGGCTAGGAAATGTGATAGAAGTCGCTAAAGACTTCAGTCTTGTAACTTGGTTACTAGTGGAGAAAGTGTTTGTCTCAGGCCTTGAGAAGACATTTAATGAGTCAGCACTTTCCAGTCAGTCCCACTTCGGCAGACACAGTCACAGGTTCACCGTCCAGGGGAGGCTGGAATTCTTCCATTCATACTCAGACACCCTTCTCTGAGGAAACATTTTCCATAAATATCAGCATGGGTAATTTAAGCCTACATTTGCAAAGTCAGCTTGTATGGACAGGTTTGTACCCATCCCACCTCCAGTCATGCACTGAGAATGGGTTTGGAAGTGGTGCTGATTTAAGGTGCGTCTGCCAGCGCCAGCTTCTTGTCTCAGCAAGAACAAGAAAGATGAAAGACATTTCTGCAGCCACTATCATTTTACTATCTCAACTTTCATGCCTTCTCAGAGGTGTGACTCCCAAGCCACTCATTCTGGGCCTCCACACAGCCACACGCTCTCCCTGGAGTGGGTAGTCTCCTAATGATGACAGTAATTTCATGGTGGCTGAGCTAGCATTAGTGAGCGTTCTGTCCTGCAGGTGTCACCACATCAGTCTCTGTAAAATGACAGATGTCCAAGACTTTGACAGGAAGTCATGACAGGCTTGGATGTGGAGAGGATGATTTAGCAAAATGGGATTTTGCTTGAGAATTTTGTCAGAGGCGACTGTCTTGTTGCAGATTCTTTTACATTGTCTATTTTGCTTTACAAATTAATCAGCTTTGGTATGTATGAGAGAGAGAGAGTGTGTGTGTGTGCATGTGCGTGTGTGTGTGTGTGTGTGTGTTCATGGGCTCGTGTGTGTGTGTGTGTGTGTGTGTGAGTGTGTGTGTGTGTGTGTGTGTGTGTGTGTGTGCTCAGCTATGTCTGCATTTTTAAGCCATAGTTGTCTTTGTGTGTTGAGTTGGTTTCTGAAATGCTCCATCCAGCACCATTTTCTTTTCGTTTTGTCTTAAAATGATTTTGACTCGCTCAGAACCTTATCTCATAACATCTTACAATAATGTCACTGAAGTTGAATTTTTGATGTCTGTGATGACAATATGTTAAGCCAGAAGTCAAGATCAGGAAAGTCAAGATGAGAATGGTAGACGGCAGAGCTGGTGTAAAACTAAAAGAGATGGAGCACTTTTATGTGGCTTAACCGTGTTTCAAAAAGTAGAGTTATGGTAGAGTTATGGCTACTTACAGTTAAACCCACAAAGCACCCCCCCCCCACCCAATGAAAAACAATGGCTACTTACAGTTAAACCCACAAAGCACCCCCCCCCCCCCCCCCCAAATGAAAAACAATGGCTACTTACATTTAAACCCACAAAGCCCCCCCCCCCCCCCCCAATGAAAAACAATGGCTACTTACAGTTAAACCCACAAAGCACCCCCCCCCCCCCCCCCCCCAATGAAAAACAATGGCTACTTACAGTTAAACCCACAAAGCACCCCCCCCCCCCCCCCCAATGAAAAACAATGGCTACTTACAGTTAAACCCACAAAGCACCCCCAAGTGAAAAACAATGGCTACTTACAGTTAAACCCACAAAGCACCCCCCAAGTGAAAAACAAACAAACAGAAAACTTTCCATTTAGAGGTCTGTTTTTTCGGAACATTTTTTACTCTTCCTGTACCAGATTCCTATCCAGAGAAAGACTCCCACCTTTCAATCATCCGTTTATTTTTTAAAGGATTTCTGGAAGTTGTTTTTGGAAGGTCCCATTGAGTTGATTTTTTTTTCTCTTTAAATTGATTGATTTTTTTCTCTTTGTGTGTGTGTGTGTGTGTGCGTCTGTGTGTGTGTTTGTGGATTGGTTTCTCTTTATGTGGGTGGGTTCTCAGTGCCCTGATATGGCCTCCATAGTTGACCAGGTAATAAAACATCTTGACATGTGGGTCTATTGGCTCTTTGTTTCTCTCATATGTGTGGTGGTGTTCTGAATGACATCAGGTGCTGGCGACAGGCCTCAGTGGGTTGTACTCGTCCCTGCCCAGAAAGATCACGCCAGCGTTGGAGGACTGGTTTGCGCTGACAGAGGAAGACTGCCAGAGAATTCCAGACTTGCAGATGTTTCTGAACTCTCTTGAATTCTGCAATGCTGTTGTGCAGGTATGAGAGAAGGAGAATATGAATAAGCATGTGGATACTTTAATGGTTGATGGTAGATTAATGGAAAGCGTCTTTGTTCATGCCCCCCCTCCCCCCCCTCCCCCCCCTTGAAAGAAAAAAAAAAGCAACTACACAAAATCAAAATGTTTACCAAATGGGTTCATTTTGACAAATGAATGGAAAAAATAACGTAATGAAATGGGAAAGTGGCACACACACACACACACGCACACACACACACACACACACACACACACACACACACCAATGAACTTTTTACGATATGTACCATCAAGTCTAATACAGTTGCAATCTACTGGCAGGTGGCCCATCCCCTGGTGAGAGATCAGCTGATCAAGTTCATCTACACGGGGTTCCTGTTGCCTGTCCTGGGACCTGCTCTTCACCAGGTATGTCATGCATGGCATTGCAGGATTCTGTCAGGTCTCCTGGTATCGGGACTCGACATCTTGTGCAGTAAGTTCACAGGGTGGTTCATTTTCTCAAAGGATGACTTCACTTTGTTTGCAAGATGTTTCTGAAAGATATGGTCATTGTTTTTATTGCTTTTGTTTTCTGGTGTAATAACAAGATGGAATGGGGAAAAAGATGTGTATTTCAGTCATTGCGAAGATCATGTTAACATGTTTGTTTACCATTAGTGGACTGTCATTGTTTGGCACCATTTTAGCTCTTCCAACAATTACATTAAAAGAGAAAAAAAAACAAATTTATTCAGCAGACCTCTGTATCTTTTGTGTTTTGGGTGGCACCTTACATGTTTACTCTTTTCTGTGGGTTTGTAGGTGTGTGACTACTTATATCCTGTGAGTTAGTCCATATCCAGTTGTTTGTGCAGTGTGTGCTGCTTTGTGCTTCTGTTACAAGCCAGACACTGATATGGATTGTAGATCTTCAAAGTGTATTTGATCCTTTACCCATGTAAAAGGCACAGAACTCTTAGAAACCAGGTGGGGTGTTTGAAAATCTGTATTCATAACTTATCTGGTGCTGTAAATATTCAAAACAGCATCTTGCAGATTCTCATTATCCTTTAAGTCGATGTGCTAGTAACCACTTGGCTATCACACCTATATATATATATATACACATGGAAAGATTCCGGAGCAGTATTTTCTATTACATAACAAAGGTGTGGAGAGGTTTGTGCAAACAGATTGAAATTTACATGTAAAGGACTCTGTAACCTTTTTATCAATCTTTTTTCTTTTAAAAGAGGGATTGAATGTACAGATATGGAAAGAGGGGGACAAACCAACTTGCTTTTCCAGACCAGTAGCACTTTGGGGTCACTGTTGGGATGCATGAGCATGAAAATGTGGCACATGTGCACTGTGAGAAAGTGCTGTGACACATGGGTGCTGGAACGTAGCGTGCAGCAGTGTAGTGTCACTTTGTCTTTTCCTCCCTGTTATGGAGATGTTTGGTCTCAGGACCACACCTTTTCTTATATATTTTTGTGAAAGTTACAGTGACCATTATCATTGTTTAAAAAAAAATTATTTGATGTTATTCTTGACTTTCTTTTTTCTCTCTCTCTTTTTTTTTGGGGGGGGGGGGGGGAGAACTTTTTTTGCATGGTTGCCACTTCTGGAATTGCATGTTTTGTTGAAGAGTTAAAAATGATAAATCATGGTCATTACCTTGACTCTAAAGTTTGCTTTTCTGTGCTGAAGATCAATAGCAGATTGAACTGTTTAGAGCAGAAGCTGTGATTATTCCTTTGGTTTAAATGAGTGTTTATGTTTAGCGTAAAATTCATGACTGTGCTGGGCATTTGATACCAAGAACTTGTGTTTAGCGTATAGAAACAATGTGTTTTCCATGCTTGGTTTGGGATTTAGTCATTATAAACAACACACACACACACACACACACACACACACACACACACACACACACACACACACACACACGCTCTCTCTCTCTCTCTTTCCCTCTCTCCCCCATTCAATTAATTAGGAACACACACACACACACACACACACACACACACACACACACACACACACACACACACACACACACACACGCATGCATGCATGCATGCATGCATGCATGCATGGGTGCAGTTAGGATCAAGGGGTGGGATGGGGGACATGTAGACTTGCTGTTCTCTTATCTAGATTCTTGCTCAGGCATTTTCTTCTGTATGGAGACGTTAAGAAAGTTTAATATCTGTATTATGCTTTTTTGTTTTTGTACTTGATCTCTGAAAACTTTTTTCCAGTTGCTCGGGAAAAGTTTGAGTTTTTATTTCTTTAATATTGAAGCAAGGTTGTTGCTGTTGAAAATTCAGAACCTTGCTCATTGTAGAGCTATTGCTAAAAAAACGTGTCTGTATGTGTGTGCATTTGTGTGTGTGAACAGAAGTATTTAGCTGGTGTACATGAGTGTATGTAACTTTTTTTTATTTTGCAGCAGTTAAAATTAAATTTGCCAGTCACAGTTTAAATGCCTTTAACTCCATTGATAGCAGTTGTTTAGGTTTTCTTTTAACCCGTTCGCTGCTTGAAGCTGCTTGAAAATGTTACAAACAAAGGCTTTCCCAGTGCCAGGGAAATCTAATGATTTGGGGGTAATAATTAACAAAAAATTCTAGCTCAGAAACTACAAAAGATATAACAATGAAATATATATGATTTTTGAAGGAAATTGAATGAAGATTTTGAATCTGGGCTTCTTTTGTTTTAATTTTGATAATAAAAAAGTATTTAGACAATTAGATTTGGATAGATTTTTTTGCACGATCAAAAGCATATGTATTTACCACTACATCTTCACATCCAAACAAGAACACAAAGCAAAAAAGTTGAAAATAAAGTTTGTATTGTCACACTACACCTGTAAATGAAAGTAAAACAGTTTAGAAGTCCATCAAGACGCTCACACTCTATGCAGACAGGTCAGTCCACGACCACGCCCCCCTCTCCCCACCACGCCCCCTTGCTGGACTTCAACCCTCTCTTTCACTGCTCCTCTTCCCCTACCTTTCCCTCTGCCCTGTGCCGCGCCGCGAGCAGGCCGCGCTCCCCTCTCACGCTGACTACCACGTCACTGACCACTGGCACGCAGTGCAGAGTACACACTAGGCGAGCTCGTTCGACACTGGCAAACCAGTCAGCTGAACACACATTGAGGTCACACGGCCCGACACAATAACTGACGAATACGGTTGGCAATTCCATCACTATCATCATCTCACCTTCATGCTCGAGTGAGTCGTTGAATAAAAGATTATTGTCTTTGTCAAAAATCATTAGCAGAGCCTGCTCAGCTGTGTAAATACGTTGATTTGGTCGCTGCGCTTGTCGAAGGTTGCGCCGCCATCTTTGCAAGCGAGACGAAGTGCTGGCTGGTCATCCAGTCAGTGATGAGAATAAATGGGCTTTCCCCTCACGTGTGGTCATTTACATATCATTTTAATACTACAGACATATAAGGCTTACTACGCACACTCTATTTAAGTCCGTTGATAGAAATAGTAACGAATGAAAATTCAAGAAAAATGCATGACGTCAGTGGACGGCCCATAGGCACTGGGAAAGCATTTTTAATGCGGCGTCAGCTGACGGCTTAAAGGCACTCTACGGGTTAATGTTAAAACAGTTGTGGGCTAGTGATGCTCATTGATATTGGGAAATGGATTTAAAAATCATTTGGTGGTGGTGTTTGTGGCACTGGTCGTATTTTGTTTACCTGCATAAATATTTTTGTTACCTCTAGGCTTAAGTTGGGAAAAGTATCTAGGCATGTTCCCTTAAAATGTTCTGTAGCTACGTTGCTCTGATATTTGTTTGAAATGTATCATTTTTCTTCACATGAAATGCTTGATATTTGTTTGAAGTGTTTATTGTGTTTTGTTTTGCAGAAGTTATGTCTCTCTGTTTGTTTGTCTGTCAGTAAGATTACTTTTTGTCCTCAGTTTTGATAGCCCTGAAATGGCTTGTGAGTTAAGCTAGGCTATACTGATTAAACTAACACAAAAAAAAGGAAAAAAACAAAACAAAAAAGGTATTGATACCACTTGGTTGAAAGATAGAAGTGGCCCAAGGTGAAATCCAATAAATCCTTGGTTCTGATCAGGGTGGAAGGATGCATCCTGGATCTGCGCAGCAAGATTATTACACATTTGATTTTTCAGAAAAGCCTACAAAATAGTTTTTATTTTTAAACAAATCTTGGTGGAAACACGGTGTGTGTTCAAAGTTGAAGCCATTAGATGTTCGTTTGGCTGTATGTTGTGGAATAAAATGATGAACCCTGAAACCGTTCAGTAAGATTATTACACCTTTTCTGTTGTGCATGAACACAGTGAAGTAACTATTATGAGTGGATATTTATCTTCAAAGTAATATATATTCATGGAACTTTAAAACTTTCTAGTGATATGAAGGTTGGTGTTTCATATTTTCCGAATCCTATTTAAAAAAAGATATTTGGGAAGTAACTCATTTATTCCTCAAGTCTTACACCCCCTGGTGGAAAACTGATTTTGCTTTCATTCATGAACTGACTGGAAGGGTGATTCTTGAATCTGCCCACCTTGGCAGAGTGCGTGCAGTCCTAATGCTCTTCAGATAAGCATTGTTTTTATTGTACTATAATTTCTGGATTCTTAGGATGATACGTACCCTCATTTTGACCAGGTTGCCTTAGAATTTGAAAGGCTGCTCTATATGTAAGATGAAATCAGTTTCAGCAGCCACCAAGGTGCAGGTCATCTCGTACACATGAACCGAACCATGTTTGGTTCAGTGTCCGCACAGCTCAGATAATTGTTGATCTGTTGTGCACACCATTCCATGTGAAACATTGCCTTGTGGGTTTCGACACAGAAATCAAATCTTCTCTCAGTAGCATTTTCCATTAAGTGTGATATACAGTATTTGTGAAAGGTACTGGCACACTTCACTTTGGGCTGATAGCCAGTGTTACTTATATTGTACATCGTGCACATTTTCTTTTACATCATCAGGGATGGACTGTGATGTAGCTGATTCTGAAACAAAGTATTTTTTCTTATGTTTTTCTAAAAAAAGAAGTAAATCATGTAGAATGACACTTTATCATTGGATTATGTTTGACTTAAAGTTGGCTCACATGAGAATTGATTTGCTGGTTTATTTCATAGAAAGAGGTTTTGATATAATGGTGTGTATGCATATGATTGTGCATATTAGAACTTCAGCATACTTTGTGTGGAATTCCAGCTTAAGATTAGAATCTGTCTCTCTCTGTCACTGTCTCTCTGTCTCTGTCTTATTATGTTTCTTTCATTCTCTGCTGACTTTCATTCTATCCTTGTCTCTCTTCTCTGTCACTTGCTCTGTTACTTGATACACTCCATTGCAATGTTACTTGATACATTCCCTTGCAATGTTACTTGAATACTCCCTTGCTGTATTACTCAGATACTCTGTTCTCTGTCTTGCCCCCCATTGACTTCATTCTTGATATATTCTTGTTCATGAACCTTTATTTCACATGCTCTTTTCCTGTCATTAATATGAGACTGCTACATACTCAGCATGAAACCAGTCTGATTCAAAGGCTGTAACTCTAGAGGCCATAATTACGTTTTATATTTCTTTACGTGAACTACCTCGAACTCACCAAAATTAAAACCAAAAACCAGTCTGTCAATTTGAAGTGTCTGCATAACTTTACGTATGAATATGATGTCTGTCTGCCAATGTTTTTGATGTTAACTATGTTTGAGAACAAATGACTGTGGTAACAAGTCGAAGACTGAATTGTAGTGAGTTCACGAGCACACAAATAATCAGGGAACAAAACATCCGATTAGTAATGCATATAATGATACAAAAGAAAAGGTTCAGTGAGAAATAAATGGAACTAGTGGGATAAGGAACAAAAGTTAAATGTAATTTTGAAGAATGACAGTATGTATGATATGAATGAAACTACTTGTATTTAATGCAGAATATTTGGACATGATTTCTGCAGTCTTCGGTGTTCTTTTTGAATTACATATACTTTCTCTTTTTCTCTCTCGCTCTCTCTCTGTCTTTTTCTTCTCTCTCTGTCTCTCTCATTTTTTAAAAAGTTTTATTTTTTTGTTGCGTAAGTATAAAGATTGAGGAGGTGTAGAAATTCACTAAGACGCATTTAACACTTTTTTTCTGACTGATTCATTGGTTTTAGCTGTTGAGATGATTTCAGCTGATGTGGTATAAAAGAAAGTCCGTGATTTTAGTCGGTCTTCCTGTCTTGCTTGCCATTTGCTTTTTCGTTTGTTTATTTTCTACCCCTCTGTCTTCCTGTTTTTATTGTAGGTAAATGATTTTCATCATTAGTGCTATTTATTATTGTTCCTGTGATTTGTTTGATTTTCATCATTCTGATAACTATGAGTTACTTCTTTCTTCATTTGTTTCCTGTCTATCTTGTGTCATGACTCCTCCCTCTGACTGACAGGACATCTCTGGCCTCCCTATTCCTCTGCTGGACACTGCCGTCTTCATGGTTAGTAGACCTGTTCCCCAGGCTGCTGGCCTGCATGGGGCAGCCCTGTATGGCCACCTGAATGTCTGGGGTTTTGTCCTTGTTGTTTATCCCTTCTTTGACACAGAGCTTTGTAGATGGCTGTGGTGCATTTTTTTGTTCTTTTTTTGTTGTTGCAATATGACGCTGTTTTTTTGTTTTGTTTTGTTTTTTTTTAATTTGGGGGAGGTAGGGGCAGTATGGTAGGTAAGGGGTTTCCAAATCTCTCCTGCCCCCCTCTGCTGATTTGATTTTGTTAGTAGCTGTTGTCTCTCTCACTCTGTAAGCATGGCAATTTGTCTATGTGTGTACTTTGTTTGCCCAGTCTAACCAAACTGGCTTTATGATGAAAAGTTATTTGTTTTGAAACTAACACCAGCCATGTTGAAAGTGACAGCTTTGAATTTTCTTCTTGTTATTGTTTTCCTGTTTGAATTTATCTTGATTTTCAAATGCGATTTGACTGTCATGCTGGAGGTTACAGGCTTTACCCAATTGTTACTTGCCACGTTTTTAAGGGTTAGTGATGAAATGAAAACATAAAGAACATCGGTTCAAAGTAGAGTAATAAAATTGTCAAAACTCACTGGCAGCACATGGCTTCAGCTGTGGATAATCATTGCCTTTGCTGCTGTCTCTGTAGGCTGTGTGATAGTCATGAACCCGAGTTAGGTTATGTTGGACATGAATCAAACACATTCAGTTTGCTGGGGAAAAGCTTTCTTGCATTCATACAGAAACAAACTCTATATTGATTGGGCGTGTTGGACAGAGGAAAGGGCAGTGGAACTGTTATTAGCTGATGATATTATGAAAGCGTTGAGGTGCCAAGTCAGAAATTCAGAAATTACCAAATTCCAAATCTGGAATGTTTGTCCAAAACTGCTGTAAACTGACTGTTGGTTTGGGGTGTCAAGAAGGTAAGAGTGAATTAAATCCTTTTAGCATCTGATGTCAGGGTAAGGTATTAGGGGGGGTGGGGGTAGAATGGGGAAGAGGAAGGGTTGGATTTGGAAGGAGGTGGTGGTGGAGGGGAGGAAAATCTTCTCTGGATGTGGTGATGGGAGAAAACCAAAATCTTGGGAATCAGTTGTAGGTTGTATGTTTTCAAGAAGCTCATTTATTGTATTTCATTTTTTATAAATTACTGCTGCACTGAATATTTCCTTTTGAATGAAAATCACCTGTTTTTCCGCGTTTTAAATGTTCAAGATTAACTTGGTGACATTGTTTTGTATTGAAAATGTTCAGTATGAAGTCACATACCTACGATTTGTACCTCTCTTATCCATGTCTTGGCGAACTCTGTGATGAACATTATTAGTTGAGACTAGGTTTTTTTTCTTCTCATAAGTCCGTTGGGGTATAAAAATCTCTATGGAATTTTGTCTGGTTGAAAAGTAAAATGTTAAGTCATTTGTTTTATTTTCTTTGATGACTGTGTGAAACTATCACTCCCACCTTAGATTAGCAGACGTGAAAACAAGAAAAGAAAAATGACGGTGGTTGCTGGTCAACGATACCTTTCAAAATATACAAAGATGAGCCTTTGCCTTTAGTTTGAGACAAAGTTTTTTTTCTTCTGTAAGCTGTATTTGACAGTATCTCAGTAAGGCTTCAGGGGTTTGACAATTGTCAATGTCATATAGAAACTCTCAAACATCAACCTAAGGCTGATTCTAAAAAGTCAATACCCTAGAAAATGTGTTCCTGCAGACTGTCAGCCTATAAGCAAAACTTTTTGAGATCGTGTTTTTGTTCATGATTTTTTTTTTTCTTCTCCATCCCATCTCAGTTTTCTACATTCAAACTTATCTTGATGACAGTTTGTAATACATAGATATTCATATTCACAAAACATAAAAGATTGTCACATTCACACAATATCAGTCAAATCACTTGCTAATTGGCTTCATTTTTGTAAAAATAGGCATTTACATAGATTCAGACAAAAGGTATGACAGTATACCGTAAATCCGGTCTTGGTTAATACAAGAAAGAAGAGTATCGGAGGAGTTATTTTAAGAATGTCACCATGTTCATACTACTGAAAATATCCATTCTTTGCAGAAAATTGGGGTTCTACTACTGGGGTGGAGAGCAGGGAGGTCGGGGTATTTTGGGGCCTAAGCAGGTCTGGACTAGCTAGGATCACCTCTTTTATTCTTTTGATGACTGCATGTTTGCATGTTATGTGTGTGTGTGTTAGTGTGTCTGTGTGTGTGTGTGTGTTAGTGTGTGTGTGTGTGTGTGTGTGTCTTGTTTAGACAGTGTGTGTGTGTTTATGAAAGAGAAAGGGAGAGAAAGAGAGCGAGCGAGAACTTCTGTAAACAAAGTGAAGAGTGTGTGTATAAACTCATTTAGGCAATGTTGAATGTGTGTTTGTGAGTGCTTGCTTGGAGTAGGTTTGTTTAGACAGTACAAATGTTGGTACTAGCATTCTGCTGCCATTGCGCTTTATGCTGTTCGCAATGTAATGTCGTTATTTCTCATATTTTGATCCGTTTGAGGATTCTGATCAGCATTAGTAAAATGGTTCATATTTTCATGCTATTTGCATTTCGCCTAGGAAAGTTGTGTAACAACAAATGTGCTGTAATTTCTCTTAAGGGGAAAAATGCCCAGACACTCTGGAATGAAAAACAGCAAAATGTGGACTGTGTAAGTGGGATGACAAGTCATTATTGATAAGATTACTGCCTGCAAGAGAGTTCCCACGGGAGATTGAAGCAGATTTTGGTTTTGGGGCTTTGTAAACCAACTGTAGGCACACCAGTTTCACTGTTTTTGAGCGGATTTGTACATTGCTTTTATTTGACTGTTTATTGTTTTTTAAATAATAAACAAGGTGAACAGTTTTATGAAGACATTTTGGGGAATAAAGGCATTGTCAGTTTGATGCAATGAAAGAAAGTGTAACTATAAGGTTGGAATGTGTTACGAGTAGTAGTAAATCAATTAAATGATATGTCCAGTGGGAAGTTGTTTTTTTTAAATACATGTACTTAGACACACACACACACACACACACACACACACACACACACACACACACACACATACGCTCACACGCTCCAGGTATCCCTTTGCATGGTTGTGCACACATTACAGGATTATTTCTTGTTTATTAGTGAATTTAGGGAGAGATTAGTGGCAGGCTTTTACTGATTTATGCTGTTACTTTTTAGTAATAGTGTTGCTTTCTTTGCCTTAATTTCTTCTTCATTTCTTTTTAAAGTAAAATTTGATGAGAGGAGGGAGACAGAAAGAAAAAGAGAATCCATGTGCATGAACTGAATATGAGCGATCTTGGTGTGTGTGTGGTGGTGTGTGTGTGTGTGTGTTGTGTGTGTGTGTATGCATGCACAAATAATGGCATGACTGCGTTACAAGCATACATTTGAGGAACTTATTTACATTAGCTTAGGTCTCGAAAATCTCACATTTGCATGCATGTGTTGTGTTTGTTTATTCTTTTCAGAGAAGATGCATGTTGTGGTTGTGTTCGAGGAGAAGGGGAAGGTGTCGACTGGAAGGAGGGGTTGGGTTTACACAAGATTTTCTCCATATTTTTATTGTTACCATTTACAACATGCGATGTTATGGCTGTCACTAGGAAAATGTAGCCAAGGGATGTATACTAAAAAGAGGGTAATGGTTTAAAGAAACTCACTGATTCTGACTTAATGTGATGTATGTCTATCCGAAGATGACGTCGGTGATTCCTATGATATGTGGATTTTTTTGCCCCATGCACCCAGTGCCTGAATGGATTTTGTAAGCTGTGCTTATTTCATTGGTCAAAACGGTTGATAAATAAAGTTAGAAAGGTACAGGAGGAGATGATACAATTGCTCAGGAATAGAGAGAATCTTAGCGGGTTCATGTTTCACATGTTCACTCTCCTCCTGTCCATGTGAGGGTAAGTGGTGGTATAGCTGATAGTCCTTTGGATGAGAGGATAAAACTAGATCCATGTGCAACTTGCGCTTGGTGCACAGCAACAAGCGAGTTGTCCCAGGCAACAAATTGTTGTGAAATCCGTTATGATCAATAAAAAGAAAGGAAGCAAAAGGGTTGGTTGCTGTGCCATAGTAACGTGCTCGTTAAGAGAGAGCACTTCTTCTTCTTCTGCGTACGCAGGCTTATACTCCTGCGGACACTCCCTGTATGGACAGACAAGGATGAATCCCATCTACCCAACAAGGGGAGTGGAGTTTTGTGTGTATGACCGTTTTTTTTTTTATCCTGCCATAAAGGCAGCCATACTCCAACGTCAGGGAAAAGTCCACTTACAACCTAGCAAAGTCTTTTATCATAGCTGCCAACCCTCCCAAATTTTTCTGGAATTTAGAATTATACCCGAAATCCTGAACTCTGTGGAAAAATCTTGAATTTTAAAGTTTCGTTTGAAAATGTGGTACTTTGGGGATGATTTTGTTAACAGGGATGATACGGTCTTGCAGAAGAAAGCCTGAATGATGTTATGTTGATGTTAGCAATTTTATGTAAGGAGTGTGCACTTTTACAAAACTCCACATATGTCAACTGAAATGCAGGGGGGGGGGGGGGGGGGGGGGGGGGGCGCGGATTACAAATGCTGTTAATCAAAAGTCAAACTGCCCCTTCTTCTGTCCATTTTCCTCTGTCATCCCGTGGTTCCTGAATTTTGACATGAGAAGGTTGGCGGCCATGTTTAATGATGAAGTTATATAGGGCAATGGAAGCCTACTTTTGTGAAACAAGATGGTTTATTGTTGTGTTCAGTAAAGTTGCCTTTTGTGACCAGACAAAAAACAGCTAAAAAATTAAACTATGGTGTGAATAAAACAGACTGAAGATAATCCACTCCGCCCTTCTCTCTCTCTCCTTCCTCCCAAAAAACCCTCCCCCTCTGCCCCTTCCTCCCTTGATGAAACTGTGATAAACATGTATAAAAAGACTGAAGATAACCCACTTCCCCATCCGTCTTCTCCTTTCACCAAAAAAAACCCTGTCTCCCTCAGCCCCCTTCCTCCCTTGATGAAACTGTGACAAACATGTATGAAAAGAGTCGCATCCATTTGTGCTCAGCCATATCGACTTGTGCTCGTGAGATGGTGGTGATAATTTTTCAGAAGAAAAGAACAAGATAATGTCTTAGTTTTTCAAGGAAATGGTCAGCATAAAGACAGTGTGAGTTACCTCCACAGGCATTCATGTATCAGCAGAATGAAGAGAGCAACATTGAAGTGACGAGCATCACTATTTTGTAAGATTGCCGCAGGATATTCTGAGCCGAGCAGATGTGCAGTGAAGCTGATATGGGGCCTAAGTTTAAGAGGCATGATGGCCAAGTGGTTACAGCATTGAACATCCACCTTGAAGGAATTCTTTGTGAATCCCTGAATTGTAAACCACTGTAACACTGACTGCAGCGGCAGTGAGAACAAACACATGCATGTGCATGTGCTCTTTCTCTCTCTGTCTCTGTCTGTCTCTGTCTGTCTCTCTGTCTCTCTCTCTCTCTGTCTCTCTCTGTCTCTGTCTCTTTCTCTGTCCTCCTCTCTCTCCTCACACACACACACACACCCCACACACACCCCACCCAACCACCCACAACCCACACCCACCCACCCACCCACCCACCCACTCCACACCACACACACACACACACACGCACACGCACACACAGAAGCATGCAGGCAGGAACCAGAAATATACATTGGTGTGCACAGATATGGATGCACATACACACATATGCAGGATACATACTCGTTAATAACAGTTGCATAACTCACCACGCAAACATATACCACTTCTAACAATGAAAATGAAGATGTCAGTTAATCAAATGCATGGACGTTTGCTTTCTTTTTGGCTGCTGCCTTTTCATTTCACATTGTGTGGACATATATATACATATAGTATATAATTTTTTTCAGCTGTTTTGCATATGTAGTTGGATGATGAATGTAATCATGGGTTTTTGAAGAAAAAAAAAATGATTGCCTGGTGTACATATTTCCTCAGGAGTACCGCTCACTTTGGTGTGTATTGGTGTTTAGATGGGGTGCCTTCCAACCCTTCCTATTTCCCCATTCCTTTTTTCTGGTTTAATGGAATTAGTTATTACGTGCATGTGTTTGGCATTTTGTATATTTGGAGTGCCCCATTTTGTGTGAAAGTCACCATCCAACACTTTGTCATTTTGAAATTTGTGTGTTCATTTTAACACAATCTCTGTTGCCAAAATTTGTGTTATATGTGCACGCAAGAAATTCAAGAGGAAAAGATTAACAACAGAATTTTTTTTTGAAAAAGGGTTCTTGTTGTGTGCTTGCACCAGAAACATACTTGTAGCTCAGGCATGCACATATCCTTCTGTACAAATGCAGTTTACTTTATACGCAGGGATCAGGGAAAAGGGAGGGAGGGAGGGTATAGGGAGAAGGGGAAGGGGAGGAGGAGAAGAGCATCAGGCAGTCATTTGTCCAATCACTGGGTGATATGTTCTGATCAGAGAGCCTGCTCTAAGATTTGATGAATATGTGAATGATCAATGTTAGGTCATCTGCTTTTGGAAAGGGGGGAGGATCGTTTGTTCAGACAGATTTGTGACTGAAAATTATTTGTGGATTTTAGGATTTATTAGAGCAGATTTGTTGTTGGAGAGGGCATCATTTGGATTGTTGTTTTCATTAGATATGGAAACAGAAGTATCTGTAAAGTTCAGTAATTTCCTGCAAATCACCAGGACCGTAAAATCTTCTTTTGGTTGACATTTATTCCCAATTATTTCTATGACAATGGTAACTGAGTGAACACTAAAAAGCAGGTATGAAAATGATTTTGCATACTTTATATGAATTTTCATTTGGTATAATCTTGGTTTTAAGAACAAATTCACGTAATCTAAAATTGTTTCAAGCAGACTGACAGCTACTGGTTATAATTCACTTGTATGTGAGAAATGTGGTATTTGTTTTTAAATTTTTGTAATCATTTGCTCCACTTTTGTTGTTGTTTTTGTTGTTTTTTTTTATTATTGATTGTCCCTCTTGTGTGAATGTTTTTTTTTTCTATTTTTGCAAAGGGTTGAATTCATTATCTTAAGAAGAAATCTTTCCGTATTCTGGAATAGTTAGGCTGACTTACAGAGACCTGTACACAAATACAGACAGACATGATTAGCACACATGCACATGGACAGACTGAGTGAAACCAGTTTGTTATCAAATGAACCTTTGCTTTTGCTAACATTTCACAAACCCTTGACAGACTATCAGAAAATCAGTTCAAAGATAGGTGAGAAAAGAGAATTTGAACTCTTTGAAATCTTATCATGTAATCATCAAAAAACCTCATTCTCTTCTTCCCTTCCACTTCCTCTCATTAGTGTCTTCACCCCATCCCAACCTTGCCACTCTAAATCTATTACACATTCCAATACCCTTTCTTTCTCTCTCCCTCCCTCTCTCTCTCTCTCTCTCTCTCTCACACATACACACACGCGCGCGCGCACAACACACACACACACACACACACACACACACACAGATAAGCACAAAACAAATGAAAAGCGGAAAGAACAAGTATACTTGCACAAGTGTTAAATTTAGGTGCCTCCCTTTCATCCCTCACATACAGTATACACTCACCTGTGTGCACACCCTCATGCAGCTCACACACTTTTTCTGTTGTCTAGTATCATTTTTTGTGAGGAGTGGTGAAATCGAAGAACAAACGTTGACACACACACACACACACACACACACACACGCATGAACACATACACACACACACACACATGCACACACACATAGGTTTGCACACACACACACACACACACACACACACACACACAACGCACACACACGTTTGTAGTTTATCTGACGGATCCAGTCCGTCATCTGTGTCCAAGATTTTGAATGACTACTCTTTTCTTTCCTCAGTTTGTAAATGTTTGTTACACAGCCCAGTGGGCATTTACCTTTGATGTTCTATCCTTTAATATTAGATTGTTAATTACTTAGCATTTCTTACAGTACTCTTGCCCCTATGCTACACTCAGTTTGAAGCGTACTTGCCTAATTCTGGATAAATTGACACATTTACATACAAGCGCGCGCGCACACACACACGCTCACACACAAACTCACATCCACACTTTGTCCCACTATCTGGCCATCTCCAATCTCAACTCATATCATAAGAAATGTTTATTCATACAACACAATTTGAAGAAACAACCACACAGTCAATACGCACATTCCATATACTTGAACACATCGTCTGATATCACTTTTAGTGGAAGGACGTTAAACTGAAGAAGAAGACACACTCTGTAGAATGGTCTTCTTCCCTTAGGCTCTAGGGTAGCTCAGAATGTTGTCACACATCATCTTCCACATTTTCTTGATGTTCACAGTGATTGTCAGATGGGAATTTCTGTTAATTATAGAGGATGGTTCTTCTGTATTGAATGTCTGCCTCTGGGAAGTGCCGGCGTCTCGGTATGTAGTGTGCAGTTAGGGAAACTAAACCTTAAGAATCCCTATAGGATGAAAAGGCCATCACTTACATTGGTGGAAGTACACTTGTATTACTCTCATGGGATGCAAGATAAAGAAGAACATGGATAGAGTTGTTCCCAATATATTCCACCAATGATAATGAAAAAAAAAAAAAATTCCAAATCTGTTTTATTTCCCACTTGTTAATTTGAAGTGGCTTAAAACTTGAAAGATCTGGAGACGGAGCTAAACTGCTGAAATTCAGACTCTACAGGGGGAAGAAATCAATGGTAATACTAACAGTTTTTCTTCAAAAGCTGATGTGGTATTTCAGGTACTGGGGACAGAAAAAGTATATGTAGGGTAACAAGTCTTGGACATAGGGACACCAAACATTTTGCTGGATTTTGTTTTAAAGGTGCTATGCTTTGATTATAGAGACTCTGTACAATGGGGGAAAAAATCCTTCATTTAAATATTGTGATGTTAAAAGGGCTCATCAGTAAAGAAATTGATGGACAGATCTTTTTGAAATCATGCACGTCGTATGTTTTTTTTTTCTGTTTAAGTCTTGCATGTCTTATGAAAAACTGAAATTACTGGCTAGGGAGACTTCATATGTACATTAATGAGAAAAGAAAATGAGAATCAGTAGTAAATGCAACAGTCATATTTATTGCTGACTTAAGAATGAATAGTTTAACACCTGCTCCCTCCCATGCTGTCATCTACTACTGGATAAGGTGTTTTCCAAGATGAAAAGTGACTTTCTGAGACAACAGAAATGAGTGTGTAAAAATCCAAGTGTAATTGATGGCGGAAGGTATTTCCATGTGAAGCAACCAAAGAAGAGATTGCTGAAATGCTTGACATTTCTTCAGGGAGTTGCCAGGATTCTGAGAGGACCCATCATCAAGAGCGGGGAAGTCCGTCACTCTGTGTGATGGGCAATATCCCACATTCCCTTGCCAGAGAATAAGGGGGTGGAGTAGACCGAGTCATTGCTCGGTTTTCCCAGAAATTATGATCTTAGTCAGTGGGATGAAATTGCCAGTGGTGATGAAATTGTCACTGGCGATGCACTGTTTAGAGCCTGCCAGAAGAGCACAGAACAAAGCGTGGGTGCCCAAACGAGATGCTCCTCAAATCACCAAACAAAATTGCTCTTCTAAGGTGTTATACAAATTATGTCCTACAAGAACCATGTGAACCATGTTAGGTGTATTATAAGGCATGTGTGCTGTCTGAGATGAAGCTAGCAGTCTAGGAGAGGACCAGACTATGAACTGGCAGGAGAGGTTTTTATCTCTGCAGGGCATCACAGTAGCACACAAGTCAGCCATTATGCAGGGGCAGTGGAGGGAAGAGAAAAATGAGACTTTGTGATTTTATTTCAGTCTTCTATTAAACAACAACAACAAAAAACCGTGGTGATTTTACACATGGAAGCACTACTCATCAGTGTGTCTGTATACTATTAAAAAAGAAGACTTCAGCATAGCATTCTTTATTAGGGTATGGGTACAGAGAGTTGGAAAACTGCCGAAGAAGAGGATTTTAAAGTTTGTTAAACACCAAAACAAAATCAAAGCAAATAAAAATAAAATATCAGATGGATTAATATTCAAATTTTTTTGACTTGACTCTTGACTTGACTCTCGCTTGACTTGCCATTCAGTATTTTCTTGAAAGTAATGTTTTAATTGAGAGTCTTGTAGAAAACGAAACTGACAGGGAAATAAAGTGAAATTTTAGAGAAAATTACTTTAGATGGTAATCCAAACAGCAAGCAGTCAATACGTTGTAACACTGTATGTCTTCAGAACTCTCGAGACGAGGTGATGACGGCCACAGCCTATCTGGACCTGTTTCTGCGAAGGATTTCGGAGCCACATCTCATCCGTGCATTCCTGCGTTTTGTGCTGACGGAGCGTCATGATGAGATTCTGATTCTCGAATCCCTCATCACTCGCATCAATTCCAATACAAAGGTTGGTTTGGTTTGGTTTGGTTTTTCACATTCTTCACTCTTGTATATCAGAATGTTGTTAGATAAGTGCCTCGAGACATTGTTTCTTTTGACTTTGTTTCTTCTTTTGATCACGCCACTCTACCCCGTTTGTTTTCAAATAACATTTGAGCAAACTGAAAAATGTTCATTTAGGGATGCCTTGGAAATCTCTCCTGCCAAACTCCCATTCTTTTTACCAGTAAGATTAAGACTATTCTTAAATCAACAGACAACAACAACAAAATGCTGCCATTTCTGAACATAAGATGAAAAGTTATGTGGTACCATGAAATTCATTTCTTGAAAAACAAATCTCTTGTGATACTGCTGTTAGTGTGAATCCCGTTATCTTCAGAGAGTGATTTTGTGTGTTTAGCATTGAAATTGTTGAAATTTCATATAAGAAGATATTAAGATAAGGAAGATTTGAAAAGTAACAATGTACAGGACCGTTGATGGTGGATGTGATTCTTTTATTGTTGAAGTTATGATGAAATTATTGCTGTTCGAATAGTAGACATAGAAGGACTATGTTGTTTAGATAGGCTGGATTTGATTGATCTCCATAAAAGCAACAAGCAGATGAAATAAAGGGAGAAAAAAGGCATCAACATGAGTAATAGACTGACTTAAAAATTAATTGCGATCAAGTCAACAATCAGTCAGCCAGTCCATCAACTAATAAGTCAGCCAGCCAATCGATGAACCAATTATTGATTCATTTCAATTCATGTATACAACCCAGATGACCATGAAGGGCTACGTGAGGGGTATCTCCTTGTTAAAGTCGATTCCCAGTACACCACCGAGCTGATGAATCTTATCAGTCAGTTAATCATCAGTCAGCCATCTAGCCAACAAGAATATTCATTTTAAATAGTGTTGATCAGTCACAAACTTGCGCATTAAAAGTGGTCAGGGTTGAAGCTAACAACTGAACACTTTGCTGTCTAAATATTTGGTGTTATTGTGATGATCTTCAGCTATTGCTTGACAGAATTTGCATGTGTTTTCTGAAGTAATATCCATTAAAATTTGTGTGTGTATGTGTGTGTGTGGTTTTAATCCAGATTTGAAAGCAGGTGATGTATGAGGATAATGATTGAATGTATGTGATTGCTTGCTTTTTGCTCATTTCAGCTGAGTTTGGTGTCTCTGTCACTGTTTTACACTCTGGTGGACATGAACTGTGAAGAAGTCATGTTTCAGCTTGTCTTCAAGTGAGTTCTGTGTGTGTGTGTGTGTGTGTGTGTGTGTGTGTGTGTGTGTGTGTGTGTGTGGTGTGTGTGGGCGCGTGTGTGTGTGTGCATGTGTGTGAGTGCGCATGTATGTGCGCTCGCATACGTACTTGTGTGCGCGCGTACGTGCATGCGTATGTTGCATGAGTGCATGCGAGTGTGTATGCAAGCACACTTGGTTCCGTTTTAGAGAGAGAGAAATGAAGGGATGCATGTGTGTGTGTGTGTGTATGTGTATTAATGAGAAGAGTTTGTAAGTAAGTGAGGATTGGTGTGTAAAACTAAGAAGTAGAGAGAGATTGGTGGGGGGGGGGGGGGGGAGTTGATATGTCTGAGAGGGAGAAAGTGGGAGAGCTTGGTTTTAGATCATTTGTTAGAATGTATGATAAAGGTCACATGTATGTGCGCATTCCCATGAGTCCTAAACAAATCCTTCATTGTATGTTTGATTGATTTCCCAGGTATCTTCATTGTATGTTTGACTGATTTCCCAGGTATCTGATCCCCTGCACCCATGTGATGGTCAGTCAGCGGCGAGCTGTCCGCGACCTGGACCTGTATGGGAAGAGTGCAGAGAAGTTTCTCTCCCTTCGGCCTGTCTGCTGCATGACCTACCCAGCCCCTGGCCCCTCCCCCCAGGCTTCCGCCCCTACCCCCTCCCCTTCCCCTCACAGCACACCTTCACCTCTACTCTCTGGTCGTGCACTGCCTGGAAGCAGGTATGGGGTAGCTCTCTTGAGCTTGGTCTGCTGTATGCATTCAAGGTGTTTCACTGTTGTTTCTGCTTTCTCTGTGGCTTGAAGGGAGTCAGGAAGTCCAAGGGGAACATATCAGATTGTAAATGTTAGTGTTGGGTGGTATGATCAGCCCAGTTTTGCATGTTTGGTAGTGACGCATTGCATGTGAGCATGGAAAAACCCTTTGGGGATGTTCAGTTATGAATGCTGCTCCTGGTTTGTGTTTGCTTTGTTGTTGGTTATACAGATGCATGCATTAGCATACAGGCGTGTATCTGGACAGGAATACCTGCACACATTCGCATACTCATTTGCATGCAGACAAGCGCATGCATTCACATACACAAAACATTCACCTCTATACAAACATTTATGCATTCAGTTACATAGATATCCACTCACAGCACACATACCCCACTCCATCCCACTTCCTCTGCCCCTTCTTCTCCACACCCATCTGGAAGAATGAGCAATTATCAGCTTGCTTGTGCCAGATGTGTGTAGTAGGAATATTTAAGTATTTTAACCACTTTTGTACACAGATTTCATTGTCTTCAAAAAAAAAAAAGAATGAATGGGCAGGTGGACTCGAGCTCTGTGTGCAAGTTTGCATAATATCTCCAACGCCTTGTTGACTCACTTTTGAATAATTTTTCCAACAGGTTTTTGTTAATGTGGTATTTTTAAAGGCTTCAAGAATGAATCACTCCCCGTTTGTCCCCCACCTTTTGCCGTTTATCTTGATGTAGTGTTTAGTTATGAATGTGAGTCATATAGGCAATTACTTTTCTCATTAAAAAGGATTTTTACCTTTTAGTTTTAGCATCAACAGCTTCACAATTTAAAAGAAAATTTGATTGGGATGAATTTTTGCTCTTTCCTATGAGGTGATTGTCAAGGTGTTTTCCATTTCATCCCTAAAAGGACTGTCATGAAAAAGAACATTACTTTCATACTTATAATACTTTCGTGTGTGTGTGTGTGAAGGAAATAGTAAGGGGATTTAGTGGTCTCGTCATTTCTTTTATCAGTGCTTTTCAAGTGTTCTTGCCTGTCTTCAGTTTTCTGCACGTTTATTATGGAAACCATAAACAAGGCTTCCATAGAGCATGTTAAGAAATTTTAAAGTAATCATAACTGTCAAAGATGGTATGGTGGTTTTGCAGATAGAAACCACTGAGTTTAGGATAACAGAAAGCTTTCTGATATTTTTTTCATGGCGGATTTTTTTTCAGTGGGGCAGGTAAAAAAATTTTTTCGAAACCACATTCTTTCCTTTATGTCTTAAAGTTACCATAGAGGGAGAGACATTCAGTTTATCATGTTTAACCCTTTAACTGCCAAACTTTCCTGAAAGCAAGCAAGTATGAATGAATTCCAAGGAAAGTAAACTTTACATAGCAGGGCTTGCACTTTCTGTGAATTAATGTATTTCAGCAAAATGTAAAAATGAGAATCTTGAATGAAAAAGAAAATCAGGAGTGCTTGTTGCATTTTGGGGTGTGCTAGCAAAGCATGCAGATGACATGAAATCTTATATAGACTTGTTCATGAAAGTGGGCCGTCATCATTCTATCTGTCTGGTTGAAAGCAAAATACTGTCTTGTATGACAATTGTGAGTCAGCAAAATGCTGCAAAAATGAAAGAAATTGACAAAAGCTGTATGAGTATATGATCCATGTTGTAGGTGGACTAAAAACTGGATGATACATCTGTTTACGCTGAGATTTGCTTTGTTTGCTCCATTTTGAAAACAGGTTTCAAAATTTTTCCTTCCAGAGGGGGGTGAGGGTTGGGGGTCATGTCCTCTGGATACCCTTAGAATTTCAGTAAATTTTGATTTTCCTCTGTGGGAATCCAGATGTAGCCTTTAATTAAGGTGTCACTCCTTCACTTCAATAATGGGGTACTGGCCCAAGCAAAATAAGTGTCGGGAGAGACAGTGATCTTCTTCTTCTTTCTTTGAGTGTCCACCTTCATTGAGTTGAAGATTCTGACACTTTTGTGTGTACGACCGTTCTTTATCCGGCCATTAAGGCAGCCATACTCCATCTTCGGGGACGGTGCATGCTATGTGTAACATGTCATCCATACCAACAGCCAAACTGGCCTTCTCTTCTGAAAGTTGGTGATGGGATTTTTATGTGTGCACAAGATGATGTGCGTGTGTTCACACACGGAACCTTGGTTTATAGTTTCATTCGAAGGACTGTATAGGGAATGGAGTCAGAACCAATGTTAACTCCGAGGGAAAAATCCCCCTGTACCGAAATTCGAACCCGCAACCCCAGGATCACGAGTCTGGCGCTCTACCAACTGAGCTATTCTGGCCCCCAAGTGATAGTAGCACTTGGTAATTCTGTCTGCCTCGTCCCATCACAAGGATGCTACAGTCTCACACTTGACAACTGTACAAGTTGGTAATAGTCAAGCGCTTTTTGTTTCACTTGACTCTGGAGACTGTTTTCATTTTCATAGTTAAGGGGAGGTTTGGGTGGGGAATTTTCATAAATAGGAACTCCAAAAACATAATTCATTTTATAAATCTTTCAGTATTAATAAATGGAGTAATTTCTTTGTAAGTGTCAAGTGGAGCAGTTGTTCTTTGTGTATATTTGAGTCTAGCAGTTCCCAGAAAAAAAAAGGATTGTGTTTGTATCATTTTCATTTATCAAACGTTGAAAATAAACCTGTATGTTCTTGAATTTATATTAACACTTGCTTTCTGTGTCATTCTCATGTTTAAACTTGACAATGTGCTGTGGGTGAATATTTAACAAAGTAACTGTGCTGTGAAAAAAACCCTCCTGCACCCACTTGATTATCACATGGACGTGACAGGGACTTGCAATTATCAGAAGATCATTGCTCCTATCATTATCATTTTCTTTTTCTTTTACATTATATGCATCAGACTTGGATGTATGTGCAGCAACGTCTGAATGACTGTGTTACTGTGAAACCCATGTATCATAAAATCTAGTTATGAACTGGTTGAAATTTATATTCATTTAAACATTTTTTTTTATATGAATTGTTATTGAATCGTTAGGGCAGCAATAGCAGTACCAACAACAACAAACATGAAAAGAAACCTATAGAAATGGTTTATGATTATTCATTACATATTTTTTTTTAACAAGAATTATGAGGTTTTCACTTTTGTAACCAAGTCTTTCTGTTATATAATGTTATTAATTTCACAGAAGAGATCATTATTCACCCAAAGCACATCAGACTGCAGTTGGTTGTGATATTTTGCATGTTAACATGATTGATGTGTTTGCGTGTGTGTTTTCTCACTAGAACTGCGGCAGATAGAAGTGCTAGTGTTAGCACACCTCTTGAACTAACTAAAGCACCCTCACGGCAAGAGCCTCGAAGGAGAAGTCTTTTCCGATCCAGGAAAGACAAGAAAAAAATGGAAACGCTTGCAGAAGGAGAGCAGTAAGTGCGCCAAGTGTTTCAGTTTGAAGGAAGAGGAAGCGAGGGGAAGGAAAGGAGAAATGAGGAAAAAGTATGAGGGTGGAAAAAAAAGAGGATGGGGGGGGGGGGGGGGAGTAGAGAGAACTATATGGCTTTGGAAGAATTAACAGTAGGTGTTCCGTCCTTGTTTATAACATATTCTGTGATGTTCTGCTTGACGTGAACATGTTTGTGTGTTGTGTAATTAATTAGCATTTTACTTTGTCATTCCCGATAACGTATCGATCAAACTGATTTACAACTTTTTCTGTAGGGATTTAAACCCTGAACTTTTATTTTGAACAGTCGATTCATTAATAAACTTTCTTGAAAAATAATGTTGAGAAGAGTTCAGCACTTATTTGGTGTGAAAAAGAATCATTTTTTTTTTTCCTCTTTTTGAGCGTTGTTTACATTTTCTGCTTTTTGTTTTGCAACCTGAGTTCTTGTTAAATTCTGAACGGATATTATAGGAAGTGGTGAAATTTGGTTCGTAAAAGACATTATTTTAAGTGTAGAAGTTGGGTTAGATTGGACACAGCTGAATTCACCTCCCTTTTTTTTTTTTTTTTTTTTTGAGTCCTTCATTTTGAGCGTTTGCGTTTTGTTTTGCAGTAACCTTGAATCATTGGGTGGAGTTAATGCTTTCGCACTAATTGCATACTTTAATGATTTCTAGAATATGATTTTTTGAAAATGGTTATTTAAGTGTACCTTTGTCTGTACAAAATTGTTAGTTAAGGATACCTTTGTACATTGGACGGTAATATCAGCGAGAGATTAATGAACTGAATTGTTTTATTTGTTTTGTGCATATTTATTGACTTGTTTTTCCCCCCCCCCCCCATTTTTGATTGTTTTGGGTTTTTTATTTTGTAGGTGATTGTGAACACTACAACCTAAATTGACTTGCATGCCGGGGTGCAGTCTGTGCATTGAATGGCTTCATTGTTCACCCATTTCTTTCTCCAGTCAACACCATTATTTTGTGTTATCAGTATCACCGTTGTCATTGTTGTGTTGACTGTGTTTGGAGGGAAGTTGTTGCTCACACACTATGGGGAAGAGAGTTCACACACTGGTGGTGGTTAGAAATTTTTGTGTGCGTGGTCATTTCCCTTTTTTTTTCCCTTACAGGAAATTTGGGGGGGGGGGGGGGGGGGGGGGGTGCATTTGGTGGTCCCTATGTTTGTGTCATTTTGTGAGCTTCTTGAAGAGGAGTTAAAGCTTTTAAATGCATGTATGAGTTAGGCTAAAACAAGTGATTCCCCTCAGGATGAGACGTTTTAGGTCCTTGAGAGGTGTCCCTTCAAAAAGAACTGCATGGCACTGAAAGAAGTATCCAGCTGTAAAGGAAGTTTGATCCTCCCAGCAGGCTATTCATGAAAAGAAGTTTAGAGTGGCATCTCTCTCTCTCTCTCTCTCTCTCTCTCTCTCTCTCTCTCTCTCTCATTTTAACCACATTTCTTGCACTGTAGTAAGTTTCCTAGCTCCGAAGGATTGATTTCCTACGCTTGTTTTGCTCTTCTGTTCAGTTTATTTATTTAGTTGTCAGGGAATCACGACTCGGTTTTGTTTATGGGAGAAAGTGTTTTGTGTGTGTGTGTGTGTGTGTGTGTGTGTGTGTGTGTGTGTGTATGTGTGTGTGTGTGTGGTACTTACCCTATTCTATAAAGACTGCTTACTTAGTAGTCAAGACCAGGAAAGCGCAGTCTTTTTTTCTTGTAAACCCACTTCTGCTTTGGAAACCCAGGGTGTTTTTGCTCAGATTGTGACATTTGTATTGTGCAAAATATTTTGAAAATAGTCTAGACCTTCTAAATAGTTGACTATGAATTGAAAACTAACGTTTTGCAGGTAGATTGTGAAAATAATTTTCAAAATGTATTCTTTAAAAGAAAAAGTCGTAGAACATTCTAATTTTGCTTAGTTCAAGGGATTTTGGTCACAGTGGCACATATAAATTTTTCATTATTTCCATAACTATAAACCCCTTTGAAAAGGCATTGAAAATTCGTTGAATGCTGTTTTTTGAGTGAGTGTGTGTGTGTGTGTGTGTGTGTGAGAGAGAGAGAGAGAGAGTGTGCGTGCGTGTGTATGTGCACAAGTATGTTAATTGGTTAACTGTTTTTTGTTTACTGATGAGGTATGTGTGTGTGTGTGATTTTTAAAAAATTTACATAGGGTATTGAAGCCAGTGGGTCTCTGCTATTTGTTGCTTAATTGCTTTTGTGTATTTCTTGGCTTTTGTGTGTGGTACAACTTATTGTATTCTCACATGCAAGGTTATAAAATAAGATGTTTAATGTGTGCAGAAAACAGGCAGGGGACAATTCTGCTTCCTCGTCAGACTCTGCTGGAGTTGCATCGGATGATGCAAGCGTCCTTCGAGAGAGCAACTATGCTGACTATCTTGTGCAGGCAAAGATAACTCTAGAACAGTGTGCCCGTGCCTGCCGGAATTGGTCGGCACCATACGACGGGGAGTATCCCCCTCCTGACAGCCTTCTGGAGAACCCCTCCTCTGGTCCTGTGGACACCAGCAATCCATCGGACACTGCTGAAGGGTCTTCCAGTTCCAGGGCCAGCAGTGAAGCCGTCGGCAACACGGACAACAGCTCTGATTCTGTTGTTGAAAGGCAGCGAAGTCATTCAGTGGTGAAGCTGTTGTCACACGGAAATGTGTCTGGCTCAGGCCAGGTGCATCTTCCAGATGGGGAAACTTTACAGCAGCAAGTCATCAGTGGTGGCAGTGAGCAGAAACCCAGTGGTGCTAGCAATAACGGTGATGGTGTTCAGGCCGGTCGGCCAAAAGACACCCTTCCACCTTCCTCTGTGATATCAGAAACTCAGTGCAATAAAACCGTTTCCTTGTCTCCAACATCCTCGCCGTCTGTTTCTTCGTCCACACCCCATGCCATTGCATCCTTTGACCTTGCCAAACTGCACACGTGCCTCAGTGACCTTGATTCTTTCCTTGCCTGTCTAAATGAAATGGAACTGACGTCGGAGGTGACTGGCGAAACTCTGGAGGAGAGTCTGACAAAACTGGACAGCTTGCTGAACACTCTGAACGCAAAAAGGGACTCCACCCATGAATCCGGTGCCAGAAAGGTGATGGACAGATCTCACAATCCGTCGGCAGACCTGGAAGGAAGCAGAGCGGAGAAATCAGGGGATGCCCCATCTTCTGGGGGTTCTCTTGCCAGCAAGTCAGCCCCGCCCAGCGCCGCAACGTCAACAACAACGAAACCTGCGCCGTCCTCTCAAACCAGGAAAGCCCCTGCTCCGCCCACCAGTTTAGGACTGACACAGGCCAAGGACATCTCTAT
Organism: Conus canariensis; assembly: GCA_033310375.1. Classification (NCBI taxonomy): domain Eukaryota; kingdom Metazoa; phylum Mollusca; class Gastropoda; order Neogastropoda; family Conidae; genus Conus; species Conus canariensis. The sequence goes on along the minus strand of CM065720.1, from coordinate 72,620,116 downwards.
GGGAGGTAAATGTCGAGCACTCTCACCCCTGTGGGGGAGCACCCCCACTGACCTATCACGAGCATGTCTCATGAGTCCCACTAGTGCTGGGTTTTTACTCTCACCTTCATCTTCTTCTGCAGCACTGCGCCCGCTGCCTGCTGCTGTGCGATATTCTAACAGCCCGCCCAACATCGGTAAGCGATAAGATCTTTTCGAATTTTTTTTTTCTGCCATCCCAAAGTGCCTTTGGTGTCCCTGTGCTGCCGCTGCTGTGTAAAGCTTCCTGTGGCATATCCATGCCGCTTCTCCTTTCTTCTGTAGGTGCACTTTGTTGTTGTACGCCGTCTTGCCAAGCCAAAAAACAAAACAAAAAAGAAAAAAAAACACCTCCAGGGGCTTGTTGCTGAGATAATCCTCCAGCACATATCTGGCGGATGTGGAGATTAATTGCTCACTTTGCTGTTTGCGCTGGTTCCCTCTTTTCTTTTCTTCTAATTTTTTTTGTACAGATTTTTTTTTGCTTAATTCTGTCTGATCAAGTATGAAATTGCTGTGAACTTAATAATGTGTGACAGTTAACAGTTCCTCACAAATTTAACTTTCCTGCTTTACTCATTACTGTGTGTTTCCTTCACAAGTAAATTCCAAACAAATAGTTTTTGGTCTGTTTTACCTAAAAACATTGGATTTCCCTCATGTATCCTTATAGTGCAGGTCTATGTGCGTGTGTGTGAGTGTGTGTGTGTGTGTGTGTGTGTGTGTGTGTGTGTGCGCGTGCGTGCATGGCTAGTGAAGGGACAAAGCCATTAAGAAAATGATATACTGCTTGAATCTAGAAAGTGCATACATAGAATTAAATCCGAACATTTAAAACAGTTTGATCAACTGGCTCAGTCTTAAGAGCAGTTCATTCAGCTGCTCAACATCAGATGTTAAAGAAACTACTGAAATCTGCAGGGGGGGGGGTGGGGGGGGCAAACTGTGTCACCTTCAGCCTGGTGGGCTATTTTTTTTTGTTTTGTTTTTTCTCTACGGATAGCAGTAATTGTGAATGGCTTTAAATACCAGGAGCTTGGGAAGAAGAAGAAAAGTCCATTGCTTGAACTGTGGGCAGCTATTATCGGAAAAGTTTCACAAAAGCTCACGAGAGTTGTGTTATGTTTATTATTGTCTAATGCATGATTGAAATGGTACAATATAACCATGGGAACTTGGACTTTGACTGCAGTAGATGGAAAATCAAATATAATCGCCTGCAAGTTGCTGGGCAAAGTTTGTAGTGAAAGAAATAGAAAGTATCACTCAGTATTACATGGAAAGATTGTCTGCTGGTTTGATGTGTCAGCTTTTCAAAACTTGAGTTGAAAAAGGATAGTTCTTACCTCAGCTTGTCCCAGGGAAAGATAGTTCAGTCAGTGCAGGTAGACTGGAATAATAGATGTTAGAACTCCCCAAGGAATTTCGTTCTTGATTTTCAGAATGTATTCTGTCCTTTTTCTTTCAATTTCTGCCAATCTGTAGCAGTGTATGGCTTTTGATTAACCCGTAAGATGACCCATGGCTTCTGAAGTGTTAGTCTCCAAATAGATTTGTTTTGCTGTTTGGATTGTAGGATGGAAAACTGTTGAGTGACAGAAATATGGAAACCAAGTTAATGTGTTTATGGTGTCATCCTTCCCATGGTGTTAGTCCACTATTCCTTCTTGTGTTCAGGAGTATTGATTAATCGATCATCCTTTACAGTCAGTATGTATGTCTGATCTGTCTTATTGTGCATGCAGGTTCCTTTGGTTTTCTGTTTTATTCAGATGATTGCGGCATATGTGTGTCACTGCAGTTTTGAATTAATATATGGCTGTGAGTGTATGTATGTGTGTGAGAATGTATATTCAAGTGCGTGTGTGGTCGTGTGTGTGTGTGTGTGTGTGCACGTATACACGTACATTTCTGTGCATGTGTACTTGTGTGTGTGTGTGTGTGTGTGTGTGTGGTGTGTGTGTGTGTGTGTGTGTGTGTGTGTGTGCATGTGTGGGTGTGGGTGTGTGTGTGTACATGCACAGGCTTAAACAGTCAGTTGTGCATGCATTTTTCTCATACTTACCTGTCTCACAAATGCCTTTCTCCTGCCTTGCAAGAAACGGTGTCTTTACATCTTGATTCTCCTATCACAAAGATCTGAGAGCAAGGAGCTTACGGTCCCCAGTCCCAGACAAGATTGTTAGAATATTTGCCCTTGAATCATGTGTACATTTCCCATGAGAGTTGATGCTATTGATTCCTTCCTTTCCTGGGCAGTGAACAGGTCTCCTGGTAGCTCTTTGGTTTCGACTTTGTTTTTTTTTTTAAACTATGGATCCCTTAAGAAACCTTTTAGATGTACATTTGTTTTCTCTTTCTCCTTGCTGTTGCAGAATTGAGTTTCAGTCAAGAATGCAGGAAAAATCTATGAGATGGTTGTTTCTCATCAAACCTCTTTGGCTTCTACTACTTGAAGTTCTACTTGCTTTAATCTATGGCATCAGTTTCTACTTTATTAGCCATATCCTCGTCAACAAGATCCAGCTCTTATGTCTTCCGTTCATGCAATAGGTGGTGTCCTCACTTCTACAACCACCAGATTTGTGACTTGTACACCAGTTACTTCCTTTTCAAGCCATGTACTATGTAGTGTTTGTGAAGTGTGGTACTCTGTGATGTGGAGGAGCTATCACTGCTATGATGTTTCAGTTGAAAACAAATGCCGCTAACAGTCCGCCAATCTTGACAAGAGAGTCGTCTGATGCTCCCATCTACACTGCTTGCCAAATGTTCTTAATGGGGTATGGAGGACACCCAGCACATCCCCCTTTTCCACCATGTGATTTTGACCCCTCTCATCTGCAAGTTTAGGTGGGAAAGAAAGATGTTTCGGCTGGGAAGTGTTGTGCCAACGTCCAGGGCTGGATGGATATCCACATAGGAGTGTGTAAGCAGTGGTCCCTGCAGCGAAAGGGGTGAACCTCGATGGCATCTGGCTGTGAAGACAGGACTACCTCTGTAGACCTGACACTTTTCTCTCCACATTCATGGGATGTTCGGAGTGAATCAAAGAGCGTATTATAATGATTGCCAGCATTCTTTTGAAGTATTTCTTTTTGAAGTTGATAATTGTTTGATTTTTCTGTGATTTGCCTGCACTGGTAATGGTATTGACAGATTTTTTATTTGACTCGCTGAGCGCCCTACTAGCTGTTTAGACCCAGCCAGCCAACATTGTAGATGTTCCGTTTTTATTTTCTCATGTAAATCAGCGATCAGTTTTTTTTTTTTAACTTTAGTCATACTTGAATTTTTTCATTTTGTTGAGAGAAGGGGGCTTTTGAATGGGAGATTTTGGATTTTCTACCCAAAAGGCTGAAGGCTTTCTGAGAGCATTTTGGAAGTTTTGAACCTGATCTATATAGCTTTCTAAATGGTGGCCTTTTAATTTGTCACTTCATTTGATGTCTTTGTTTCATTCTGTCTGGATCTAGATTGGTACATGTGTTTGGTTATTTTGCAATGGGAGTAAGGTTTTCTCTTCTGATCTTTTTGTTGTTCACCGCTCTGCTTTTGAAATATTTTTGATACATGAGTGGTTTTTGTTCTGTATTTTTTTTTCTGAGCCTAAGTATTATGCTTTCGGAGCATTTTAGCTTTGACTTTTTCTGGTTTCTGTCTTATGTTTCTCTGATTTCCACAGATATGACCTGTCATCTCTAGTCGTCATTTCTAAGACTTTAAGTCTCATGGGAAGACACAGGGATACCAGTCATAGTCACATTCTAATGGAGTGTGTTGCTCACTTCTTAAGAGATGAGACCAAGAAACATTCCCAGTTGGAGCTTGCCTCTGGTGCTGCAGTACCTGGCCACAAGTGTCTTCGGACCTCTAGGAGTTTCTAGCCACAGGTGACTTTGAGTCTCTTGTCTATTGCTCCTCAAGACATGTTCTCTATTGTCTGTAACATCTGCTGGAGGGGCAGTAAGGTTCATACCTTCTCTAGAGACTCATGGCTGTGTTTCTGAAATGGAATGATGATGGCTCAGTCTTTCTCTTCACTTGCCCTTCATTCCTGGCCAAGAACCACAAATCTGAAGAGTGGCCTGTGATGAAAATCCTGCCCCCGCTGGCCTCTACAGTGTCCAGTCTAGACCTAGATGTTCAAAGGTGGAGCAGGTTGACTGTCCAGTTAGAGTTCTGAGGATTTACTTTCAAAGGACTAGAGTTGGGCTGTCAAGTTTCCTTTCTATGAGTATGACATAGCCTGGGAAACACTGGTGATAAGTACCAGACAGTAAGCTCTTGGATTTATCTGCTGGTCTATCAAGCTTATGTCTGTTTCAGAGCCTGCTTTCTAAAGAGCAGATATCAGGGCACGTGAGATCCAAGCTGTTTTCACCTGTAATGCCCTCTGCAGAGTACTACAGTGGCTGACATAATACATTGGTAGACCTGAAGTCCCATAGTACCTGTGGGAAATTTCATCACACAGACATGACAGATCTGAAAACCATGGGATGTGTGCATTAGGTGGTTGTCGTTGCGACATATCCTTGTGACTGAACTTGACAGTCTAGTTGTCATTGTCAGATATACATCACATCCTCACTAAGAGACTTATTGCAGTGATATATAGTTGCTTTGCATGCAACACATTCTCAGTCCTGGCTGATTTTTGTAGAGGGATTGTAATTGCCTTTCAGCATCTCAACCTCATTGGGCAGAAATGGCATTCACATTGTCAGCTGTTTATTTCAGAGGGGCTGCTGTTGGTCAACAGCCTCTTTCCCTCTTTGTGTGACCTTTTATTGCAATGGTTTGTGGACTGCCTGGAATGTATCACTCATTGCATGCTGTTTGCTACAGAGGGATTGTTGTCACCTCATTTGCACCTCACCTTCATTAATGCCTTTTTGTTGCAATGGTTTACAAAACCTTGATTGCATCACATCTTCGTCGCATATTGTTCATTGCTGAGGGACTGTAGTTGCCTTAGTAGCATCTTGCCCTCACGGAGTGACTTATTTTATAGAGGTTTTTCTCATTGCTCTTCAGGATCACACCTCTGTGTACTGTTGTACACTTTGACTATTGAGTAACTTTCAGATTGTCTTTATTTTGTTTTGCAGTGTTACATTGCTTGCGTTTATAGTTGTTTCAGTCAGCAACACACCTTCTGGAATTGCAACGTTTACAACTAAGGGATTTTGTCAAAGCTGTGTAAGCATCACAATCACACCCTTGTTGAAGCTTTGTTCAAGAAATCTCCATCCTTTCCTTATTTTGATAGTATGTACGCGTTTTGTTTCTTTTTTGGCTCTTGGCCTGTATTCATAATTGTCTTATTTATTTGTGGAAGAGAGGAAGGACTACTCACTCACCTCCAGGTTTGGCAGGGTAGGCAGTCTTTACTGTGGATTTATTTTGGCCATACATGTATTACTGGCGCTGGGCTTTTGACACTTGTCTGGATGGGCTCACGTCATCCCTCTTGAAGGTGTGTGTGGTCATCCCACCTTCCTTTTTGTAAATCAGGCATTTGTTTGGACTGTTAAGTATGAGGAAAACGAACTTTCCTGCTAAAAGTAGCTTCACAAAATTCTCACCTATACAAACACGAGGACGCTGTCCCATCTCCCCACTATCAGCCAGGTTAGATGTGGGGAAACTGTATATCAAGTCACATAAGGAAACGATGTATGATTCAAGTGGGATTACTTAAGCAGTCTTTACCTCAGACTGGAAGCATGACTTTGCTCTCCCAGAATATCATTGGTTGGGATTCCTGATGTAAAGGCATTGTTTCACAACAGCTAGGATAAAACCATTTGTTTTGACAGGTAAGTATTTTATGAAATTACTGTTGGTAGGAAAATTGCTTACTGGGTTTCAATTGTTACAAGTTGTGGTGGGTACTGGTGATGTTCTCCATTGCTTACATGTCAGTTAAGAAACATATTAACATTCGTTTGTCTTGTGTAATTGGAAGTTACCGTGTGTGTTTTAGGAAAGCAGAAAATATTCTATTTTTAGATTGTTTCACTCATACAGTATTTTCAGCTTTTATTTTTGAATCAAAAGATTTTCATTGGATGTGTATATCAGCATGTATCCACGCTTATAAGAGAGAACTGAATTCCTCCAAAAATATTTGTATATGTGTGTGTGTGTGTGTGTGTGTGTGTGTGTGTGTGTGTACTGATATAGCAGCAGGCATTTTATTCACGGTGTATTCATCTAGGTTTGATCATAGGCATTATGATGGAACAGTATTAAGACTAGTTATAGTGTTAAAAGGGAATCAACTTTTTTTTTTTACCAATCCCCTTTTTTTCTTCCAACCTTTGTCTTTTTAGTGTAATACCTAGTAATGTAACCATTCATGTATTTTCTCTGTGTATTGTAGTGGCCTCTCATGATGTTAACTTGGGTCCTTCCTGTGCTTTGTCTTTTTGCATTTCATTGTGTGTCTCTTGAAGTTTTATTGCTTCTGCATCATAATTGTGACTCTCTTCCATAAAATGAGTCAGAAGTCGCCTTCTGTGGGTTTGTGCCAGAGCAAAGCAGTCAGTTGATGTGAAATGGGTGGAGGAAGGGTGGAGCGGAGGGTGAGGGTGAATGAAGCATTGAGTCCAGACTTCGAAGTTCAGTCCTGTCTTGAGATTTTTTCTTCAGGGTCATCTGTACACAGTACAGACATTCATCCCCATCCAGTTTGTTCGCGTGAGGTTTTCAATTGAAGTTCTGTCTATGACGACGTGTTTAAAAAAGAACAAAAAACAAACACAATCTTGTACACACGTTTAGTCCTGTTCCATCCTTTACAAAAGAGTAGGCCATCATGTGCTGCTGGGAAGGATGACAGGCCCCTCACTGCCTCCCTGAAAGGTGCACAGTGATTCGTGGTTTGTGGATGTCATTCTCAAGGATGGAAAGACGGCTGTTTAGTTAACGGTTGGATTAAAAATGGTCATATACGCATTACAAAACTCACCAGTTGTGAACTTTAGAATCACAGATGAGGAACAAAGAAAAAAAAAAAAAACGATGTAAAGGATTGGATTTGGGTGGATTTTTACCTACAGTCATTTTCTTAAAGTTATGTTGTCATTGTGGAAAGATGTGAATTCCTGCAGACTATATTAGGTCTTTTTAAACACCCCAGTTAAAACTGTTGTTGACATATTATGTAAACTTGACAGTTTTCGCAAAATGGTTTTGGTGGGACAGGGTATCTTTTTTAATAGAGACAGTACATGACTCTTGCACTTTTTTTTTGTCTAGTAGAAAGCAGATTGCAGTTTTGGAAAGGAAAGAGGAGCATGAAAATAATGATGATATCATGCTGACCTGAGATCATTTTGTAGTGGAGGGTCATACACACGTCAGCCCCAAATTGTTTTAAACAAGCTCTGATCTGTGCTTTGAAACTGTGTTCTGTGTTGCAGTGTCACTCGTAATTCTTGTTTTGACCAGTACTTTGTGATTTTCATTTTGTGTAAAGAATATACTACTTCTTTGTAATCAGTACATTTGTATCAGTGTACCACTTTTTTTGTTTGTTGTTGTTATTGTGTTTGGTATGGTGTCATTACTTGTTATAGTTCAGCTATGTGTGATGTAGTTGTTATTTAGCTAAATGATTTAAGATGCTGCATGTGTGGATTTGTTTTTCTAAACTACTGTAATTTTAAGACTTCAAGGCAAAGTTTATCGCTCAAATTTACCGGTAATCATGCAATCAATACTAGGACTTGTTCATTTATTCACAGTGTCAGTTGCAGTGGTATTTGTGGTGTATGTATAATGTGGAACTGAAATTATTTGAATGGAAAAGGAATGAGGTAGCAATTCGTAAAGCTGAATTTGAGCAGGAAATAAATGAAACAACAGTTCAGAAATGGAAAAATAAAGAGACCAGCTCCAGCCTGCTGTAAGGCAAAAGCAGAAGGCGAAAACTGGCTGCATTGGGTTGAACTAGAAATGGAAGAGGCCATGTAAACACTAGTCATGTCAGTCCATTTAGGTCCTGGTTAAGTGACATGTATGCCTCAAGTTATGAATAATTTATACTATTGTGACAACTAATGATAACTAATAGCTTGTTATGTTGAAACAAATTAGTTTGTCATTTTTATGTCAGTAGTGGTACTTGGCTTAGATTTTACAAAAAATATTTTTATTTTGAAGTCGTCTTAGTTGGGTGAAACTGAAGTTTCACTGGCTATAGTGGAAGCCTTTAATCTGTGGTTTAAAAGTTTGGTCATTCTTTACTGTGTTTTTTTTTTGCTGAATGAAGACACATGAAACATAGTCTGCATTTTGCTCTGTCTGTCTGTCTGTCTTTATCTCTGCCTGTGATTGTTGTGAAGCACAGGAGCACAAAACTGGTAACAGTGGTGGAAAGAGGAAATTTGAACCTAGTTTTAAGGATGTGATATTCAAGGACAGAACTGAGAACTTACCTCATTCTGTGAGAAAAATGTAGCTGAAATTCAAATATCCTCTCATGATGTAGTTTCAGGAGTAAGGTTGGAAACACCCATGATAGATCGATTTTTCATAGCACTAGTAGGGCAGAAAGTTGTGAAGTGTATCAGTAGGTGATAGAAAGTCACACAAAGTATTGGAAACAGCTTCATCTAAATCTAAAATGCAGACAGCTAGCTTGCTTCTGTGTGTGTGTGTGTGTGTGTGTGTGTGCATACGTGTGTGTGTGTGTGTGCGTGTGTGTGCTCCTTGTGTGTGCGTGCATGTGTGTGTGTGTGTGTGTGTGCGCGCGTGCGTGTGTGCGTGCATGTATGTGCTCCCACATGTTTATAATGTGCTGTTTCTTAACAGGCCCATTTCTTGCGGCGGTGTTCAGTCGACTTGAGGGAATGGTACAGAATTCTCTGTACGCCAATTTGCTGCTGACCGGGCTGGTGTCACGAATGGCTGCCTTCCCTCAACCCCTGCTGAGGTCCTTTCTTCTCAACGTCAATCTAGTGTTCCAGCCGTCTGTCAAGTCCCTAGTGCAGGTGAGTGCCGAGTGGTGTGTGTGTGTGTGTGTGTGTGTGTGTGTGCATACGTATAGAGAGAGAGAAAGGGAGGGAGAGACTGTGAGAGTGAGTGAGCATACAAGTATGTGTGTGTGGTACGTGTGTGTGTACATATGTATGGGAGAGAGGGAGAGGCTGTTAGTGAGCGAGCGTGTGTGTGTGTGTGTGTGTGTGTATGTGTGTGTGTGTGTGTGAGAGAGAGAGAGAGAGAGGAGGGCTGGCGAAAGGGAAGAAGAGACAGAGAGGAAGAGAGAGCTCAGAGAGTGTGTGTTTTGTGGTGTGGTCTGTGTGATGCGAGTTTGTGTGTTTGTGTACACAATGTGTGTGTGTGTGTGTGTGTGTATTGTGGGCATGTGTATGTGTATGAATGAGTGACAGTCATTCATTGATTTACTGTGTTGGTGAGTAAATGCATGAACCTGAGAATAAGCAGAGCTGCCAAGTGCTACACTTTTCACATAGCATGCTAGAATGTCATTGACCATGCTACTCGCTACACATTGTGATGCACTGGTCTGCCAAAACATGGCACTAGGTCAGCATCAATCTTTAGGTCGTAGACCTATTTTCTAAAATAAAAAAATTACCAATTTCAGTATGGAGAGGAAGAAGAACCAGACGAAAAATGGCTATAGACTGTATGATTTTGCCTCCTTATCAGCTAGTTTCATTGTCAGCCAATTTGATTGTTGTCAGGTCAAGTCAAAACCAACAATAACTGGCAAGATTAACATCTTCTTCGTACACCATCATGTTGTGTGTGAAGTAAGGGTTTGACTGAAAGTGCTGTTGAAGCCGACTTTTGCTTGGCATACAAGTGCTACACTTAAATTGGAAATACTACACTTGAAATGTCAGAATGCTACACGTTATGCTGTTGAAGCCTTGACAGCTCTGAATGAGTGTCAGAGTGACCAGGAGAAAGAGGAAGGGAGAGTGCAAGAGCGTAAAAGCAGTGTGTGTATGTATTTGTTTTTAGTTCTAGAGAGAGGCTTGCATATTTGTGAGCAAGGAGGTTTGGAGGGAGATCACAGATGCATGTAACATTCCTCCTGTGTTTTGGATGGCTTTTTTTGGAGGATAGGGGAGGGGTGTGACATGCTTTGTGTGTTAGAGAATGATATACATTTGCATGTATATAGGACCTTTTGGACAAGTGCTGCTGTACTTTAGATATTCACATTTTTCTTTAAAACCAGATTTCAGTGAAACTCAAATCAGATATACCCAGCAATTCACTTACAAGCTTCTCTGCTGTTGCAGGTCCTGTCATCTGTACGACAGAAAGTGGACAGCTACGCAGTGACGACGGGTAACTTCAGCGCCTTGATTCAGAAAGCCAGGATGAACTTGAAGAGGCGTGAGGACTCCCTCCTCCATCCCTCCTTGTCGCCTCCCACTGCTGACTACATGCCAGGACAGGCTGGAAAGCCCAGAGCTGCAACAATGAGCGATATGCCTTCAGGTGGTTGTTCTCTTCTGTGTTTCTGTTCATTTTCCACAGGGTTCGTACCGTTCATAGACTCCCCTTCTTGGAAGTCTTTAAGATTTGAAATCCTCATTTCAAGAACTGGAAAGTCTGAGGGAATTCGACTGTTTAGGAGGTACTCGAAAAATCCTTGAGAGTTCAAAAGCTAACTGTATTGTTTGCTTGTGTGTTTTCTGTTAAAAAATTAAGGTGAACGGTGATGCTTGCTGTCTTTGAATAGCCGTATTTGTGAAGAAAGAATGTTGAAATTGATGGCGGGTCCATATTTTTTCAGGTTACGGATCGCATATTTTTAGGGAAAAAACAAGGAAAATCCTTCACCTGGATAACTAACAGTAGTATCTTTTTCCTAGGGGGACAAACCTGATGAAAGACAGGAAGTTGTACCTCGGATATTGTGCGTCTGCACAGTAGTCCATAAAAGGCTAAAGAGGAGACAGAATTGAGCCAAACTAGGTGGATGGGAACGCCAGACCATATTGATCAGATGATGAACAGTAGTCATGCTTTCAACAATGACAAACTTCAGGATAAATGGCAAGCACGCTTTCTGTGATTATCCTTTTGTCACGGTGGCCATGATCATGTGAGTGTGAGAACATGCATATATGTAAATCTGCACGGCTTCACATATATGAGAATATAATGTGTTCCTCAAAATTCATGAAAATCTTAATTTGTTCCTGATTTTTACATCGTCTGTTCCTGATGGAAAGATTTAGAGGTCACGATGTCAGAGGAAAAGCAGTAAAGAGAAGAGAATGTGTTGAAAGAAATGCAGGACAAGACCCCAGTTGTGACAGAGGCTAGTATTTATTAGTATCAGGGGTTAATCGAGAAACTTCTTATTGAATTTACTGTAGTTGACTTGTTACCTATTTCAGGCAGAGTGTGTTTCATTGAACTTTGTGTTTCTGCAGCGTATATAGATTTTATAATCCTTGAAAAATGATGTCTTTCCTGGAAATGTCTTGGAGAAATCCTGCAATTTTGATTGAGAGAACCATACGTCCCTGGCCTTTATAAAAAGTTAAGAAAAGTGTTCGCTATTGATTCAAATTCAGTTAAAACTGGGATAACTATCCTGCTTGCTGGTAAGACACTGGATCAGTGTGAGATGTGTGTGTGTGTGTGCGAGCGCGTGTGCATGCATACACATTCACATGTAAACTAGATATGGTTGGGCAGATTATCATTGAACTGAGCATGGTTGGTTATATGGTCAGTATCAACTTCTAATCAAAGGTGGAGGACTATGTACAAAACATGGATTGCTGAAGGGAAAAACTGCTTGTATGCACTTCAGCACCGTATCTGGTGAAGGGACACAACTATCAGTGTGCAGAAGGTGATGATACAGTCAAACCTCTATTATAAGACCTTCAAAATGTGCAGAAAAGTCGGTCTTAAATTGGAGGGGTCTTATAATGGAGGTAGGCACCGACAGTTGTAGAAACAAACACTTTCTCACAGATGAATTCTCCAAGCACAAAAACTCTCAAGAACACTGAATGCATACTGAATCTCTGAATCTGGGTCTTGCCAACTTCATAACTTCGAGCAATCGATATTGCAGTTTCACCTCCACGACTTCTTTTAATCACCTCCACTCTCTCTTCTAAGTTCAGTGGCTTTCTCTTTCGTGTTCTGCATGTTTTGCCTACAATCTCCGCCATCTTTGTTTTAACAAGGAAAGTGACTCTTGATTGGGGCAGGTCTGCAGTTGTTTCCCTTGACTCATGGTTGTACACGAATGCTGCGATGGTCATAAATTTCAACAAAACTGAGGTCGCAAGTCGCGTTTTAAAGTAAGTCGCTTAAGAGGGGTCGTTTTAATAGTAAAATGCATCCATGCAAAAAAATTCAGTCTTAAGTGAGAGGAGGTTTCTTAACAGAGGGTCTTATAATAGAGGTTTGACTGTAATCACTGGGGTTTACATTCAGTTTTGATGCTGTTTTCATCCTGGATGGATTTTTTCTCCCCCTTTACTATCACCTATCCATTGCATGTGTGGTGGGCTTAAATTAAAAAACCAGGACCAGACAGTCAAGTCTCAGTCACCTAGCTGATGTGTCTTTAATGGTTGTGTGCACATTTCCTTCCCAGTAGTTTACATGTCTGTACTTGATTGATGCCAGGAAATGTTATGAAGGTACTGAAAGCACAGTACTGTCCTGACTCATGCTGAAATATAAAGGAAAGATACAAAAGTGTTCGTCACATCCCGATATATGATAGAATACATAATGAAAGGTACATAGAGTGCAGTCCTATCCTGATTGATGCTGGAATATATAATGAAAGATACATAGAGTTCAGTCCTGTCCTGATTGATGCTGGAATATGGTACATAGAGTACAGTCCTGTCCTGATTGATGCTGGTATATATAATGAACGGTACATAGATACATTCCTGTCCTGATTGATGCCGGAATATATAATGAACGGTACATAGAATACATTCCTGCCTTGACTGATTCCAGAATGTATTATGAAAGGTACCTAGAATACATTCCTATCCTGACTAATGCCAGAATATATAGTGAAAGGTACCTAGAATACATTCCTGTCCTGATTAATGCCAGATTATATAATGAATGGTACATTGTAAATGTAAATATGTAATGAAAGGCATGGAGAGCACTGTCGTGTCCTGACTGATCTTGGATTATACAATGAAAGGTGCACTGAATACTGTCAAGCAATCGCAATCCAAAACAGAAGTGCATGACATTATCACCGTTCTTTATTTTTAATGATAAGGTTATGGTATGTATGTATGTTTTTATGTATTCTGCTTAAAATTATGCTAGTGCTTGAATGTGTGCATGCATTAGTGAAGATCTAGAGTGCGGGCACTCATGTTCTGTTCTGTTTCCATGTGCAGAAAAGAAGAAAGTGTCTCTGACTGATCTCCTGTTCCGCCGCACCCCGAAGCAGCGTCAGGGTCAGGCAGGGTCGGGGCAAGGCAGAGGCCAGCAGCTCCAGAGAGTGGCAGTGTCGGGAGGAGTGGGCTACCGTTTTGTCAACAACACAGGCCCGCCAGACACTCAGCAGGGCCCCGACATCAAGACCTGGAACGCTGTGTACTGCGCCCTGATCCTGGAGGAGTTTCTTAAGGAGCTGGCTGCGCTGGCTTTGGAGCACTCTGTGCTCAACTGTGATGAAGGTTATGTTAGTAGTTAACTGCCCCTTTCCTGTAGTAGTAGTCTTAGCCATGGGTTCTTTCTACAGCGCTTGCTTCCGAGTTACAGGAGGGGGATGAGGGCTTCTGTAGATGGTCACTGCTGATGCGGCAAACGTTGTGATGAGACAATGGTGTGATTTACGGGGAAGATCACACTAGTGTCGTCATGTTAGTGAAATGTTTTTTTTACTTTTTTTTTTTTTTAAATTAAAAACCTATGGCACAAGATGCCTATTGGACTGCAGAGTGATTATTTCTTTTAATTATAAACCAAAGTGGTAAAGCAAAATGTGTAACAGATTTATGTGGTCAAATACGTCTGGTGTATAAATTTCGGCCAAAGGTCCATGTGATGGTCAGTTGTGTAATGTGTATCAGGTTTGTATGCATAGGTCTGTGCACATGTGCGACTAAGACTGTATGCCTGTGAATATCAGTCATGTATGTGAGAGGACTGTTTAATATCACCTGAGAAGTGCTGGAAAGTTTTGAACAATGCTATTTTGCCCCGTTGAGAATTTTTTAAAATTCTGTACAGTAACACTACACTGGATAGTAAAAGTCTGTTAAATATCTCCTTCTGTAGTTGATGAATGTTTTCTTTTTCGACAGATAAAAAAACAGATGTAGATGGCTATTATAAATGAAGAGGTTATCATTTATAAGCAACTGAGTATTCATATTTTTGAGAACAAAAAATTATTAATGTTACAGCAAAGCATTGTTACAAATTAATACAGTGTGCTCTTCCATACTGGTTAAGGAACAAAAATAGTATTTTTTTTAATAATTCAGGAAAAATAGAAAGAATGTAAACAACTGTTTCCTGTTATATTTTTCCTTCATATAAAGACCGTATTTTCCACAGTAAATGGAATTTGCTCCATTTCCCACCCGGGTTCATTTCATTTTAACAAATGTGTAGATGTTATGCAGTGTAATACTTTAAAGTCAAACCATAGAGAGTATCTAACCAACTTCATTTTTTCATGTTCCTGTGTTTGCGCCTGTTCTCTTGTTGTTTCTGGCTAATCACCAGAATGATATGGTACTCTTAATACCATTTGGTTTATCTTTCTGAACAATGTAAACAGACAAACTATAAGTACATAATTGTTTGATCAATATAATATGGTTATTTACCCACACTTTCAAATAATTGATATAGTTCTGTAACCCAAACTTTGTCAGATATCAGCATTTTGTACCATGACAATTTTGATGGAAGACACAGGTTTTATTCTTATGTAAAATACATCAGCATTCACATTAGGCAATAAAACGATTTTCCTTTGTCAGTTGCATTTCTAAGTACATAGTTATCGTGATGGTCTTATTACTGCATTAGCCACAAAAAACTCAGCCTGGCAGAGCTGACTAACTGCTGTGGAATGCTATGGTCTGACATGGTAAGTATACTAGCCAAACAGGGAGTATAATACAAACTCCCCATTTATCATGATCGAATTTTGAGGAATTGGAAATAAATAGAAGAAGAAGAAAGAAAGAAGACAATAGTGCTATTTTGGCAGATGTTACAACTATCACAGTTATACAGAATACAAGAATAAACAACTAGCTTATTCATTTCCCCAGTCTCGAAATTTTTATAACTGTTTAATGTTTCTTTTACCATACCACTCAGATTGAGAGGTACCGCATAAAACGTTGGAATGAAATAATTTGAAATATCACAAACAAGTCGGTGTTCCCGATGACGCACAGCTGCGGTTCCTTTACCCACAGGTTTCAGGCTTGATGCATTGTGTGTAAAAATGTGTATCGTGATGATGCACAGATATTTTAAATATGCCAGGTCAGTTGATCAGTTTTAAACTTCACAAGAATAATCAACAAAATTTGATAGATGAAAACCTGTATTGCTGCTGAGATAGTGCATGCCGATTGGTTCTTATGGACTTGTGAAATTAATGTTCTGCATTTATAATCCACTTTCATTTGTTTCAACAGTCTTTTCTGTCAGCATCCTTGCTACACAAACAGTTGTGTCATTGCTGGATTAGATAACAAGTACACAAATGCGATTGATGGAAAAATTTAATTCTATTTGAAGAATTGCTTTAATGAAACATGTCCATTGGTCTGTAGGTCTGATTCCACTGTGGAGGAATGGAAAATAATGCTAACATTAAGTGATTGCCATGAAATAAGTAATATGTAGCTTCTTTTAATGTCTGTTCTAATAGGTTTGTCATTTTTGTTTTCAAACAAAAACGTTTGCCAATTTTTGTTTTAGATGAAACCAGGCTTCAGTAATGCTAATGTTCATATGCTCTGCTGAAGTTCAAACACTCTCCTGCCATACAGAATCCCACGCTATGTATAACTCTTGCAAAGGTCTTGTGGTGAGTTTAGATGCCTTGAAGAGACCAGTGATACACACTTATCATTCAGTACAATTGTATTGTCAAGACACTGAGCAGATGTACAAAATTAAAATATAAGATGTTGCAACAAAAGGAAAAAAAACGGTTTAGGCGACTGTCTTAGTGAGGGTACCTGGGAGAATTTTCCTCCAGGCAGCCAACTCATTCGAACTGGGCATGTATATGTTCACCAGTTCTGAGTGATGAAGGCTTGTTGCTCTGTGTATAGCTATAAGGGCCAGGGTTGGTTACATTTATTATTTCCTTTCATTTTGTTTTTATTCTATCATTTTTTTTATTCCGTTACTTACCTTTTACATTTTTCAAGTGTTTACCTGTTACTGCCTGGTCGTATTTACTTATTCAGGGCTTGTTATCCTCCACTGCAACTTCCATGGGCACACGTCTAAAAAACCAGAGACAAAGACTGATGTCTGGGGACACATGATGCAATATCAGATACCACAACTGCAACAAAAACAACATGAAAGCTTGCCTTTATATGCACTACGTACAACTCACAAAGGTCTTGTAGTGAGTTTAGATGTCTTGAAGAGACCAGTGAAATGCGCTCCTCACATCTTGCAGCTGGTTGTAACTGTGCTGATTCATTGTCGACATTGTGGTATGAATGGCATGGCATGCCTGTGATTCCAATGGCACACTTTGCCATTGCTTCAGTTTTGACACCATTTTGCTTCTCCCCAAAATACAAATTGCAGTTTACACACATGCGTGATTTGTTGATTCATATTGTTCTGATGATTACAGTAGTCTTGGCTACCAAATCAGTGCCAGTCTTTTCGCGTTCGACTTTAAGATTCTTTTGGGGGAGGGGGGGGAGATAAAACAGAAAAACAGATTCTTTGGGACAAACTGCCTTTTTGGATTGTTTCTAGTGGCATATAGGTATATTATGAAATTGTCGGCAGCCCTGTTTATTGATTATTGTTTGTTTTATTTTTGTTTGTTTTGTTTAGGTAGAATCCTGTGTGTGTGTGTTGCGTATTTTCTGATTTCACCATTTTGATACTTCTCATGTTTATGTGATAGACAGAGCTACACTGCATCTATGGTGCATGCATTTCTGTTTTGAAATACTTGAATTTGCTCAAGCAGATGAAAGAGACAACTTATTTGGATGGGAGAAAAGATTTTGAAGAAGATTTAAGTGGTTGAAATTGGAAATGAAATGAGGCAGGGAACAGTAAACAATAAAGTGGTTGGTTGCACACTGTGCCATGAGAAAAGGACAGAGATACTATTGCATGCACCAGAGCAGGCCACGCCACCGGAGTGGTTATTCCCTTATACATTAGAGCATACCTGGAACACTAGATTGTCTTAGGGTGAACACAGTAACACATTATTATGTATTTGACCCTTAGCTTTTAGGACAGAGGGTCATTTTGACCCTCACTTTGAAATTCTGCAGGGAGCACTCTAAACAAACAAGAACACTGTGAAAGACAGTGGACATAGCATCAATCCTCCCCTCTTTGATTATTTGCATATTTCCACCCCTCCCTCCCACCACCTCTCATATGTTTATGTTGATAGACATATTGCTCCCTTAGACTCATATTGGCAGACGTGTCATTCTCAGTAGTGGAAATTGTTGTCGTCTTTTTTGAAAAGAAACAAAATCAGGATAACAACAGCACATACAAAATGTGTGTGTGTGTGTGTGTGTGAGTGTGTGTGTGTGTGTGTGTGTGTGTGTGTGTGTGTGTATTTGGAAACATTTTATTTGGTAATGTTTGAATATGGGGCTGTTGTATTTTTGCTGCAAATTGTGTTGCCATTTTTTTGTGAGCAAGAATGCTTTCATGTTAACAGATGGTAAGCTACTTTCGCTCTCTACATGGGTTAAATCTGTCCACTGATCTCTCTGTGTTTATTTCTGTGACTTCATTTCTTCAGCAGCAGCCATTTGATTTTATGTTACACAGAGATTTTTATTGCTGTGTGCTACTGTTAGTAGTTTGGTCCTTGCGATGGAAAAGAGTGGGTGTTTCCTGGAATGGAATTTGTTGTCTGGACACGGACGCAAACGTTTTCCACTGGTGAGCTGTTTTTGCTTTTTATTGTCTGAGTAATGGAACAAAATGTATCTTGGGGCTTTGAAGTGTTGTCTTTTGGATGAGAGAGAGACAGAGAGAGAGAGAGAGAATCATTTATATATCACGGTTTGTGTGTGAATTTTATCAAATCATCCTCCCACCACTTTGTTCATTCCCCTGTTCTGTCCGTGATTGGTATGGAAGGAGGGAGCGAAGAAGTCTCTAACCTCATTGGTCCTATGCAGGAGACTGTGTTACAGACACCGCGACCTCTCTTCTGCCTTCTTCTCACAAAGCAGCTAGTGAGCGCCCGCCTTGTGTATGGTGTTAGCATGACTGGCGTGGTTTCTCAGCAGGAGAGGTGGATGGAACAGCACCGCACGTGCCTGCTTTTCTGCTGTACAAGGAAGGCATAATTTATTATATTGGTCATTAGATTGGTTAGTGTTTTTGTTTTTTTGTGTGAGTATTTTGAAAGAATTTTTAGAGGATGGGTAGGGGGGGAAGGGGGCCTTTTCAGCATTTTTGGATAAGAAAAAGGTGTTATTGATTGGATTCAATGGTGTCAGGAAGTACAAAACTTCAGACTTAAGCTGGAAATGTCCAGTTTTATATAGAAATGTTTAAATGAAGACTTTTTTAAAGTTTTTGAGATTCAGCTTTCTGGTTATTGCTTTGCTAACTATGAGAAGCATACATGTGCACCCATGCGCATGTGTCGTGTTTTATTTTGTATTTTACCAGAAAATACACTTGACTACTTAAGTTTGCTTCTGAGTATATGTAAATAGTTCATAAGGTCCTTCGTGGTCTTTGAAAGCCCGTGAGATTTGAAACCTCCAATCCAAGGCCTTAAGGTCCATGAAAATTAGAAAACAATGAAGGGTTCTTAAAAATGCTTGAAATCTGGTGATATTTTTTTCTTCTGCAAAAATAGGAGAAAAGAAAAATATCCAGAACAAGACATTAGTTTTGGGAAATGCCATTTAAATTCCAGTGAAATACATTGAATACTAATGTAAAACAAAGTGGAGGGTTAAAATGTCCTGGTAAAATCCTTGAAATTTTTGTCAAAGCAGTTGTATAAAGGTTGTTACATGATCACACTAAATGCAGTCTACTTTCAACATGGCCGTATTCTAGCAGTTATTCTAATCATGCTCAGATGCAAATCAACAGATGAGAAGCCTTCAGCTTTTATATGAAGGTATTTTTCTGTGCAGACACTGTTCAGAGCAAAATAGCTTTCAAACTACCCCACGTTAACCTTGGGTGAGATGTGTGCTGAATAGCAAGTTCTGGGTGCACAGATCTACTTAAACTCTGAAGGAAATAACTACGTTGATCTGTCGCGTTACCTTTTGACTTGTTAGTTTTGTTTTGCTGTGTCATCTTCTGTGCCACTTCAGTGGCCTTACCCCAAGCCATCCCATACATCTACCTGGCTTGTCCTGCCCTGGCCGCAGCACCAGCAATCCACGGGGAACAGACACTGTCAAGCCATCAGGAGCCAGCCCACTAGAGGAGACACTGCACTGCTGCTAAGTCACTTCGGTGGTGTTCAGTGGTGGCTGTTCTGATTTAACATACACAGAACATCTGGTTAGCTGCCTCTGACATCAATAACTGCTTAGGGAGCAAATGTGAATGTCCCCTCCAGAAGGTGCAACCACATCTGGCTTACAAGAGTTCACATACACTTGCCAATACAGGCAATGTTGACTCAAACTCACCTATGGCATATAGTTGTAGAGAAGAAAATGAAACTGAAGTCTTCATGAATATTTTAACATTTGATTTTCTTTCCAAGCTTAAGTTTTAGTTCAAAGGTTCCATCAACTAGGGCTGTCACTTAAGAAAAGCAGAAAACCCTGAAATTCTTAGGGGTTCCAGCGAGCATGCTCCCGCTCCTTTCCCGTCTTTACCCTCTTGCCACCACGAAGAAAGTTTTTAGAACTTTCTTTCAAAATGATGCTGTCTGTTTCCAAATCTGAGCATCAGGTGACTTATTCCACGTTTCAGTTAAGCCACAGTTTTTGTCAACCTAAAGCACAGTATTAGCATGACATTTGAACGCCTTTGGGTAGACAAAATGGCAAGTACCTGTTTTTGCAGTGAAGTTTAAACGATTTTGAGACATCAGTGTCATCTGCTACCATACTTACAGGTCCATCAGCATTCCATGGATTCCATTACCACTTTACCTCTCCCCTGATTTTTTTTTTCTTTTCACTGAAAACTCTTCAATCATGAAGTAGAAGACCAACTGATCAGTGTTTTGTTTTGGATTCTGTTATCAGACAAGTTTCTGAATTGATCAAACTTGACTGCCTATGAAAACTTTCAGTGATGGTTATTAGTAAAATTGTCAAATGGTTTGATATTTAGCAGTGCTTTTACTCTACAGACACATTCATATTGCACTTGTTCCAGTTTTCAGTCCCTTAGCAGTCTTGTCCTCAAACTTTTTTTTTTTTTTTTAGGCCCATAGTTAAAAAATGTCAGCCTTTATTGTAAGGTCAAAGAAAAGGGTGAAAAGATATTGGGGAGGCATTCATTTGATTTAGAGACTTTGATGAATTAAAAGGGCAGGCTTTCATTTAATAAAATCTCTCTGATAATATCTTAAACCCACAGATATAGTTCTTGTTTGTTTGTTTTTTGCTTTCTTTTCTTTTAATGAATAAATGACAAAGAGAGCACATATAGTCCAGAGAGATTGTTGGTAATTTGTAACGTGTGAAATACAGAGCATACTTGCCCTGTATTTTTTCACACACCATTAACAATGTTCATTGCCAGCTTTAAAATTACCATCTTAAGATCTAGTAGAGAAACAAGTTTGAAATGAGAAGTGTAGTTTTTCACCAAAACAAATGAAGGTGTGTAGTGCTTGTATGTGATTTGTTTGGGTTTGATAAGATTTGTGGTGCGCTGAAAAGCACACAAAGGAATGTTTTTTTCCCAAAAAACAATACGGGATTGCATGATTGGAAATGCCTGTATAAGGTTCTTATTTTCAAATGAAATTTATTTTCTATGGAAGCATGTTTCTCTTGAAAGACCCTCTCCATCCCTCTGTCTTGAAAGACCCTCTCCATCCCTCTTGTTTGTGGCACTGAAGAGAGCTGAAACATCACTGAAGCACTATACTGATAGCAAAGAATTCATACCTTTTAAGTGAATTCTATTTGGCGAATTCTTCTGGAAAAGATAGGTGTGTTAGTTGTGGAGTGATTCTGTATGGTCAAACATAGAGACATAGATGATTACCTGACTTTGTGAGGGAACAAGATGAAGCGACCTCATGACAAGGAGTCAGCATGAAACAGTGCAGTTTATTAGCTTAAAATCCTGGACTCTTTTCCAAGTGTTGAAGTATGATGAAGTGATACAGCTTTGAGCAGAAAAGTAAAGGAGTTTCCTGACAGTATGATGATTGAAAATCACAAGCCCATCCTCATACAGCACTGTTGGTGAAATGAATATTACAGGGTAATAGGAGTGGTAAACTGCCTTGATAGTCACATTGCAGCAATGGATGGTCAAGTATGGAGTTAAGTATGGGGTCTTTTCAGTTCGGTCAACATGTAGAGGAAAAAAGGGTCATATCAGGAAAAATATAAAAAGGATCACATCATCAAACGATAACAAGAGAAAAAGAAGAAAAAGTTACAAGCAATAAAGGCACTAGGTATATACAATTGATGACATGGTAGCTACTTTATTATCATTCTTAAAAGCTGAGAAGACTAGGTGATGTTGAGAGTACTAGCCATTGTGCTTATTACTCTTGAATTTTCTTGTAAAATTTTTTAAAAAGGCAATGAAAAACATTTTAATGTACCAAATCCACTCAGGACAGTGTGAACAAAATTTTCCTTACCTAGTAGGCAGATTACAGCAACAAAATCTGGCATGCCTTCAATTGTGACCAGGGGATAAAAAAGTGCAGGTTTCCCAAACAAAGACAGGATAATGGTTCACAAAGGCAGAAAAATGGTAGACAGTAGTGGAGGAAGACAAAATTAGAAACGGGCAGAGTCGAAGAGAATGAGTAAAAAAGTTTCTTGCTCAGAACTGGTGGGGAAGCCATTTGGTGAGTGACCTGGGTCTCACAGGAATCCTTGCCCATATGGCTACATTTCAGCCTCATAGACAGATTGCTGTCCTATTTCCTCAGATATTCAGACAGTGGTCCACTGTGATTTGGAAGTGTTTTCACTCCTGTTCCAATTAGCCAGTTGTACATTTTACCAACAATGTGTGTGTGTGTGTGTGTGTGTGTAGCAAACTAACTGGTGATACTCTTTCAACTTTTTGTTCATTATACAAATGGAAGTTTCCCTCATCCCCACCCCTCATCTGTCTGCTTAATTCTGTCTCATTTCATTTAATTTCTGCGCTTTGAAAAATGAATGTACACCAGTCACTACATCATTTCATCCTATGGTTGACTGCACATGCCTTAGAAGTGGGGGTTCTGGATTTGAGCAAGAGACAGGAATTTCTCTCTTCCATGAGATCCCTTAACTGGTGGTCAAGGCATTTAGCTGGTTGTGTGCCCACAGTGTCCATGGATCACTATCAGATAATATATGTGATGAGATTTGTTGTTGTTTTAATAATTAAGATTAAAAAAAAAGTAGTACATGCTTGAAAGAAGAAAAAAATTGCTTGCTTCATTGGTTGTGGTTTTCTGATCCTTCCGAGTCCAAAGTCACCCTTTTTCATTAAAAAATATGTGTGTACGTAACTGATCCCGCTTTGTTGTAAAGTGTATGGAAGACTACCCATCGTGCTAACTTCAAATAACACTGCTTTAAAGAAAAAAAGTCTGATAAGATCTATTCACTGACGATGTTTAATTTGTAACTATGTGCTCCCTATCTGAACGTTCTGAGAATCTGGTTAATTGCCAAATAGCATTATTACCACTATTTTTCATGTAGACATCTGGCTTTGACCTTTGCACTGGAGGAAATCTGCTTGAAAAGCTATATTTCCTCCAAAAAGCTTCACTCGAATGTAATGAAACAAACAAGCAAGCACACACATAAAAAGCACAGTCATTTTGCACCGGTTTTGCTGTTAGGAAGTTACTGTGGCTATTTGATTGCAATTCTATCACTTTTGTGTGTGATCTTTGGTTGATCTCGAACATTTTCTGTTTTATTCACCATGGATCATTGTGTTAAGCATGTTCCTACAAGGAGTAATACATATTACTGCTGTTAATAGAGATCTCATGTGCTGATTATGTTTTGCTTGATATAATCTGGAAATCACCGCCCACAATATCATAAGGGAAAAGACTTGTATTTTGTTTGTCAGTGAATCGAACTCAACATGGTAATGGCAAAGAGATGAAAACTGTTTGCTTTGATATGTAAACTGCCTACGAGCTGCTGTCGAAAAGTGTGTCAACAGTGTCACACAAAAAACAACTATCCAACCTCTAGTCCACTAGTTAACCCCCTCCCCCACCCTTCTCCCAACTGCAGTTGTTCAGAGTAAAGTGTGAATCAGACGGACAAGGGAAGAGATACACTGGAAGACATATAATGGAGTCTACTTTACCTCAAGTCAAATTTTGGGTTGATACGAATGGTTTAAGTAGTCCTAACAGCATTATTTGGCTAAACCCAAAATCTGGTTTACCTTGAGTGAAAAAGTTCAGTCCTTTCAATGTTTGCACCTGATTAGAATAGCTTAGTTGGTCGCACGTGGGAATCATGATCCTGGTGATGCTGGGCTTGTGGGTTCAAGTCTCCGCTGAGTTTCCCATTTAAAGATGATTTTTCCCACGGAGTTAACTTTGGTTCTTACTTCACTCTCCAAAAAGTCCTCCACATAATACTGTAAACTAAGGATTCATGTACACGTGCAGACATAGCATCTTGTGCATATCATAAATTCTGTCACTACCCATTGGCAAAATTGGCTTCTTAGCCGGCAGTATGGATTACATGTATACCCAGAGCATTTATTTGTGCAGGAGACGGTTGAGTGTCGGGTGGGATAATATCTCCAACTTGCAGAAGAGAGGAAGAAAAAGACTATGCGTTTGAAAAGCCTGTTGATCAAACAGTAGTGGTTTCATCGCATATTGTGTCATTGAATGATAGAAGAATTTCTTCAGAAGTAGCATTATGTTCTTTTGTTATGATAGGTGGGTTTTTTTGTGTTTGCTTTGGTAGATAGTTGTGCCTTCTGCCATACACTCCATATTTCTCTTTTGTGTGTGTATAGAAACTAAATTTGGCTTGCTATTCATGACTAACTTACTCGTATAGTATATTCTTAATGATTATCAGGTAAAGAGATGTTTTTTGTTATTGAGCAAAAAAGAAATGAATATGCCTCAAAGCATCAGCATGGAGGATTGAAATATATGAGATAGTAGTAAATGAATGTACCTATGTAAATTGACCCAAAGGTAGGTAGTCGCACAACCGAAAGGGGAAGGGGAATGGTTTTGAGCAGTGTGAAATAAGTGGTTGTGCTGGGTCTGTGAAATAAGTGGTTGTGCTGGGTCTAATTTCAACTCCAACATACTTTGTGAAGTCTTTAGAATGATAAATAAACATTTGGCTGTCACAGGTAATGAGCTATGGATTGAAACAAGATTAGGCAGTGGAGGATTGGTCAAATTTTGAACAAACCAAAGCAAAAACCGGACACTTTTTATAGCCATTTTCCATGGAAAAGAAGGAAAACGCTTGCTTGATTTCTAAAAATGAATGCTGAAACCACAGTAATGATTTATTAGCCAATTTTATTTTAGTGCTGTTGACATACAGAAAGATTTTGGAATGGAACAGCCTCAAATTTGGTGTCCTCTGCTCTCTTCTATGACCTGATTTTTCATTTCTGGACAGTAAGACGCCACATCATGCATATGGTGATTTGTGTGTAACTCATCAGAGTTCGGACATTGGTGGCGCCCTCTGGCAGGGTATGTTCACTCCAGTTGGCAAGTTGACTTAACAAATACTGTCCTTACTAGGGGAAAGGGGGGCCCGTAGAAGGCTGTCTTGCTTATGTTATCAGGGCAGGCACTGCTTAACAAGCACTACAATTGAGCGGCGTCTTCTTGGGTGGGTTGCCCCTTCAAAGACTTGATATTCATAGCTTCCTGTAGACTGTTGGTGCTCAGGTATGATAGAACCAGTTCGATGTGGGTGTATATGGGGGAGGGGGGGGGGGGCGCAGGCATAAGCAGTGCGAGAAAATTGCAATTTATAGTATGTTGTAGACAGTAACTGCACACATATGAATGAAATAAACAAACATAAATAATGTTAATAAGGAGGATAAAAATTGCATGTCAGTCAAGGTCTTTCATTAGAGCTAGAGTTCATGCATGACACTATAGGTATCAGCTGGGAAGAACATACGCTTTGGGCACAAACAAATTTGACACTTTATCTATTATATTACAGTTATTTTAAGGTGCAGCACAGATTTATTTTGCAGCATTAGTTACATCTGGCCGTCACATACCGACATCTGTGCATCGTATCACCTCCACAGCATTGTGTTCATTATCATGGATCTCACAGCTTGGGTTCTGTTGCATCAGTTTTAGCAAAATTGAAATTTCTCAAGATGAACGAAAAAACATGTAGCTGATAAGAAATAACAGGCGACACTTCTCAGGCCTCCTTGTCTTGATGTTGGTATGTCTTTTTGGAGTGATGAAGAGAAAAAAAGTGGGATGGGGGTAATAGGGTGTGTGATTCCAGAGGGTGTGTGATTCCAGATGCCTGGGGGAGGATGGAATATAGAAAGGAAAATGTCCAATTGATTTAATTAATTAATGCCATGAGCGTGATGTTGATAACCGTTAATGTGTGAAGACCGTTTTTAAGAAAAGGGATGTAATAATGAAGTATCTAATCAGTGGTGCAGTTGTTAGGTTCATTACTCACTGGTGCAGGTCCTGACGAGGGTTCGGTTCCTGTCTTGTCCATTAGTCTGCATAAAGGATCAGTGTGTAGTTGTCAGCCAGTAATCCCGTTTTATCCGTTTGTAAAGTCTTGAGTGAACTTTTAGCTACACCCAAGTGGTTCCTTGACTGATCGATTAAGACGGGGTTCCTACATACTCCCACGAACAAAATTCAAGGAGTTTTCAAGGAGTGTTTATTTTATTTCAAGGTAAGAGGTGGCACGAAAATTAAACCATTGTTCTTTTAAAACTTCATTTTTTTCTATTGTTTATGTTTAAAAAAAAATGGTAAAAAACATATTTGGGCGATTTCAAAGCTCTTGTGTGATTTGGGGACCACAAATGGGGGCAAAATGATGAAAAATGAAAAAAAAGAAAAAGGTTCATGACAAGAACTGTATTTGTATCATAGCAGACATGTTAGGCACTTGAAACATGACTTTTCTTGTTTTGCTGAGCTATAGTAATGCAATTACAAAAGGATTTTTATATGTTGTTTTGCTGAGCTAAAGTAATGCAATTACAAAAGGATTTTTATATGTCTAAACTGCTTTTTTTTCCAATAACTTTTTTCCATATGGTGGCCATCAGGCTTCGCGTTTCATTGCTTTCGAATTATTGCAATAGAAATAGCAAATGATACGAGCTGTTTTGACTTACAAATAAAATATAATTGCATGCAGAAATCATTTCTGATCAAAAGAAAAAAAAAATTACCAAGCTAGCTAGTCTGGATCCAGAGCTATTGTACTCCTTGCACATCAACTGTTGTTGAAAAAAGTGATTTTGAAAAAACGGCGTTTGAAAATAAAGAAGTTAAGCAATTTTCACACACACCTCCTTCAAATAAAGTCCTTTTTCACCAAGAAAAATGTGAAAATAGACAAAAATGAACACCACAGATGGTTTCAACAGACTTTCTTAAGCCCCAAAACACATCAAACCCAAAACACGATTTTTGAAAGAAAATGGTCAAATTTTCATGCCACCTCTCTACACTACTTGCGTAAAAATTAAAAAAAAAAAAAAAGAAATGGCAGTTTGATTTTTCTGCGTTCAGGTTGATGAAAAAAATTATTTTAAAACAAATTTTTACATAGTTGCGATCCTGGTTTGTCGTCGGCGATTTAACCAAGGGAGATAATTTGTAACGTCAATTTTGATGAAGTTACAAATTATCTCCCTCGGTAAGATCGCAGACGATTCAGGATCGTGGCGATGTTTGTAAAAATTTGTTTCAAAATAGTTTTTCATTAACCTGAACGCAGAAAAATCAAACTGCCATTACTTTTTGCCACAATAAAGATTTTTGGAGCTGATGGCTTGATTTTCAAAGGTTTTTCAAGGAGGTTTGGTCAACAGAACCACATTTGATTGATTTTCAAAGGTCTTGAAATTCCCTGTCAGAATTCAAGGAGTCTCAAGGAGCGTACGAACCCTTTAAGAAGTCTTTTCACTTTTTTTTCTTTTTTCTAGAAATTGAAAATGCAAGTTGTGATTTGTACTTGACTGAAAAGTAGCCTGTGTAGTATTGTTAATGGGTTCTAGATTTCTTTTGTTGCAGTCAGCATATATTTTCAGTATAAAAGGACATCCAGCTAATCCTTTAGATTAACATGTTTCACAGTATTGCATCTGGAACAGTATTTTGGATTTTCTTTTCTTTTAAATTTCCGTTTCATACATTTGAACTATTCTGGAGAATATTATTGTTATCTGTTAGAAACTGGAATCATTCTAAGTTCAAAGGAAAAAAAAGTCTGTTGAAAAAGTGTATATGGTTCTCCAACAGTCATGAAGATGCAACTATTTCTGTGACCGAAACTTCTAGATCACAGTTGCTGTTACTTACAAATTGGAGTCATTTATTGTGTAAAGATTGTATCAAGAAGTGTAGCAAGCATATGAAAGCAGTTGGTGACATTGTATCATTATGTGTAATAAGTATATTTATGAAAGCAGTTGGTGACTTTATGGTTTCTATTCAGTGGATCATACGAGCAGGCCGAAAAACAATTAGGTTGAAAACTTAGCACCGGAGCAGGCTTCTCTGGCTGGTAACAGAATTGAAGTTGTAGCTTTTCAGCAATTTATTATCTTTAAACTTTTTTCTTACTTGATTTCAACAGTAGCAATCCAGTGCAGTTAAAGTAAAGATTTAGAAATGAAATCATCACCAGTTTTCGTTTACCACCAGCCAGGCAATATTAGGTGGAAGGTCTTTCACCATTTGCAGCATGACAGGAACACATTTAATTTTGGTAACTGGTCACCCCTTAAAATGAGTTTGAACAGTGAACACTTGGGTCGGTTAATTAAACCATTGCAAAAGCCATAATGAAAAAGTATGTGGGTCTGTCATAGGGACACGTTAATTCTAACAGTTGGTTATTAAACATGACACTACCAAGGCCAAGGTATGTGGAATGTGACATATTCTGGGCTATTATGAGTTTTCTTAGATTGGACCGAAAGTGAAAACCGCATGAAAGATTCAGGACATACATAATGGTTTGATGTCAAGCTCGAGCTCTACATAATGGAAAAATGTATGTTTTAATCTTTGTGATCCCTAGCAATGGTTGTGAACATTTCTGTTTTGGTAATTTCCATGATAAAAATCCTTTCATGTGAATTTAGTAGTTGAGCAGTCGGAACACATTTTCCTTGATCACTTTTGTTTATGTTTACCCTAAATACACAGTACCCTTTTTTTCAGTTTGAATTGAAGAACGTCCACATATTTTTGCTTAAAAATTGTCATTATCAGAAGATGCAACTTTGGGGTTTTCAGTTGACTTGATGATTGTGCTTGTGCTTTAAGATCAGTGTAGAGTTCAAGTTCAGTTTTGATTCTCGCTTGTTATAGCTGCTTTGCAAGCTAAAGGTGTAAAGATGTACAGTCCACTGAAATACATTTTATGCAGGTCGTTTTTCTTCTTTAATTTGCTGTTAGATTGTAATACATTTAACTTAGTTCGAGCTATGTGCAAAGAAAAGTTTTATTTCAGCGTGTTGTGCGACATCGGCAACATTTTATGCTTTTATTTTTTTGTGTGCAGGCATTATTTACAGAGTTCCTACACCATTCAAAGAAATAAATATTCTATGCAAGATTAACTGGATTTTCGTGTATTTTCTGGATCAACACATTGCCGAGCACCTACAACAGACAGGGTTGGTTTTTGTTTTGTTTTTTTTTTTACATGCTTCTTATTGGATGAATAGCATCTTATGCTAGACAGGCAGGTTCTTTCAACTCGACCTTAAACAACTGCTCTGCCAACAATGGCACTCTTTATGCATGACCAAGTGAGGCATGCTGGTTAAATGAGTAAGGCACACATAATGTGCCGTGACACCACACACGTATTTACTCTCAGCAATTATTCACAATGCAGGAGAAACTTTCCAATTCACTTCATACTTTTATTCACCACCATCGCAGCACAGCATGAAATGTCTTCCTTTTTTTTTTTTTTTGTCTGTCTGTCTGGACACTATTAAACAGCTTTCATAACTGGAGGTTCGTAACCTTCAGGGCGGTCCAGTTTCTCCCCTGTCTCAGAGAATCCACCTTTGCTGGTAGTGGTGGTGCTGCCTCCATCACCATGAAGTTCCATCAGCTTGCCCACTGTGAACATATAAAGCAACCACATAGAAAAATCAGCAAACAAGATAGAGACCTAGAGAGAGACACTTCACCACAGTACTCTGACGGACTGAAAAGAGCGGGCTCAATTAAGAAATTCTTAATGCAAGAATTTACTTTCAACTAGAAATTGGAATAAAATAAACATTCTGACCATCAACAAAGTGTTAAAATAAATTCTATGGGACCATCATCGTGCATTACTGATGAACTTCAAAACTCCTTCCCAAGAGTCGACGTATTTTGAAATCAAGCAAGCACATGCGTTTCCAACCCCCCCCCCCCCCCCCCCCTTTATAGCCTTGAGTTACACTGCAGGGTTCATACAAACTTTCAAGAAAAAACTTTAGGGCCTTTTTTAGGGCCTAAAATTTTAAAAAATAGGGCCATCAGGGCGCACGAAAATGCTGAAAAGTGCTCACCATTGCCTCCCACATATGCCATTTTCTCCAATACAGACCTCCATTCAGCAAGCACTTAATCACTTTCTGGTATGAATCTTGTCAATTCAACTCAACTCGGGACACCAGATAGCTGGTCTGAACATGGTCACCTTCCCAAATTCGATCATGTATGTCCAGTTGCTTCTCCTAAAGCTCTTGATTCAAACTTTCGTCAAAGAGCAGTACATAGCCTGACTCTGCCTTCACTTTTTGCGTCAGTAATGAAGTAAAGTGTGGAGCTATTCCAAAGGAGGCCAGATAAGACGTCTTTCTTTCACCACACTTAAAGTTTTCAGCGATCTGGCTATCAAAAAACAGCCGTAAATAGTGCACTGTTTTCTTCACATGATTTAAAACTGTAGTGGCTGTTCACAACCTTGAGAGTCCACATTATCTCTGCCTTCAATGCATCAGTCCTTGTAAAAGAAATCATCCTGGAGCCACTCTGACTAGTGGAAGCAGCAGTAGGGCCAAACAAAGTTGCAGTAGAAGCACTAGAACTCATTGAAGGACCAGCAACCAAGTGGTTTTCAGAGCAAAAACTTTCAATGTAGTACATGAGGCTTGCCCACTGTCACGATCTTTTCCAAAAAAAAATTATTTAAGGACACTGCCGCTGTAGCACTCGCCTTTTCCAAGTCTGAATGTTTCTTCCCTTTTTGGCGAGTTTGAAGGGCTTTTTCACCCATTTTCCCAAGCTGAAACCCCTTCTTACAAAAACTACAATAGAACCGATCGGCGAAGCCAGTTATATTCAGATTTATCAAGCCACAGATCTTGGAATACACACTTCCCCATGTCTCTTAGTTAAATTGACGAAATCTTATAAAGAAACTCTCAATGAAATGTCAAATTTCGTTGAAAAACGAACCGTGGTCTTGCTTCGTTCAACACATGCAAAATCCAAGATGGCGGACGGCACAGTTACTTTGTAGTGGAGGTACTTCCCTTGAACGACTTTACACCATGATCGAATCGGTACTGATTCGGCATTTACCTATTATGAAAATCGGTTTTTGTTTTCTTTTCTGATCATTCTTCTTTGATTTTTTTGTTGTTGTTGTTGTTTCACAAGTTTTTTTTTTTAAGTTTTTTTTTTTTTTTTTGAGGCTGTTCTGGTTTTAGGGCCTTTTAGGGCCTCCAGCCTCTTCATTTTGATTTTTAAGGCCTTTTAGGGGCCCCTATTTTTTGCCTAAAAAGGTTAGGGCCTTTTAGGGCCCTGTACGAACCCTGTACAGGGTTCTCCCATCATGGTTGCTTCTGTTGAAGCATACATACATTCTCGACTGGCTCTCAAATGTTGACCAAGCTATATTAACAGCAACAAGCCATTCTAACTAAAAAAACACAATTTAAAAACAATCATGCACCTCCTCTCCTCAACAGCACAAGTGAAAGGTAAGCAGAATGGAAAGCTACCTAATGGAACAAACTCCACCAAACATGGGAGAGAGCTGGCAAGTCCTTTCACATCTTCACTTGCAAATAAACACACACTGTTTTCTTGCTGTATATCATTAAAATGAATGCATTTCAGTTTCAGCTCCAGGAGGGTGAAGAGTTTGAGAGGCTGGTGAAATGAGTGTGGCTAATAAACGTACAACTGATATCACCCGAGCATGGCTGAAAGAAAAACGTACAATTAATATATCGCACAAAGTCCATACCATCAAACTTGGGTTTCTTCAACACCTTGACCTTGCGGACATAGACATCATGAAGGGGGTAGATCCCTTGGGTGGCTTTTTCAATATCCTTGCCAATGGCATCAGGAATCCTGTTGCATTCAAATGTACTCATTAAAAGAGGCACAATCACAGCTTATGAATAAAAAAAAATAATCATTGGTCCTATACACTTATCATAAATGCCCATTTGAAACCAAGTCTTAAAAAAGCAACTAAAGACACCTTCCAGAATTCTACCTGCGTATAAAACACGCATACACACACAAACTATGGCAAAGCATACTGTAAATTATTTTCTCACACACACAGAAAAAGAGATTTTACTCAATAATATCGTAACAGTTCATCTGTATAAAAAAAAAAAAAAGGAAAAGAAAAAGAAAAAAAAAAGTAAAGCTTGTTGCAAACATCAACGTTGTCACAGGGAACAGCAATGGGTGGAAGCAACAATTTTTCAACTTCCACCTCATAACTTTTTTCGTCTAGTAAAAAACAAGCAAAAATACCCAGACAATGACTTTGAAAGAGTAAACCTATTACGGAGGCAGAATCGGACTCTCGGCATTCTGTCCATATCCATGCATCCAACAGAAAGCTGGACATCATAATGTACCCTGAGGTAGATGAGCAATCACACTCACTGCCAGGAACGACAAGACAACTCGGGGTCTGTACCAATATTTCCAAACCACCTTAACTTCTTGTGGTCACATTCATAAACCATGTTACTGCTTTTCTTTCCTTCATAAATCTTGACCGGATGTATTCTTGAATGTCTCTTCATCCTGATTTACACTGGCTGCTCAGACCAACTCCACAAGAAAATTAGACAATTCATTACAAGAGCAGAACAGCAGATATTGCTCAGCAGATCTCCTCAGCTAAATCAAGCACCTGTTTTGAAATTCCTCACATCTTTATTTTCAATCTTTTATGCATTTTCCTGCATGCGAATTAATACAAATTTCAAACTCAAAACATTCGCTTTTAACAGAAAGCTGGAAATGATATTACGTGTTTCTCCAGTACAGTGTCCTTCCAAAACATATCTACAAAATTCCGATCCTTACCAATACCAGTAAGCCACAAACTGAAACTGAAGAAACAGGCGAGGGATGGGGAGTACGAGAGAGACAAGGAGAGAACAGTACCTTTATTCATCTCACAAACCTTTGTAATAACTATCCTAACAATATTATAGTTCACCAGAAACACGGAAAATTGTCTCTGCCCTTATTTCATGTGTCCTTGAATAAAACGATGCTGAAGAAAAATAGTTTGACGACAAAAAAATATACTTTACACATTTCTTTTCCATACATTTTTTTTGGCGACATATTGTTCCTACTCTATTTCTTAATGGTGACAATATCTAAGAAATGGTGAAAGTATCTCAAGCGTACGAGCGCACAGGCCTGAAAATATAAATGGAATAGTGAACAACCGAATGGAACAAGGTTTGTAACAAAAAAAAAAGTCTAGCATACTATTTGACTGCAAAGACAAATCCATTGCAGGACTATCATAAATACTTTGTATTTAAGATGTTTACATTCACCACTGCCCGAAAATGCAAACATTCTGGGCCATTATAAGCTGACTTCCAGTACTCACAGTTTGTTGACCACCTCTTTCATGTCGTTGGACGTCACTTCACGAGTGATGATCTCCACCATCTTCTTTCTGATGGCCTTCACCTAAAGCAAGCAATGCAACAAATCAGCCATTGTGATACATTACACTGAAGATCATAATACTATTGATGACCATCACCTGAAAGGGACATCAACCAACCACTGGAATACAGCGCCAATTACACAAGTTTCCGTTTTCAGGGAGAAGCTTATCCCTTAAAGGTTTTTTTTTTTTGTTTTTTTTTTTTGGTATCTGGCTTTGATACATCAACTTATTTTAGAGGGTATAAAGATCATCAGAAACTTAGCATTGCTGAATGTAGTAAGCCTGATGACCTGTTGACGACAGCAGTTTGTTTATGGCCTTGGCAGCTCTGTCATTGGCTGCTATTTAGTTTCAGCACGTCATCTTGCCATTTGTTTTTCTGTACAAGCAAGTTTGCCCAGTCCAGGTGTTTCAAAGAGTTCTTCACATTGTTATAATGTACCTTTTTTGTTAACATGATGGCGGTTTGATTATGGAGTCACTGCTTGTTGACAAAGCCTGTAGTTTCATGAAACTGAAAACTGCTTGCTTTGCTTTATTTATATATGTGTGCAAACGAGTAAATTCCTTTGAAACAATTCTTTCAACGCAGATGAAAAACGAAAAGGAAAACTTACGACAAAATGCTGTCTGCTGTATGATACTGACTGTGAAGGAAGCTTATTAAGAACACAGACTCTTGTGGTACGAGTCTAATGCTCTTATCAGCATGTCAAAATGGGTGCATGTTATTCATATAATATATAGATGTACATACAGGCAATCATTCTGTTGCGTCTAGCTATCCCTAATCTGAAATGCTGAAACATTTTGGCAATTTCACTGCATGTATGACTTACAAAAGCACTGAACAGGGAGCCCTAAGAATAAGTACACATGAAGATCACCATGCTAATGAATCAATAAAATGACCATGTAATAAGCTAATACGTTAAAATTCTCTGTTGATAATAAAGAA
Organism: Conus canariensis; assembly: GCA_033310375.1. Lineage (NCBI taxonomy): Eukaryota > Metazoa > Mollusca > Gastropoda > Neogastropoda > Conidae > Conus > Conus canariensis. The sequence goes on along the minus strand of CM065720.1, from coordinate 72,585,571 downwards.
CAAAGTGATTACAACATATACTGAAAGCAGAGTTTCATGAAAAATACATAACTTGGATATCATGTGAAAAAGACTTAATACATATCCATCTAGGATAGTTTTCCCCTAGTCCCCTCTCTCAGCCAAGAGCACTAGGAGCTTATCAAGCCCGTGATCTGAGCCTTTTCAAGTGTGCTGGCCAATTCAGGTTTCCCTGTCATACGTTTTTTTTGTCTTCGTGAACGATTAGCGTGGTAATGAATGGTTATATGTCATTTATGATTGGACTCGAAACAAAATTTTCTATAAACTAATGGAAGTAACTCGACTACTGAAACAAAATGAAACCAACAACATAACTGGAAAATAGAAATTTACTAGAACCCCCCCCCCTATCCTGTTACAGTTACCTTGTTCAATGTTAAGGAGTGATTTTTTTTTTTTTTACATGAGTGAAATGCAAACAAATCATTTTCCTTTCATTGGCAGGATAAAATTCTTTATCTAACTTACAATACATTATAACAGATTTTATTTTAAAAGAAAAATTAAAAAAGAATAAAATCATTATCAGACCTGTTTACCTTCAACTGCAATGGATGTACTTTTCAACAAAAATGAGGAGGAAAGGGATTTGTTTGATTTTCATCTGCAACCACTCTACAGGGCTTCTTCCAGGTGGTAGCCACCTGATCTTGTATTAAATACGGTTCCACAGTAACAGAAAACAGGTTCCAACACAAATTACCTTCAAACCCGATTCATCAGCATACTTTCACACAAACTCATCCTATCTCACCCTTTTTCAGGGCATTTTGTCAAAACAGCCACAGCCTGATGCAATTTCATGCGTGGATGTTACTTCGCGCTTTTGTCAAGAACCCCCGCTCCGGTTATACTCCACAAACACAATTCATGAATTATCAGTAAAGAAGTAATGAAGTTTGGATTTTTATTTTTTTGACGATTTTTTTCTTTTCAGTTCATCATATTCATCAGATATCTGCCAAACATGTATACAAAATACAGAGAAAGTGAATGGGTGTGTTATAATATTACACTGTTGACATAAGTGAATTTACTTGACAGTAACATGGTCATTGCACTGTAATGAGTCCGCCGACAGTGAAGCTGCAATTCCACAATTTGCATTGTTGGCAATTTTTTTTTTTTTTTTTTTTTACACAAACCAATACTAATTAAAAAGCAAAGTCTCTTGAATCATACATACCCACCCCATAAAGTTATGTCTAGTAACTTCCGATTTCATACCTGTGTGTGTTTCGCGTAACAGGTTTTCTTCACTTGGTTATTACGCTTCTTGGTAAAACCAATGCAAAAGACTCGCAGAAGATACCCATCTGTCGTCTTCACATCGACGTGGGCTTCAATCAGCGTCTGTAACGGAAGAAAATACACATACAATTAATAACCATTCAGAGTAATGACCGATGGTCTCACGTGAACATCCACAATACCATGTCACATATCAAATTAAAGGAACATCATTAGATTTCATAGTTCCTAGTATGTCATTTTGACCTATTATAACAATTCATCATTACAAAAAACAAACGAACTTAAGCTTGGTATGTGGGATGTCCTCTGCGATTATCATCACACAATTTACACAACGTAAGCTAATTCCGTCAGTACTGAAACATTTCACTTTTGACCATATTGGCGAGACAGCAAGACCACTCACCACCCGTCTACAGGAACACCGAAACCGATCTACTTCTGCCATACATGAACATCTACAAGCCACAGGCCACAGTTTCAGCCCCCAAGAAACCAAGATCTTATCTACAGAGCCCTTCCTCACAAAAAAAAAGTTAAAGAAGCCATCAAAATTAAGACCAGACGCCCCAGCCTGAACAGAGATCAAGGCTTTGAATTTCCCCCCATCTACAATCAGATCCTGACAACCGTTCACCCCACACAACAGTCGTCCCATCAAGCCTCGCTGCCACAACAGCAACAGTGAGCTGAAGAAGACAGGGCGACCCTGTTGAAATATTCTCCAAGTAAGTTTTTGATTCTGAGTCTGTAACTACTTTTCTAACATGCACACACTGTTTTATGCCACTGGCGTGTGGCATTATTTTTTTCAATATTCACAGCAGTCAAAAAGAGCAACACACAATTCACCACGACTCAAAGACAGATGAAAAGAACTGCCCAAATAAGAAATTATGAAGTTTCTCTACCACAAAAGTAAAACCATAGCCACCTACTTGCCACTTCTTCACCATGGAGCACAGCTTGTCCCGGGTGAGGTTCATCCCGTGAAAGTTGGTCAACACATTGCGACCCTGAACTTCCTCTGCGATCAGTTTGAACTTGCGGAAAGTAACCTCGTCATTCTGAAGATCTGCTAACGAGACTTCAAACACTCGCCCCTTCAGTCCCTCGGAAGCAATTTCTGGAAAGAGATTTTAATAAATATTGTAAATGTCAACGAAGTGGTTTTGTGAAAAGGTATTCTCAATTCTTTTCTTTTTTTCACACCAGATGTATTTCAAAAGTTGCATAACTGACCTTAGAGGACTGTTAGTATTCATTCCTTAGTTACATGAAGACACATTAAAAAAAAACAACAAAAAAAAAAACAAACACACCCTTCTCTCTTTTGACAAATCCTAATACATGTATGACTGTACAATAACTCAGTACAGGAAAGTCATTGTCAAATCAAGTAATAATGTTTGCAGACGTCATCAGAGTAAAACAGAGCTGTTCAAACAAATTAACTTGTGAAGACTTAAAAATAAAACAATCACGCAAGTGCTAAACCCAAAAGACCAATCCATAATCAATACCACCATACATGGCTTACTCAAGATCCAATGTAAAACACCAATTTTCTTTAGAAAATTAAAAATCTTACCACCAATTGATCAAGTGCAATTCTTCGAACAAATTTATAGAATCCATAGAGAAATGTCTGCATCTTTATTATGCACATCTGACCACTCAAGAAAAAAAAAAAATCCCTCAACGCTGAGTGCTTAGATAAAGAAAGAACACACAAGAAGAAAAATACATACTTGTGCCCTGTGTCCGAGTAACAAGGGTCTTCCCAATCTGACGCACAGCAAACATAGATGGAGCTTTGATGTCATACCAATCCTTCTTGGAGAAGGGATCGACACTGTTTCAAAACAAAAAAGAAAAAAAAAATGACATACATGACATTGTTTGATGTTTGACTGCTATTTACAACGTATAAAACTACCATGAATATTAAGCACCATAAAGCAAAAAATAGTCATGTGAAATGTATAGATTTTTGTTTACTTTTTGCGAAACAGGTTCTAAGAAACCTTACAGGTAAGTTGTATTCATTAAACAATGGGATAACAAGCTTAAGGATATAATAATCTCTTGATTAACATTAACTATCAGGTGTGAAAAATAAGAGTTGTAAGATCAGTAGTTATCACTGTCACCGTGGCCTTTCAGCTCAAATTAACTGTCATGATATAAACACACTGAATGTATTTGTATTCGCAATTTAGATAATTACCTTTTTTTTTTCTGCGAACATACAATTACAGACCTGTTCACTCATACGAGTATGTCAAATTTTGTTCAAATGATTGGCGAAAATAAGACGAATACGATGAATTATTCAAAAAAAAAAAAAAAAAAAAAAGGAAAAAAATCAAAGAACGAGATTCTTGAGTGGTAATTGCAATTGTGGATTTTAACCATAGGAGAGGGGGCAATCTGACCAAAGAGCGACAACTCTTGCTAACTGCCATGTGCAAAATGACCTCAGGCTGCATAAAACTTTTGACATGATGCCCACAAACATCGAAAAAATTAGCGAGAGAGCATGAGTCAATGCCAAGGTGTGCCAATGAATCGGGTTTAAAAGCAATTCATATCAGAAAAAATCAATTTCACTGCAGTTAATGTAAGATTAAGCGGTCACTACTTCAGTACCTGGAAGAAGACTGATGTGTGATGGCATGTGAAAACAAAACTTTTTCTGAACACTGCCATTGATTACAGACTGTCTTCATTAGGCTCAACAAATGGTACTGTGACAATAAGGCGAAGAAGCATTTGCACTTTCTCACATCAAAATGACGAAGGAATGATCAGTTTGGAAAATAAAAACCTGGATCAGATGGAGTAATCAAGATGCAGTTTATCTGAAACGTTCGGGAGGGGAAAACAAAAAACTGACCGGGGTATTTTGTGATTTCAGGATCACCAGACAAACAGCGAGGTCAAATTCTGGTTTCCAGCATTTCCAGATGAGCGGTTGTGATCTATGTGATTGCATGCTCTGTTTTATGGAGTCATGGAGCAGAATGGATGAGCGTGTTGAAGTAGTACTTAGTATTAGATACTACAGAGTATCTTCAAATCTTTATGTTTATATATATATATAGCAGGGACCCTTAGATTTCAACAAAGGAATCCCAGATTCTATACCAGAGGGTCCAAAGGACACTTGCTTTAAATTCTGGCTTTAGTATATATAAAGACTGTCCAGATCCGACTGGAGCTGAGTTATGAACTCGTCTTTGTCTACACGAGAGAAAACCTTGGTATTGTCGGCGTACAGCTCACAAAGCGATTGCACAACACTTGGCAAGTCATTGATATAAACGACGAAGAAAACGGGCCCGAGACAGCTGCCTTGCGGTACTGAAAAATTTTCTTCTGCGTCCTGCCTATCCGAAAATCCCGAATCCATTTCAACACAAACGAGTTAACACCAAAACAACATGATTTCAATTTACTCGAAAACCAGTCACAATACTGTCTTGCCTTTTCGCACATTGATTACTTGATGTGGGCCTTTCAAAACATTGTTCATCTGACACCCTTCATTTCACCACCCCTTTGTGCTCTTCTCGTGCACACCTTTTGGCACAGAGTCATATATGTCTGTCGACTTAAACGTTACAAAATACAAGATCTGCAAGGTGAAATCGACTCTAATCGGCACTAATCTTGAAACGTGATCTGTGGATCACATGAAACCAGCACTGGATTCATATCCAAACAAATCATTGAAACGGCGAGCCATCTTCACATTGCATGTACTTCGCTACATTCTAGAATATCAACAAAAATGAATAAAAATAGTATAAGGTAACTTACACCTTCTTCTTTGCTCCTTTTTTGCCACCTTTGGTCAGTCGTTTATTCTTGCCCACCGCCATGGTGCACTAGTATTCACAGGAAAAGGAAGCGACTGAAAGCGGAAGCAGGAATATGGGAAGAAGTTAGGGAGGTCACTCTGCAGTCATTTCCAAACCGGAACTACCTTGGTTTTGGCCTCTACTGGTTGATGTCCACAGTTACAGTTTATGCAACAAAAATATTCTCAATTGCACTCAAAGCTGCACATGGCATATGGGAAAAGACTAGTCCTTGCAGAAACAAATTCATTCCACAGTTTATATTTCATCTGACTTTAGACAGATTAGGTGTTCGATTGTTTCTATGTGATTGTTGCTGATGCTGATATCCAGTGAAGAGATGTTGCTGGTACCCAGCAGCGGCAGTAAATTTGATAGTTGGAGGCTGCTGGTTTAGACACACCAGAAATTTGCACAACTACATATCTCCCTTGAACCAGAACATCGCGATGTCGTCGTTGACAAGTCAGAGCCATATACAGTTGTCTCCACTTGTCACGGGGATGCGAACTAGAGACTCCTCTCCAACTATCTCATGGAGGTACTGGCTACAGAAGAAGCCGTAAAGTGCCCATGGCTATTCCCAGAGTCTGGACGAAAATCTGGCCATCGAATCCAAAGATCTTTTCTTTGAAACATGTTGTATAGTAACTAGGTCCAACAGCCCTGAAGAGGAGGAGTCATTTATTTTCACTGTTGAGAGGACGAAGCCAACCTCAGGATGAAAGATGTTGGTATAAAGATATGTAACATTTATGGTGACAAACAGGGAATCGTTTGCTTTATGAAAACAACAACAACAACAACAACAACAACAACAACACGGCTGTATAAGGTGAGACTGTCCAAAATTAATTAGAGCTCAAGTAGCCATGATTTTCGAGTCCTGTGGATGTTTTCATTGCAATGCTCTCCCACTTGTAACTTTTGGTTAGACATACTTTTTAAAAAATCTATAAATCCTTAAATAAAAACATTTAAACACATTCCGATGGTCTACAGTTTTTAAGTTACCATTTTTCTGCTAATTTTTTTTTATACTTACCATTCCACACAAAGATGAAATTTTTTTTTTTTTTCAGTGTGGCAGTATAAATTACATTGCAACATTCAGGGTGCATGAGTTAAAATAGAATGGAAGATTTGAGAACAGCGACCCTTTGGACTGGCATTTTAGCTCTGCTAAACCCAATGAAATACTAATCGGGACTTTATCTTCTTTTTTGTTTTTATTGATTACATTCCCACTGTTTGAATTATTCTGCTGCACTTGCATACACTTAATAACTCCCCTTTACATTTAGCTTTCCTACTGAATCATAGAAACAATGCAGCCTTCTCCTTGTAAGATTTTGCAATTTGTTACTTTTTAATTTGATGCACCAAGAAAAAAAAGTAATTATCTGCCCGTTTTTAGCGAATTGCGCACGGAAAATATAGCAATGTTACCTTTTGTTGATAACATGCCTGAAAATTGTGACATTGCCACACTAACTTTTCTCGTTTTGCAATAGTTTATGTTGTTCATGGCCCAGCTAATCCTGAGGTGGCTAATCAGTGCTGTCATGTTGTCAAAGTAAACTCTTTATTAAGTTGTTAAAAGGAAGAAAGGAGAACCAAAATATCTTCATTAAACCCGATTTTAAAAAAAACTGCAGTACTGCATTGTTACGTTAAAACTATGCATCAGAAACTTATCTGGTCTGAATCCTTTGTTCAGCTAGCTACCGTCTTTGTTCAGAATAAAGTCCAAATGATTGAAATGATCGATTTCTTCCACTTCAGGTTTGTTAATCGAGATGTTGACCACTGATTATTGTCTGCAGTTGTGGAACAAAACATTTGACTTTCCCGAGAGTTGGCATCCATTTCGTCCGAATTTGGTTTCTTACCTTGCTCCATTTTGGTTTGCAACCTTTCATTATTTTCACACACCTATAAAGTAACAACTTTAAAAGAAAAATATTTTCTAAATGGATCTCTGACGTTTTAGCTAATTGTGTGCAGCGGCAGTGATTTAGTGATTTGTGTATCTGATCTAGTCCATCTGGTTCCTGGTGTCTTTACTCAGTGAAGAATTAAACAAGAATTCTTTGATTGAGGAGTTCAAGTGTTGTTGAGACTGATCTTCGCACTCCATCGTTTCTTGGCTACATTCACTTGACTAACATAGTTTTTTTTCATGAATAGTTGATTAGTTTCTGTGTGGCATGTTGTAAATTCACTATTGACTTGACCGATACTTAAGTGTGTGTGTGTGTGTGTGTGTGTGTGTGTGTGTGTGTGTGTAAACTGGTAGTTATGCCGAGTACCGCTACTTTACACACACATCTTCTCCGGACGTCCAATTTCAGCCGACGTCCACAGAATTTTTTTTTGCAGCAGATCGTTTCACAAACAGTCAGGCTGAGTACCCATGCAAAAAATTGGCCAAAAATATGGACAGCCCACAAAACATCTGTGTTTGATCAAAGTCGTCTCCCTAATAAGATTTGACATGTGTATTGCGAAGTCTACAGTCGTGCGAGCAAGTAGCGAAATATAGATGTGGGTGAGTTTGAAATGTTTTGCTAATTACCAAAAGTTTCAATTTTAATGTTGTACCAAAAAAAAAAAAAAAAAAAAAAAAACAAGGAAGAACAAAGTAGAAACAATGTGTCAGCAAAAAATGAATGTTGTGAAAAGGAAGCAGTGACAGTAAGCACAGCGAAGCTTCCTTTCAAGGGCCCCACTCTTTTGCTTGTAGACCTTTTCTCACTGTGCTAGCCGCTAGGTTTTCCTTATTCTATAGCATTTTCATCAAGCCCCCTTTTCCCCTGACCCATCCCCATCCTCATTCCCAACCCCCTCCCCCTCCCCCTACTTCCGCTCTTCCCTGTCTCACTTCAAAATGACCACCCCCTCCGCCTGGCAACCAGTCTCCTTCCTCCCTCCTTCATCTCCCGTACTTTCCCACATTAGCTTCCCCTTTCACAGTCCCCTCCCTTCAGCACGTTGACTCTCCTTCCTATTCTGCCTATCAACACTCCTCCCACTGCCCATCTCTTCCTTTCCATCCTCAAACCCAACCGCTATTTGATTCCCCTTCTCCCCTTATTTTGACACTATTCGTGTCTTCAATTTTTCTTTAATCATGTTCCAAAATGAACCCTGCACAAGCACCCATGGAACAAAAATTAGTTCGAAATAAGTTAGCCGTTGTCATTTTGAGGAAAAGTTTTATCCTTCTGTTATCATATGTTTGATGAGTGTGCAAGTGGCTTTGTATGTTGGCTGGAGAGTGCAGAACCTTTATATGTTGTTTGGTGAGCGCACAGCAGGAGCTTTGTATGTTGGCCAGTGAGTGTATCTTATCTAGTGAGTACAGGAGCTGTGTAAGTTGTCTGGAGTGTGCAGCTGGCTTTGTATGTTGTCTGGTGAGAGCAGGAGCTCTGTATATCGTCTGGTTATTCCAAGAGGTTTGTATGTTGTCTTGAGAGTTCACGCGTTTTGTATGTTGTCTGGAGAGTTCACGGGATTTGTATGTTGTCTGGAGAGGGCAGGAGCCTTGTACGTTGTCTGGCGAGGGTAGAAATCTTGCATATTGTCCGGTGAGTGCAGGGGCTTTTTACGTTGTCTGGTGACTGCAGGAGCTTTGTATGTTGTCTGGTGACTGCAGGACATAGTGCTTTGTTTAGGAGCTTTGTATATTGTCTTGAAAGTACAGGAGTTTTGTATGTTGTCTTAAAAGTGCAGGAGTTTTGTATGTTGTCTGGAGAGTGCAAGGGCTTCACATGTTGTGTAGAGAGTGCAGGGGCTTCGTGTATACTGTCTCTGTCTCTGTTTTTGTCTCTGTCTCTGTCTGTCTCTGTCTGTCTGTCTGTCTCTTCTCTCTCTCTCTCTCTTCTTCTCATCAAAACAAATACCACTCTGAATCTGATTTTATATGCCCATTATACAACGAAGCTAAAGACAGCGACATTTACCCCCTCCTCTATTTCCGTTTTTTCTTTCTTTCTTTCTTTCTTTCTTTTTTTTAAGCACGTTATAAATTCATAAGGCATCAAAGTAAGTCGGGCTGCCTTCAAGTTCAGATTATTGATGTTATTTACAAACGCTGAAACTGATGAAAATCGATGAATCGATTTATAGGTCAACAAAGCACCTAAGAGAAATAACTATCTCGTATTCACTAGGTGCTGGAAAAGTCGTTCAGAACAATGAATATTGTTGCAGACTGGAGCCGTGTATTCACAAACGCCTTCACTAGGGCAAAGGCCTGTTGCTGAATACATCAATCGCGTTCTTTCTGCACGTTCCATCCCTCAGTAATGGGGGCGTACTCGCTTCAAAAGCCAACTCTTTCATTGGATGACAGTAGCTGTTTTCACGTGAAAACAGCGATTATTACTAATGTTTCATTATGAATCGTTTCCCCGCCTTCGATATGGTGTAAGTGTGAAACAATTTACGATGAAGACAGTAATTATTGGTGATGAAAACGGGATGCCATGACTCATGAAAACAGGTCGTGATGACTCGTGTGGATGCACATTGGGTGGACTACTGGCTTTAATAAGACTACTATGCAAATACGCTAATAAGGTAAGGTAAGGTAATGTTGCTTATAGCCCAGCCGACCGTAAAGGGCCATGTCAGGGCTGTCACCGCGTCGAAGTCCACCCACAAGTCTTTCATTCACACAACTCTTCAGAATACACCTTCTAAAAACACACTGAAATTTTGTTAAAAATCTTTCTCCTGTAATTTCTCGGATCAGATGAAAAATGTTAGTCTCCCTCAGAAATTCAAAGATCACATCAGGTAGAACATCTCTAAACAATGTTTTCATGGGGTCTGCTGTAAAATGTTTATGTTTTTCATCATCCAAGTCCCAGCGCTTTAAAAGAATGTTTCACTGTGAGTGGTACATGACATAGAATGCACCACGGAGCTTCTTCACTCTTTGAAAGGTACGAATGAGTTAAAAACGAATGGCCAGTGTGCAGCCGGCATAAAACCGTTTCTTTTTTGCGACCTCCAGAGGTAGATGAGAGGAACTCTTTAAGATTTGGACGGATCTGGAAAAGTTTGTTATCCTTCTGTGTATTCCAGTCCTCCTGCCAGGGGTCTCCGACATAAATATTAACTTTCGGTTTCAAATCTGAGTATGGGATAGATATGTTAGATAGTTTCCTTGTTGTGGCATTCCTGGCCAAACGATGAACCATCGCATTTCCCCGAATGCTCACATGACCGGGAACCCAAGCAAGAACAATGCTGTGACCTTCCGCTTTCAAAGAGATGAACAAAAATAAAAGGTTCAGAAGTTCAGGACGATGGAGGTTACGGCCATCCATAGCCTCCAAAGCCGACAGCAAATCAGACAAAATCAGAAAGTCCTTGTTTGTAGATTGAGAGATTATCTTCAGTGCCAGAACCAAAGCTGTAAGTTCGGCAGAGTGAACAGAAGTATCTGACGCAATATGTTTTGATAACATTTGAGAAGGAGCTTATGGGCAATAGGCTGCACAAGCCACTCCATCTTTGAACTTTGAACCATCAGTAAATATTTTCTGAAAGGATGGGAATTTTGTGCACAGATCGGCCAACAATGCCTTGTATGCCTGAGAACTGGTGGATTCTTTGCGAAAAGAAGCAAGATCAAAGCGGATTTCTTCTGGCGTAGAATACTAGAAGCTGGAAATAACTGTTGTTATTATAAGCGCTTTCACTGCTCACGGCCTTCTAGACTCATAAAACTGTTTTCTTTGTTTTGACTCACCTGATGTCTTTGTAGCGTCAGAAAAGTGAGTACATTTTTGTGAGAAAATTACCGTTTTCTTGCTACTATTACCCTTCTCTGGCAGCGATGCTCAGTTTTCACGTGAATGGTCTCACTGACAGCTCACTGCCGGGAAAGGGGAGAAGGGGTTGGTTGTCGGAAGAAAGGAGAGATTTTTTAATGGTAAAAGTCGAGTACACAAAGAGCAGCTAAGATCTCTGCTTTGTATGCTATGGTTAGCTCGATATCAACCCGAGCCGCAGGTTACAAGGAAGATATGGATACACCTACTGTCACCTGAAGATAAGTGAACAGGCCTGTGCACAAATCATTTTTTTTTTAAATTACAATTGATCAGATTCATGGACGTGAGCTAACAAATTGGCAGACATCGTTTTATTTCCGACTTCTCTTCTGATCAAAAACCAACCAACCAACCAAACCCCAAACCCAGACTGACTCCCAACTGCAACAAACGAGTTCTCTAGCTTAAAATCATTGAACGGTGAAAAATCTGGTGAAAAATCTTCAAGTTGACTAGTCCGGATCTGGTCAAAGTTGTTGGCGCGATATCATACATACCATCAAACAGTAAATGATTAACATTACCTTTGAGCGGACAAAATCTACGCTAATGATGCCTATCAACAGTGCGAAATACAGATGCCTGTTTAAGCAGTCTAAAACGAAGTTTTCACATAAATACTCGATGACATCGAAACCGAAATGTAGGCTAGGGTTTGGTTTATGTTGTTCTTGTTCAAAATGTAGTTGGTAGGTGTCCACTTCTTTTTAAGCAAGACGTTTCGTATATTGTCACAACGTATTATGATTACAGTAGACCCCAAAGTATAAAAGGGACTTTTTGTTTTGTTTCGTTTTGTTTTGTTTTTCCCTTTTGTTTGTTTCTTTCTTTCTGTAGTTTTTTTTTCTCCAAATCAACTCCCTCAGCAGCAATTTTGATTTTTAAGTCATGAAATGGGTTTATGAACCAAGGATTGGATGTGGCGGAAAAAAAATGGAGGCTTTCTCCTGAATTTGCTTTGTCTAAACTCATGAAGTTCAAGAAGCAGTGTTGAAAAGTAGGCCTACCGGAAACACGGGTTGAACATACACACACACATGCGAACGCACGCACGCACGCACGCACGCACGCACGCACGCACGCACACACACACACACACACACACACACACACACACACACACACACACACACACACACACACACACATATATGCAACGTTTATTTTCACGAAAACAACATAGAAAATCAGGTGCAAGAGATGTTTGATTAAAACTGGGTATCCATTCTTAGAATTCTGATAGAAGTAACAAGATCAATTTAAAGACTGAAAAATGCAAAATCACATAGAAAAGATGATATAATAAACAAATTCATGGCTCCAGCATGAATGGAAGGATTCGAATGTACCCTGACACAGGCCTTGATTGTTTAATACAGGTACATTTTCATATACATTGAAACTGAATGTAAATATTGACATTTACAGAAATGGATGCTCTCTATACCTGGAAAAGCATATAGCATAACATAAACCAATGTAATGTCAATACGGACATTTTCCTAAACTATCAGATGCTGAGTTGGATAATCTCAGAACATCCAGAGCAAACTTTTCTACTCATCATTCAACAGTCTAGTTTAACAAAGACGTTTTCAAAACGTACTTGAATGTGTCCCCCCCCCCCCCCCCCCCCCACACACACACACATTCTGGAAACGCTGCGCTTGCACTTGAACTTAATCTGTTCTGTCATTTTCCTCCATTTTTGTTTTTGTCTTTTTTTCTCATGCTGTCTTCTGTTTTTGTTTCTTTGTGAAATCTTCTTCGTTCTAGAAACCCTTTTAGTCTTTTTTTTCCCCCTCAGTGGCGACAATCCATATCAGCTTTTTTGTTGCAATCTGGCGACTAGGTACTCAAAATTGTAGACAATGTCTGTAGTGGATACAAGCTGTCCGTTCCGCTGGCCTCTTTGTCCATATGGGCTTTTTCGTGGTCTTTATACTACATGTTATCTTTTTCTTGTTGATTGACGTTTTTAAAAACCCAAGGATGAAAAACTAAGGAGAATGTCTAGCATTCTGAACTCAGCCTAGTCTAATCTGCCTTGGAAATGGCCAGTGTAGCTACAATGTCCTTCGTTGTTTTTGTCAGCTGTTGATCACATTTGTCTTGTGTGTTTGCCACTTTTTCCAGGGTGTAATCTTTGCCCCTGCATGGTTGCAGCCCTGTTTGACCAGTTTGGCTATCATAGAAAAAGACTGAAATTTGGCGTGAAGCTCTACAAATGACCGTGAACAAACTATAGGACCGTGCTGTATTAATTTTTTGACGTTGTTCATGACGTACATAAAAATGCAACCGTCTGCACAAAAATTGAATCAGATGTTCACATGAAATTATTGTTTAAAAAGGTGCATCAAGCAAGTACATTCTGTACACAGTTGCAAGATACAAAGTTTTTGAAGAATTAGAATGGTAGTTTAATTGCCTCATGAAAAAAAAGGTGCGACAATTGAGACAAGGGTAACTGTGGAGTCATTAATGGCAAAAAACAAACAAACAAACAAACAAACAAAACCTCTAGTAGATGAACAATAAACATCTTTCTATCTTTCTAAAACTTTAACAAATATGCACTGCGTACATCTCATTGCACATTCAATGTCAACACTGTAGTGCACCATATTTTTATGGTAGTAAAATGTAATTTTCTGTATAAGTTTGCCCGCTATAAACTTATGACCTGCAATTACTATCAACGACAAAGTTTGGTTTGCAAGCTAAGTTAGATAAATTGAAAGATTTCTTTTCAGATCAGGGATTAATAATAAACAACAAATGTAACAAAAGTATTGATGTAAAACGAAAAAAAAAAAAAACAGTACCTAAGGTAACAAAAAAAAAAAAAAAATTTAACTGTGGATTGTGCATAACTGAAACAACAGATCACAATGAATAGTTTCATTTTCCCCAATATCATCAACTCTCACTACGCACATTAATAATGCAGTTACACATGTTTTCAGAAGATACACATGTTTTCAGAAGACTGATATATAAACGGTATATAACATCATATAAAATAGGCTTTCTGCCATTATTCGACAGAGATCAACGCCGGTTTTCAAGTGCTGACTCCATATGTTTTAAAGAGACGTCATTAATTTGGTGTTATTGAATCGTTCAAATTGATTTATAAGAAATCTTATTATGAGTTTCCTGCAACCAGGTTCACATTAAATTCTAAAGATGATAAGCATTTGTCGCTAACACAACATAAATTACTCTGAGGTGGGGGAGGGGGGGGGGGGGGGGAGGGGGGGTTCATTGACTTTTGGACACATTTAACGGAAGCAACACAACACTCACAATAAATCAGGATCAGTATACGACTCTTCGTTCGAAAATGATGCAACTGCTCCTGACTAAACACAATTAAATCAAATATTCTCCAAGAAATGGACCTGAACATGCTTTGTAAATCGGCACAGAGCTCACTTACTCTAAAACGACCAGGTTATCTAATACTAAACAGGTTTGAAGATTTAAATAACGCATTTTACGGTATTCAAAAATACGATTTTCATGAGTTTAAAACTCTGGCGAAAGAGTGGAGAGAAAAAAAAGGAAAACAAAAATATACTGCTTTAAGGGGCAAATGTGACTTCAGACTGAAGCACTGGAAGGGGTTTGACATAGGAAACGAAAATGTAAGTAGAATAGTTATGACACTGGAAATTATCAGACAACTTTAATTACACACACACACACACACACACACACACACACACACACACACACACACATGCACGCACGCACGCACGCACGCACGCACGCACAAGAATTAGTTTCTGTTGGGTTCCTTCTCATTGTGGGATTCAGTTTAATGAGAGAGTAGACAGAGCAGCAAAACGGGGAGCGAAAAATACTAGCGGGTCGGTGGTTATCAGTATCCCATTGTCTATCCATGAGGGATACAGTCTTCTAGAAAATGGATGCTGGAAACATTTTAGGAAAAAACAACAAAATTCGGGATGTTCTCTTGATACTCGCATAAACCAGCTATTAAACTTTGACACACTTCATTCTTTTTATCAATGTAGTTTGCCGTTTTCTCGGATCATAATTTCGCTAATATATAAGATCAAACTAAACGCTTTTAAGACAAAGTTTTGCAAAAATATAACATGCCTTTGTGGTGAAATGATAACAAATTCCCACATACTTTTCCACTGCAAACAGTTAAAACCTCATCTACCACCTCTACCTAATTGTTCTCTGGATACAGTTGTAACCGATTTATCACTAATGTGTAAAATTGCTGTTTCATTGCATCAAAGTCCTATTTTTTCTGTTTTGTAAAATGGGAACTGGTGTTTTAGTAACGTCCTTGTTATGACCGGTTATTCTTCGATGTTTTATAGTTAGTTATCCATTTTTTGCTGTTGCTGTTAATGTTATTCTTATAGATTAGGTTCGTCTAATATCACATAATGTGTACAGACGTTAAATTGAAGACCTAAACACACACACTCTCTCTCGCTCACTCACCTGATCTGTGTGTGTGTGTGTGTGTGTGTGTGTGTGTGTGTGTGTGTGTGTGTGTGTGTGTGTGTGTGTTTTTAAGGGGAGAGAGACAGAGAGACAGAGAGAGAGAGAGAGCTTTTATAAAAAAAAAACTTATATAAAATACAAATGCAATATTGTTGGTAAAGAACATTTTCAAGTGTCTTGTTGTTAAAGTATTCAGTTAAGGTGGGTTACATATACCTAATTTATTTTAAGGCCATAAACATATTTTGATTTTGATTCACAAATATTTATACACATACACTCACACACATGGGCTGCTTATGTATTCATATGCACACATGTACAGACACGAATATACATATACACCTGTACCCACTTTTACATAGGCTACAAGCACACTTGGATTATGTGCCCATACCGAGTAGAAGCCCTCCACCCCTCCCTCCATAAACAGACAGGCATACACACACATAAAGAATTTATCCCCTCTCTTTCTCCAAACACACACACACACACACACACACACACACACACACACACACACAAGCACACACAGAGACACACAGAGAAACACACACACACACACACACACACACACAACACACACACACACAAACACAAACACACACACACACACACACACACACACACACACACACGTGCACACACACACACGCACACTGGATCATCCCGAAATTAATCCGTGCATTGCTCGATTGAGCTTCTTTGTCACATACACGGCTTCAGCTATGCATTTAAGTAGTTCCTTTACAACTCCTTCATTGCGATTAGATAACATAGCAATATTTGAGCAGTTTGTGTAAACGGTTGCAGTTTGGACAAGATCCTGGGGATCGAGTGTGGGTGTTGCCGGATTAGTGAAGATTCCATCTTTGTTTACGAGCTGAATCTTTCTAAATATCGTTTCTCCTCTCTGATTCCAGATTGTTTTGTTGTTGTTTTGTTTTTTTGTTTTTTAAATCAGAATATGATCAACATCAGAAGCAGACAGAGGCACATCAGAGATGACAGTACAGAATGCGTTTGTTTCTGCCTCTTTACTGGATAGCTATCGATTTGATTGATTACTTTGAAGGTTCCCTGTCGGTGAACACTCTGACATTCGCAACTAACATGCGCACGTCCCTTGCGAGTGACGTCATATCCAGAATGACGACAAGGATCAGCAGACTACTGATGATGCCCACCCCCACGATGCCGACTGCTTTGGCGGACGGACGGGCGTCCTCCGCACTGGTCCTACGTCGGACGGTGGCCGAGAGATTGGTGGTGGGCAGAGTCAGCTTGGATTTGATCTTCTTGTCCTGGGCCAGAGCTTCGGCCATGGTGGCTGGGGCGTCAGGGTCTCTGCAGCTACATTCCAGTGGACAGCTCTCGTTCTTGTAAGACGTGACTGAGGAATAAAGGTTCTGATTGTTACTTAACATACAGGGGTGGTGTGAAGTGTGAGTGTTGAATGTCAACACCTAACACACAGCTTCTCTGTGACATGCGGGATAAGGTCTGAACGTCAACACTTTATACAAGGGTACTCTCTAATTTGATAGCGACTGAGGAGGTGGAGAGAGAGAGGAGAAAAAGGAGATGAAGAAGAAGAAGAAGGAGAAGGAGGAGGAGGAAGAGAAGAAGAAGAGTGGAGGAGAAGGAAGATGAGAAGAAGAAGAAGATTAAAAGAAGAAGAAGAGAGAGGTATAAATACAATAAACGCACACACATACCCATCACGTCCCTTCTCTCTCCCTCTCTTTCTCTGTCTGTCTGTCTGTCTGTCTGTCTGTCTGTCTGTCTGTCTGTCTCTCTCTCTCTCTCTCTCTCTCTCTCTCTCTCTCTCTCTCTCTCTCTCTCTCCCTCCCCTTAATATTTATACGAATTCGTAACTCTAATTTCATTCCCCCAATACCGCCATTTCTGACATGCAGCCAGATACCCACCCTTTCTAAATACCATTATATTCGTTTTCTCTAAATTGACTTTTACGTCCAGTCTATCTGCTTCTTGTTTTAATAAGTTTAACTGATTTTGTAACCCCACCACAGATTCGGAGAAAAGGATGACGTCGTCAGCAAAGAGTAACAGGAAATATTCAATAGCACCAGAAATAAACTGTACCCCATGCTTCCCTTTTTAGATATTTCAATAGCTTATTCATTTACAAAGAAAGAAAATATGTATGCTGTGTTTGCAAATCATGATTATGCAATAAGTTGTTTATTGTGATGAGAATATTGTTTGATGAATGGTCTTTTTCTTCATTTTCCAGTTATTAATACTGTTGAACTGTTTCTGTGTGTACGCTTGTTTTTGAGACTCGTATTTCTATCGTTGGTTGAGTTTGGCAATGCTAAGCGGAAACTGCGCATGCACTCCCTTGGCATAAGGGTTGTTCAACTATTGTCAATAAAGCATTATCATTGTCATTGTAATTCTCTCTCTCTCTCTCTCTCTCTCTCTCTCTCTCTCTCTCTCACACACACACACACACACACACACCACACGCACACACACGCACACACCACGCTCACACACACACACACACACACACACACACACACATACACACACACACACACACACCACGCGCGCGCGCGCCACACACACACACACACACACACACACACACGCACGCACGCACGCACGCACGCACGCACGCACGCACGCACGACACACACACACACACACACGCACACACACACACACACACACATAACAAACAACGTACGTTTCAAGCAAGTTCTGAACGCCAGCACGCTGCTGTTCATTGGCACCACAGGAAACAGCCGGTCTGGGAAGGACTGGGCGAGCAGCAGCGTGCACCAGTTAACCAGCCGTCGCACAAACCAGCAGCCCATAGGCAGGCTTTCATTGAAATGAAAATCGTCGCACCTTCGTTTACATCCTACACCGCTTGCCTTTACACGGTAAACAGCAGGAGAGGATGGGTTGTTCTGGAAGTGAGCGTTTACATCCTCGATGGATTCTGGCAGAGAGAGAGAGAGAGGGGGGGGGGGGGAGAGAGAGAGAGAGAGAGAGAGAGAGAGAGAGAGAGAGAGAGAGAGAGAGAGAGAGAGATGTACTCATCTGTGGAGGAGGGTGGAAGGCACACAGAATGTCGCAATCTCACGATCTGTGGTAGTTCGTGTGCACGCGCGCGCGCGCGCATGTGTGTCTATACAGGAGCTTGAGAATTTTTGTAAATGCAAAAGCAAATGACAGCAATAGGACATGCACATATAGACAAGCTGACAACAAGAAAAAAGACAAAAAAAAATATCAATAAATAGATTAAACTAATGATTGACGAAAAACATGTTTGGAACATGAATATTTAACTTGACAGGAAAAAAGAAGTGTGGGAAAGAAGAAGGTCCTAGAAAGAGGCAGTGACAAATATTCTGTGGTAGTATGTGGGTGATAAACCTATTTTCTCCTATAAGAAAAGGCTTTCGTTTTTTTTTTTTTAGACCACTGGATGAGTGTCGTCAGTAATGGAGGGATCCTCCACTAATAGCAACTAATGGTGACGCCGTTATGACATGAATGTGCGACTCTGAGAAAAAGACGATCTTCATTCATGACACTGGTAGGTTTTCGGTTTCAGTTTCACTGTAGCCAAATTCAGCCACAAAAAGGGCTGTCACCACATCTAAATGTAGGAGGTAAATTGCGTCTTCGACTCTCGTGCCCCACGTGCATCGTGGTCTTATCAGGGTAGACAATCCCAAATGGCGTGAACGTGTCGAGATGCGTAGGCCATTGCGCCATTTTTGGTTCAATGATATAACTAACTCATTCCGTACATCCACAGAAGGTAAAGGTCCTGGATACCCACAATATACGGCGAAGCCTTATTCCATATTATTAAGCATGGATCCCTAGAGACCAATACATGGTGCCAAAAATTTTAGGCATATTTTAGAAACTCCAAAAGTATAGCGTTGCACTGGTCTAATATACACAGAAGTTCAGTATTCTCCCCATACTGTCCAGTTTCCAAGTCTCTTAGAGGAGGAAGGCACTGGCGTTATGTTAAACACCAGATGGGATCGGACAGGTCAATTCAATCTGCATTGTTTGCATAACTAGGCCTACAGCAGAAACTCAGGCTATGTGTGTGTGTGTGTGTATGTGTGTGTGTGTGTGTGGGGGGGGGGGTGGTGGTGGTGGTGGTGGTGGTGGTAAACATGTTAACTCAGCATAGGAAGCTGCTCAGTGTACCTGAGAAAGATACAGTGTCACGTTCATCAGTTCAAAGGACAAGCATCATCCTAAGATGCTGTTCTCACGGACTGTACTGCTGCTTGTGTTCCCTTTCTAGAGGACAAACTGTCACTGAACGTCATGAAGGAAGTGCACGTCCAATCAGTGCCACGAGGACACTGTTTCCATGACAGCTTGCTATTTGTAGAAAGCATGCTGTTTGAAAAGGAATAATAGATCACAGAAAATTGTTGATAAAAGAGCAATATATTGATACATGCACAAAAAAAAAAACAAAAAAACTAATTCCGTACAAATCAAAACACCATCTTTCACGTTACTGCTCCCCTGCTTGCTGATGACACTGCCCAGGCAGGTAAAGTCCGTGGAAGCCTGCTTGATACTTTCTTGTCCATACAAGCTGAGATCCAAATGCTCCGTAATTTGGTGAAGCTCTCAAAGTCGTTCAGCTTTGTTTCCTTGGGGAACCACGCTAGGTTCAGGTCGAAGCATTATCTGAGTTTATCGCAGTCTGATGGTCAACCTGAAGGTTTTGGCTGGGGTCGACAAGTAATTGGCGAGTTCCAGCAGGTCTGACTCGTTCAATGCTGCAAATGCATTGTTTGCACAAACAGGCTGTCTCTCAGTGAGGCCTCAAGGACTTTGGTTTTTGCCTTCAGACGCCTCAGATTAAGGAAGCGACCATTACATCTGTAGCAAATGATGATCTCTAATCCAATCGAGGAGTGAGCAGCAAACTACATAGCAGCGATCATCAGTCTGAAGAGTGCGAGTGCTGAAGTACATCCTTGTTTTACACCATTACAAACTAGGAAAGGGTCAGACACGGAGCTATCTTCCACAACCCGGGCCATCGCGCTTTCATGAAATGACACATCATGATATTGATGAAATTTGAAGGACGGCCAAGCCTGGACAGAATGGCCCATGGGCCCTCACTACTAACGGTGTCAAAAGCCTTTGTTAGGTACACGAAGAGGATGTACAGATTCTGGTCCTGCTCACGGTGCTTTTCCACGGTGGATTTGCAAATTCACAAAGATTATGTTGATCGACCATCCATTGATCTTGAAGCCGCACTGGTTACGTGTGATGCGGTTGCTGGTGAAACAGCAAATGGTCTTTCCTGCGATGTTCAGCAGCACATCATAACCCTCATCTTTGTTTTTATGAAGTGGATCCTTTTGGCGTCCACAAAGTCATATGGTGTTGAACCCTTGGCGTCCACAAAGTCATATGGTGTTGAACCCTCCTTCCAGCACAGCCGGATTAGCCCTACGATCACGGTTTCCAAGGCTTTTGCTCCCTTCTTGAAATTCTCAGGGATGTTCTCCAAGGGCCCATTACTCTCTGCAATAGGAGTTGCTTGACGGCTTTCTGAGTTTCCTCCAAACGTTTAAGGTCATCAAGATATGTCAAGACCTGGCACTGAGCATGTCCTGAATTGCCTGCTGATCGATGCTGGTTAACCTGTTGAGCAGCTGACTAAAATGTTCACTCTGATGGTAGACTATGTCAGTCTTTTCTGTGAGGAAATGCCATGGAAGAGAGGCCTTGCACCCTCTTCAGGCCAGCAAAGAACTTGGAGTTGTGCTCATCTGCATGCTGTTGTAGTTCTGCAACCTTTGGCTCCCACCACTTGTAATTTATCTGTCGCCACTCAATACAGAATTGATACTGAGACGTGCAAGATGGTCTTGCCAGGCAGATGAACCTTTGTCATATTGGTAGCAGGTAGAAGTTTTCTGCTTTTGTTTCAGTAGACTGGTGATCTCTCTATTTTTGCTATCAAACTAGTCGTAATGTATCCAACCTATGAACGATTCAGCTTTGCTTCCCATGTGTTATATATAACAACTGAACCCGCACGCGCACACCACAATCCCCCTTCCCCCCACTCATATGACCTGGTATGCAGTGTACTGCCACACACATAAGTGTGAATGAAGTTATTGAAAGGAATGAATGTCTACATATTATGTGTCTTTTGGTTCATTCTGCAGTCATTGTACCACTCTTTATTCGGATGTATTTACGCATCTTTTTTTTATTTTCATACTTTTAATTTGGGTTTGGTTTTGTTTTGCAGATGGCTTGATGGGAAGAAAAGCAGGTTCTGCTTAATCAATGTGCCATCTCAAAATAAAATTTTGGCAATACACACACACACACACACACACACACACACACACACACACACACACACACATACACAAGCAAAATACAACTGAACAGAATACTAACCATAAACTGGGTAGCCTTCTTGATTCCAGTCGATGCCATAATATTCCTTTTGCTTGAATTTTTTCAAATGGCACTCTTCTCCTGAAATAAAAAGTCCACATGAACCAATATTTATTGAGCATCCTGTGACAGAAAAAGGTGAAACCTGTTGCATATGATAACTAAGGACACAGCCAGCCTTTTGCGTGAAAATTACAGCAGGAATAATACAAACAGTAACAGTAAATACAACACTCACTGCAATACTCAAAGCAGATGGAGTGTGCACGCGCGCACACACACACACACACACACACACACGCACGCGCACAGACACACACACACACACACACACGCGTGCGCACACACACACACATACACACACATGCGCGCACACGCGTGCACACACACACACACACACACACACACACACATACACAAACACACTCACAGGGGACACACACACACACACACACACACACACACACACACACACACACACACACACTCACACGTATTCGGTGCACTTACAGCAGATGTAACACCAGTAGCACACAATCATGGGCTGTCATCAACACGCGTGCGCGCGCGCGCGCACACACACACACACACACACACACAGATGCGCGTGCGCCACACACACACACACACACACACACACACACACACACACACACACACAGAGGCATGCATTGTTGAAAATGACCGTGAAGTTATCACAAATAACATCAATCAGGTTGTGACTGAAACAACAGTTAAGAAACGGAAATCGAAGCCATGGATCACAAGCAATATCTTGGGAGATATGTGACCCAGAAGGATCATAAAGCCGCTCAAAAAGACTGAAAGCGAGAACTATACAGCTATACGCATTAGGAACAGAAAGGAAATGAAGAATGCAAGGGAACCTGGATCGAATAGTAGCGTAAGGACATTGAGAAAAAAAACAACTAGACATCTATGACACAAAGAAAGCTGTCTAAGACTTCGTGGCCGTTGTGAAAGTGCTGAAATGTGGAAAAGTGCAGGCACCAACAACGTCCCTGCACAGCTCTTGATACATGACGAAGAGGCAGTGGTGAACATCCTGCCGTGTGCAATAAAATTCGCTCACTGGAGAGTAGTCCTCGCCATGGACTCAATTATCGATTGTCACCCTCCTCAATAAAGGAAATCTCTACCACTGCCAGAACTGCCGCACTGTCAGTTTGATCGGCCGACCCAACAATGCACAAAATAATACCTAACCCAGTACAGCCGAATGGAGATATCATTATTGTTGAAGAACAGGCAGGATTCTGGAAAGACAGAAGTACCATCGAATAGATCTTCAAGCTGTGTACCCTTTGTGGAAAGCATCTCCAATACCAAAGGTAGCAGTTCTCCTGCATCTTCATGTACTTCAAGAAGGCATTTGACAGAGTCAGGCAAGAGGCGCTATAAACCACAATGAAAAAAAAAAGCAACACTGGGCAAAAGCTAATCAAGACCATCCAGCAACAGTACTCGAAACTGACCAGTGCGGTGCTGGTACAGGGTGCTACTGAAGAGTAGTTCGATAGTCGAAGTCCGCCAGGGTTGCCTGCTATCTCCCACACTTTTCAGCACAGTCAGTATTGAAGGAAGACCTATTGTGAACCTTTGTTTTGCAGACAACACCAACGGCCTGGCAGACAGTGAACAAGAATTTGCCCAGCTTGTTAAAAGACTGGATGAAACACCTACAAGATAAGGCATGAAAATCAGGGCTGAGAAAACAAAACTCATGGTCAACAACAGCCGCACTGTCAATACTAATGTAACTGTCAATGGACGAACCGATACTCATATAACTGTCAACGGAAGAATGGATACTAATAAAACTATCAATGGATGAATCGATACAAGTATAACTGTCAATGGACAGAAGCCAGACACTCTTCAACAGCTCACTTTTCTTGGATCCATTACGAGTGATTTAAAGCAGAAATCTTCTCAAAGGCACCAAGGATAATTTAGTGCTGTTCAGCATAAAACCTGAATGGATGGACAATAACATCTATATGAAACACAAGATCAGACTCTTGTATGCATTTGTATATTGCATCTTCCAATATGCGTGCAAGACATGGACCTTTACACCTGATCTGGAACGAAGGATCCGAGCCATGGAAATGAGCTGTTTCCGCAAGAAGCAAAACATAAGACATACTGATCATATCACCAATGAACAAGTGCATGAAACCATCAAGCAGCACATCCCCCTCTATGAAGATCTACTGACATCAGTTAAGAACAGAAAACTATGTTGGCATAACCATGTGACAAGATCCAATGGGACCACTAAAACAATCCTTTAGAGAACTGCTGGGGATATATGACGGAGAAGACAGAGGAAGTGACAGCAACAAAACACACACACACACACACACACACACACACACACACACACACACACACACACGCGCAAAAAACAACAACAACAACAACAACAACAACAAAAAACCCAGAAAACCAATAGACTGACAGCACTGCAGAATAAACAGGGAAAACATTTACAGAGACCCAAGCCTTGGCATACAAACCCACAGAACTGTTTTACAGCGTGGCAGCCTAAGTAATCCACACGTAGTTACCTGAAGAGAAAAAGAGGAAGATGAAGGAGGAGGAAGAGAATGAATTGGAGCAGGAGGGGGAGGAGGCAGGACCAGGAGGGGGGGGGGGGGGGAATCTGTGGAAACGTTGGCCTAAAGATGGCAGACAAATGCTGCAAGTTGTAGCGACCATTTTGGTTTTTAAATTAAATGATGAAATAATGGTTACGACGACGACAAAGTAAAGAAGCGAATGAAGACAAAAAAACAAACAAACAACGACAATAACAAAAGGAAAACAAACGGAACCCTACCAGTTGCCATCAAGCACAGAAAATTGTGAGGATTTTTGCAGGACTCTGGGACATAACCGTTGCTCATACTCCACGTAGCGCACGTCCTCTCCGTGGTGACCTCGTGCGTCCTTAACCGTTCTTTGTCGTCATCACTGACGTCGACCTTTGACCCGTTCAACCATCTCCACTCATCTTTTGCCTGTTTCTGCATCGGCGCCCAGAGCTGATCCGAGTCCACCCAACTGAAAACGAAGGAGTGACGCTTTTGATTTAATGATATTTACAATCTCATCAGACCTGCGGAGGCTGTAGTTAAGTTGACGTACCACCCTGCATCAAAAGCATAAGCAGTGACAGGGGTTCAGTCCGGGAAACCTCACAGTTGGCTTTTTTTCTGCAGCCCTTTTTTTTCCAGTCCCACAAAGGTTACGCGCAGCGAAAGTATCCTAAGCAGCGAGGTTTAACAATGGTGTGATTATTGTCAGCTGAAAACAAAGCAGGTTATGCTTTCATCAGCATCAGTTTGTGTGATAAAGAACAAGATTACGCAAAAAGAAGAGAACCGATTTTGACGAAAGTTGGTGAAAAAAAGGTTGGTAAAACAAAATTTCATTGACGTAAGGAACAGAGGGTCCATCAGGAGAGAGAGAGAGAGAGAGAGAGAGAGAGAGAGAGAGAGAGAGAGAGAGAGAGAGAGAGAGAGAGAAGAGACAGACAGACAGACAGACAGAGAGAGTGAGAGAGGGGATGGGGTGGGAGTGGAGTTTGGTTTAGAGTGGAAATGGGTAGGAAGGAGAAAGGGGGAGGAGGATTCAAGGGACGAACCCACTATTTCGGGGAAGGGGGAGAAGGGAAAGGGGATGGGTGGGTCTATGGTGTGGATTCTTGTCTCTTCAAAGTTTTCTTTTTCTTGTTGTCGTGTCAGAGCTTGTTTTAATTCTGCTCGATATCATCCTCGGCCCATGTAAGCTTACTTTCTAAACACGTCAGTCTTTTCTGTCTTTAAATCGTTCCACGCACGGGATTAGACTCAACTGCGCAAAAAAGATATTGCGGAAATTTGCTGGGGGTGGGGGTGGGGGTTAATTGCACGAATGAGTTGATCTTAGTGACAACATGATACGGCGGCGACCTCTTATAACTGTCTTGCAGCAAACCTCTTGCACTTTGATCAGAACAACACTGCAGACTCAGATTTCCTTTAACGGACAACCGGATATGCTCTTTGGTACCCACCGTGGTGAAAGGTTCCAGACCTGGAATTGAGCAGAGGCTGTAGTGAAAAAGAAACAGAGACAGAAAGAGGGAAAGAGATGAGATGTTGCTATGGATTTCCAGTCTGTTGAACAGAGGCTGTAGTGAAAAAGAAACAGAGACAGAAAGAGGGAAAGAGATGAGATGTTGCTATGGATTTCCAGTCTGTTGAACAGAGGCTGTAGTGAAAAAGAAACAGAGACAGAAAGAGGGAAAGAGATGAGATGTTGCTATGGATTTCCAGTCTGTTGAACAGAGGCTGTAGTGAAAAAGAAACAGAGACAGAAAGAGGGAAAGAGATGAGATGTTGCTATGGATTTCCAGTCTGTTGAACAGAGGCTGTAGTGAAAAAGAAACAGACAGAAAGAGGGAAAGAGATGAGATGTTGCTATGGATTTCCAGTCTGGCTTAAGACTCCATGACAAGTTTGTACAGTATCATGCCGCTAGGGCCTAGTTCCAATAGGGCTCAATCTGAGCTGGGAGCATATCTTTGTGACCCTGGTTCTGTTTCCCGAGTATTTATTACCTGGCTCTCTATACGGTTTTATGTGTCCCTCTCCCAGGTCTGTGTTCCCCCCTCCCCTCCCCCCCCGCCCCCCCCCTCCACCCCCCCGCCCCCCCCCTTTTTCTCCCCCCCCCCCCCCCCCCCCGCCTCTGTTTCCCCGGCTCTTTGTTCCACCAATTCTACGTTCCCCCAGGTCTATGTTCTTCTGTCTCCGTTGCTGTGGACAGGGCGTAAAACACCATCAAAGAAACAAATCAACAAACAACTTTTGATATACATATACAGTAACTCTCTTCCATCACCCAATCCCCTTCTCTTCCCCACCCCCACATCCATCACAACCATCCAAGAATTAGCTCACCGTCGTTTTGTTATAGTTAGAGAAGAAGAAGAAGAAGAAGAAAAGAAGAAGATGATGATGATGATGAGATGATGAAAAAGAACCCACAGATGGTGACTGTACTTACTCAAGGCAAAAATATGCTTTGCGCATGAACCAGTAACTGGTTAATGGCCTTGTGGAATGAAAAAAAGTAGAATACGTAGAATGTAATCGATCTCCGTCTGAAAATAATATCTTACGAAAGAATGTAATACATTTAGCAGATAGGTGGTGAACTCTGTGTGTGTGTGTGTGTGTGTGTGTGTGTGTGTGTGTGTGTGTGTGTACATGTTAGTGTTAGAGTGTGTGTGTGTGTGTGCGCGCGCGCGCGTGCGTGAGTGTATGGGGGTGTGCGCGCACAAGCACGTGCTGCTATTATAAATTCAGAAAGAAATGAATAAATTCAGAAGCCTTTCAGCCTCCCACCCGGACAGACTGTCTTTGAAGAAAAAAATCGGTCACTGGCTCATGCAAAATGAAACATACTTAAAAAAAAAAAAGACTTGCATTCATATGGTGAAAATAAAGGAAATCAATTTTGCTTTATCCCTGAGAACTATTAACTCTCAATATTACAGTCTTTGGTTCACGGAAGTAAAGCAGGATCTGAAGACGTATCTGATCAAACAAGTATGCTTCAATTAAAGGAACAAAGCTCAGTTCACACACACACACACACACACACACACACACACACACACACACAACACACACACCCCCAACACACACACACCACCCACACACACACCAATCACACACACAACAGCACACACACACAATAACACAACAACATCACACACACACACACACACACACACACGCACACACACACACACACACACACACACACACACACACACGCACGCACAAAAAACCCTCACCCACATAGAAACAGGGGGCGAAACACACACACACACACACACACACACACACACACACACACACACACACACACACACACACTCAAAGCAGAGAACGAAAATGGAACTGGTACCGCCAGACAGATGGATTCATGCATGTGGATGTAAGGAATGTTGATATACACTATAATTGCAGAGGGGTTTTAGAAAATAAAAGCGCCCCCCCCCCCCCCCCCCAAAAAAAAAAAAAAAAAAAAAAGAAAGAAAAAAGAAACAAACAAAAACCCCACGTCACACGGAAATCGGATGATAATATTGCTTTAAAAACGCCTTTAAAATACACAAGGATAGAATACAATATCAACATTTTCCTTGTTTACAAAGTGCGAGTCTGTGAGACCCACAATGTTTGAATAGGTGGCGCTAAAAGCAGACATTGTTTGCTTATTCACCGATTAACAAAAAGGAAACGAAGCGATACGTACATAATAGTTCAATAGCAGTTGAGGCAAACTTTACAGATGTTTTAGATGAAAAAAGAGAATTTTTGTGAATTTTTATATAGGCTGACGAACTACGGCAAAGGTTAAACCAAAACATTTCCTGGCAAAGGTTGGGTGCAGGTCCCTTAACCCACCTGGTTTGCTTTAAGGTTTAAGAGTTAGGGTTCGTCTTAAGTTAGGTATCTGTCAGCAGATACACAGAAAGAAAACTGAAAATATGGGCACAAGACTCTCACTGACATATCTGAAAATTTCAAGATAAATGGAGTATGTGAGAAGGGTAACACGTAGGCGGAGCTAAACCAGCTGGTCTTCTCCTAAAAGATATCTTTGTAACTGAACTCAATTGTTAATAAAAAAAATAAATAAATAAAAAAAAGATAAAACGAAACGTCCTTACAAAGAGACAATATGTACACACACACACACACACACACACACACACACACACACATGTATATGTGTGTGTTATATATATATATATATATATTTTTTTTTTTTTTTTTTTTTTTTTTTTCCCCTACGGAGTTAATATTCTTCGTTACCACAGGAGTCAACGTTCTGCAAAAGGAGCCGACATTCTCTGTAGAAAATTATGTAGAAAATTGACTCAAAATTTGTAGAAATCTACGACGGTTCATTTTTTTTCCTGGAGAAAACTGAACCCGGGAGTCAGTTTTCAACGGAATCAATATTCTCCATTACACCGGCCATCGTACGTAATGAAATAATGGCTGACCGGCGTCACGTCTATCAACTGACTACAGACACTACAAAATTGTATATATTCACTCGAGATATATCGTCACCAGTAAATCAATCTTTCTACCTAAACACAAGTGTGTTTTTTTTTTTGTTTGTTTGTTTGTTTTGTTTTTTTTACACTTCAAGTCGACAAAGTGGTTGTTACAAACGCAAAAGGGAAGAATCAGCCGCTCTCCACAAACAGCATGTTGACATCCCCCCCCCCCCCCCCCCCCCCACACACACACACACACACTCCTCCTTGCAAAAGCAGTTACTCTCTATGAATTGCAGACGAGTACTAGATACCAACGCCGAAAGATTCAGAGTGTGTGTGTGTGTGTGTGTGTGTGTGTGTGTGTGTGTGTGTGTGTGTGTGTGTATTTCCGCGCGCGCGCGTACGTATGTGTGTATGTATGTAAGAACACACACACACACACACACACACACACACACACACACACACACACACACACATTCATTTTCCAGAATGTGGATGCTCTTTGTATGGAGATCTATCGACCCGACTTGGAATCAATCAACCTTACCCGCACAGAACTGTTCATACTTTGTGCCGCGAAACAATGGGTTTCCTTTTTCAAACTACATCTATTATTCCTTTTTGTCTTAGTGTTTCTGTCTCCTGTTTGAAAGAAGGTTTGATTTTCTTCTCTTTTTTTTTGGAATGAATATATAGCAGGGTACAACTTGCACGCCTCCTCTTATAACCGGATGACGTAATTAAAAAAAAAAGAAGTCAATTCCTTTCTAACGGCCCGTTGAAATACAGACTGCGGTGAGAGCACGCTTTAGTTCGCTGATACATTTCATACTTCAGCAAATCCACGTGAGAATGAATTATTTGTATAATAACAAAATTGTGTATGACATCGCTGCGGACGACGTGCGCTGAACTACATACAGACGTCCCGTTTTCACATGATCACTCCCCCCCCCCCCCGCCACAATCTACCCTGCCCTAACCCCTGTTCCCCCCCCCCCCCCCCCCCCCCCCCCCCCCCCCCCCCCCGAGTTCAGTCGATCGTCGTCAATGTTTACAGTCAACAGGCTAGGGTGCTAGGTTTCAGTTCCCACCCCCGCCCTCTCCACCCACTCACACCATTTCCTTACACCCCGACTGTCCTTGATTCTATTTGGATTAAAAAAAAAAAAAACGTTTGGAACTACATTCAAGATATAATCACTGATTGAAATTTGAAATGAAATGAAAGAAATCAGCATCGCAAAAACAAAAAACAAAAAAAAACCCGGCTTGATAGCAGACAATGTACGTGGGTTAGGCACTGTTTTGTGTGTGAATAGTTTATTTAGTAAACGAAAAGAATATTTTTTTTCTTTCAATGACAATACTTCTTTAATTCTCGCAACCAATCAAGATTTTGTGGTCGATTTCTTTCTTTCTTTTTTTTTTTTTTTACACAGTTAGGAAGACGTCATTAAGAGTGATGCTGCACTGATACATCAACGGTCACGTCCCTGGTTGATCCTACCGAATACGTTGAAACAAACGCGATTCATCTAAAGCCAGGTGTCTGACGCGGACGTGTGTATTTGTGATCCGATATCCATGGAACAAATCAGCATTCGCACCGTGGGTTGAGCTTAAAACTTGAACACACAAACAAAAACAAGTAAAAAACCCCACAAAAACAAAACAAAACAAAAAAAGAAACGCCACCTTTTCCTGTTAATGCTGTACTCAAATGATGCTGACGGACACCAATGCTTCAGTTACAGCCCCAAACGATTGCGAAATGGGGAGTGAAAAAAATCACTGGAAGCAATTCGTCGAAACACCACCATCCCCACCCCTTTCCTTCCCTCCTTCCTTTCCCTCCCTCCGCCAACTTTCTCCCCCCCCCCTCCCCCCCATCCCCCTCCCACCCCCAAGGCCACTTTCTTTTGATCCCTGCCAGCGATCAATCTGTGACACACCCTGGATGTGGGGGCTATTTGTTGTCCAAACTCCAGCACAACCCACCCGGGCGCCAGACGCTTGCACGCGCTGCTCTATGAAATATGCATGCGCTTCCTTCCTCGATTTTCTTCCTCCCGCTAATACCCCCCACCCCCACCCCCTATGCTTCCATCCACCCACCCTCTCCACCAGAAGCAGTCCTGAAGGCGACAGAGGGGTCGGGGGGGGGGGGGGGGGGGATCTCTCTTCGCTCCCCAAGACATCGATTTGCGCCAGAGGTTTGGGCTTGTGTGGGGTGGAATGGGGTAGGGGGTTATGGTGGATTGAAGGAGGGGGTGGTGTGGGGTGGGGTCGAGGGAACAAACTCTGGACCAACAACTCGCTTTACTCTTCACCGGCTCTGGCCAGACGGAGCCTATCCAGTCCGTGGAGAAGTGAAGGCGTTGGTCTGTGACAGAGGGGGGATGAGGACCTTTCCTGCCCCCCCCCCTCTCTCTCTCTCTCTCTCTCGCTCTCGCTCTCTCTGCCCGTCTTCAGTTTTCATAATTCATGAGAGGATTGGATGCGGAGAAGGGTCAACTGTGCGGACGCTTTTTTGTTTGTTTTTGAATTTATTTAAACAATTGGAGCTTACAGGTGCGCAGAAAGAGGACAGTGCGCAAAATCGATACATCAGCAGCATTTCTCTAAGTCTAGCCCATAAACATTTACTAAAAGAAACAAAATGGAGAAAAAAATCTGACATAAGCATCAAAGGAAAAAAGCATAGTAAAATACAGCTTTTGACTAATTTTTTTTTTTTTCATGTGTACAAGCATGTTTTTTTGTTGTTGTTTTTTCTTTCTTTCTTTTTTGAACTGTTATACTATCAGCTTTGGAGGGGTGACAATTTAGCAACAAACAACAACAAAAATCAATACAACTTACTTTCTTCTCCTTAGTCTTTCCATCTTTCATCTAAGTTGTCGTAGGAAAAAGAATAAATCGGGAACATGATTTTCTATTTTACATCGACAGATATTATCTTTGCAAACACTATTATAAACTCTAAGGCAGAATATATTTCTAAGTTTTCATCCACACCAAAAATTGCCAGTTTACATGAAATTCTTATATTATGAGTGTGTTCACATTTTTCTTGTAATAAACGTTCAACAGATTTCCAGAAACTTGTATATATTTGCAGCCGCATAAGAAATGTTGAATGGCATCTCGTTCTTCATAACAAAATGAACATTGAACGGTATCACTTACACACATTGCATTCAAAACAATATTAGTCGCAATAATTCGATGGATAATTCTTATTTGTAGCCACGTAAGTTTCACATCTCTGAATTTACTGATTTTCAAAAACACCTTTCTTCAGAAAATGTTCAAATTCATTTTCGCTGACCACTTTGAACAGCACTTAGATTTATTATTGTCAAGTGTGTAGTACTCATAATATCCTTTTGCACCTTTATTTGTATTAGTTATGATTTTTAATGCGTGAGGTATATCTTGAGTGAAATTAGTATTATCATTTATCTGAATTCGACATTTTTAATGTTTGTTTTCATTGAAGAAATCCAGCCATTGTATGTAATAAAATTTACTGGTAAATGCGTTGTGGCTATACATTCTTCATGCTTGAAAAATTCCCCATTATCTTTCAGAAGATGCTTGATGGAGTATACCCCTTTCTCTATCATTTGTTTAATAACAGCGTTTCCTACTCTTATATTTTCATTATAGAAAATCGGTTCATCAAGTAGCTCACAAAGACATTTTGGCATAATACTGAGGCAAAAAGTTCTATATGCTCGACAAGTATGATTCCAGAAGAGGTTAGTATTTGTATGATTTAAAGCGTATGTTGATCCATAACATTCCAAGTTTCTAAGAAAAGGATACATTTCGAGTGCAATATTTATCCATTAATAATTCGTTGTTTTATATTTTCTGAGCCATGAAAGTTTAAAGGCATATATATACTTTCTAATATCAGGTATGTTCAGACCACCTTGTTGCACACTTTTTATTGTCGTTTTTTCTACTTATTTTGTCACATTTTCCATTCCAAACAAATATAAAGCATAGTTTTGGGAGTTTTTGTATGAAGTTGTCAGGTGGATCTGGCAACAAGATCCAAAGGTGTAGAAGTTTCGACAGATTTAGAGATTTTAAGATAGCTACTCTCCCTATTGGAGCAATGGTTCGTTGTGTTCAGATATTGAATAACACTTCGCTTCTGCGAATTTTTCATCATGATATATGGTTTCACAATTGTTTAAACCCTGAGTAAAGCAAATTCCCAAGATTTTGAACTTAGGGGGATTCCATATCATTTTCATATGGGGGCAGTATACACTTTTTGATCTTTTCTTACTTCCAAGCCAAATTGCCTGTGTTTTGTCATAATTCATAAACAGACCAGACACCTTGCCGAATCTATCAATAATGAATATGGAACGATTAAACGATTCTTCGTCACCCTCATTAATTAATTGTGTATCATCTGCAAACTGCAAAATTTTGTGTTCAGTACTATTTATCTTGATTCCTTTTATAGATTCGTCTTCTCTGATCATGACAGCTAAAATTTCTGCGTGAAGGATGAATAAATATGGAGAAATAGGGTCTCCCTGCCTGCAACCTCTTTCAATTTTAAACCATTGTGGAATCTGACCATTTACAATTACAGTTGATTTGATGTCTTTGTAAAAAGTTTTAACCCAGCGGCAAACACCATCTCCAAATCCATATGCTTTTGAAACTTTAAACATAAAACTCCAATCCAAGGAATCGAAGGCTTTTTCAAAATCAATTCTGAGTGGAAAGCTAGGAAGATTTTTTATTTTTAGATAGTTTATCATATCATATATCAATCTAATATTGTTTCCTATGTATCTGTAAGGTATGAATCCAGTCTGATATTCGTTTATAAGTGTTGGTAATACGCTCGTAATTCTGTTGGAAATACATGAAGATCCTATTTTGTATATCACATTGAGAAGAGATATCGGTCGCCAAATTTTGATAAATTCCTTAGGTTTGTCGCTTTTGGGGATACAAATAATTAGGCCTTCTTTCTGTGTTGATGAGAGTTCCTCACGTTTAAATGCTTCGTTAAGTGGCCTCACAACAAATGGACCTAGCTGTTTCCAAAAGAATTTAAAGAATTCTATAGTGAATAGTGCTGGCTGGAGTTCATACTACATAGCGTTTAAAGCGCACGCGAAAAACGTAGAGTAATGTTCAGGGTGGACACTGCAGGCAAAACGGTAGCGTTCTTGTTACGATAGTTTTAAAATGTGTTACACTGGCAGGATCGTTAGGGGACTTACCTTGAAAAGTTTACCCGATAGTGAAGATCTTCAGCTGTTGGAATAAGAAGGTCAAGTTGCCCTCCATTAAACTCACAAGCGGCACGTGCTGCGTAATACGTCATGGGGTTGTCGTCAAAAACTTCATACCAACTCCGAGTGAAACGACCCGGGCTCAGCTCACCGGCTCTTACTGTAAGCAATGATTTTATTTTCGGTGTACCTGACGGCTGATTGCACAAGTATAGGACCTAAGAAAACTGGAGACAAACAAGAAACACGAGGGTAAGTACGGACAAGAAAAAGACGAACAAATGAAGAAGAAACAGGGAGATAATGAGATCTAAAGGCCCGAAAGGAGGACACACACACACACACACACACACACACACACACACCATGAAACACACACACACACACACACACCACACACACGCACACGCACTATGAAACACACACACACACACACACACACACACACACACACACACACACACACACACGAACGCTCATACATATATGGTAAGTCGCAGAGAGAGAGAGAGAGAGAGAGAGTATACAAACCCGGGTCAGTGGACAGAAGAAGGAAGGCGATGGAAGCCAACAACGGTAACTGGTCTTTCCCCTGAAACAACATTTGACACACAGGAAACTGGACATCGACCGCCAGCTGCGCTGTTCGCGTTTTGAATCATAGGCAGTACATCACAATAACGTCTAAGAAAAGGACGCAACTAGTAACGCTCTAAAGTCACAATGAGAAACCACGTCCTGTGACAGACACTCAGAGTGGCCGAGAGTGTGAAAACTGCTCTGAGGCTGTCCACCAATCAGGGGACGTCAGTGTTTCTGTTGCACTGAAAAAAACAAACAACCAAAGAATAGTGAACAATTGGGAAACAAATCCTCCCTGACCTCTGACCTCGTGCTCTGAAGGGTAACAATCGTCCTGTCTGCACCAGAAGAAACAAATCCTCCCTGACCTCTTGCCCTGAAAGGTAACAATCGTCCTGTTGGCACCGGAAGGCTATGGACTTGGACATAAGCTAAACCAGGGTCTGAATTTGCTGTAAGTTTCTTTCTGGCTCATTCACATCTTTTTATTTGCGCACTGACCCCCCCCCCCCCCCTGCCCCTCCTCCCCCCTTCCCCTCACTCCTCCCCATGATGTCTATGGAACTTACTTTCTTTGTGTTGAGAACTCACATTTTATTGTTCTGGAATCTCATTTTCCTCGTGCTGGGAACTCCTTTTCCTTGTGCCGGTAACTCCTTTTCCTTGAATTGAAAACTCGTGTATTCTGAGCTGAGAACTCATTTTCCTCTTGCTGAGATCTCATTTTTCTAGTGCTGGGAAATTTTTTGTGCCAAGATCTCATTTTCCTGGTAGGCCTACTGAGAACTCATTTTCCTGGTTCTGAGCCTCAACACAATGCAGTGGTTCGGATATCACCGGGCATGCCTTTCGTTCCGAGTATTGTGGGGCTTGTTTAAACTAGAACTGCTGGCACCTTAGGTACGGGCCACAGCAACATTTTCAATGTACCGACTGTTAGTTTGGACGAGATGACAACCCTGATATGGCCTCTTGCGGTTGGCTGGGCTATAAACAACATGTTTGATTTGATGTTGTGAATTGTAATTGCCATGATCCACAATAAAGAATTCCATTTAGGTTAAAAGAACAAACCCTTCACCCATTCTGCGCTCATTGTGACGTTCATGTCAACTGATTTAGAACGCTTTGAACTCAAGCACGTGTACGCACTGAAAGGGCGGGCGAGAGGGGTGGGGTGGGAGTGGGGTTTCTGGAAACCCTCTCCTAGCCAGCAAAACGTGCAATTTCGGCACTTTGACTCTATTCACCTCACTGGAGACCCCCCCCCCCCCCACACACACACACACACCCCTCCCCCCACGGCCCTCTTTGGAACACCCCCCCCCCCCCCTCCATTCATACAACTGATCCGGATCTTTCCGAAGGAAAAAAAATAAGAGAGAGAGAGAGAGAGAGAGAGAGAGAGAGAGAGCGTCACGCACAAATTGCTACCGTTCCCGTTTTGGCTTCCTTCTTTCAGTAAACCAATAATGAAAATTTCACGTTATTTTCAAAGCCTTTTTTCTCTGATGGCTTTCATAGATACTTTTCCTCTGAAAGGGTTGTATTTGTTTTGCTTCTGTCTGCAGCCCATCCTTTGAAGAACACCAGTCTACTGGAACAAAACAAAAGACCACGAAAGCTCCTAAAGAATTCGGTAAATGTGTCGAAATTAAATATTCAAACTTAACAATAAGTGAAGGGAACTAGACAAGATTGCTTGCCGGGTCAAACTGAGGACTCTGGTGGAACGAAAGAACATATAAAACTGGAATTACTGGAAAAGAACCCCAGCCAACATTCGAATAAACACACGAACAGATTATAAAGTAAGACTCGTTTAACTTTAATACAAGACAGTCAGGTGAAATTTCCACAAACATGTCTTCTTCAGACTTTACTGATAGGAAACAAACAAATGCTTTAAACAATCCTTCCTTGAGAGCTGTCGATGGGAGAATTGGATTGTGTGTGTGTGTGTGTGTGTGTGTGTTGTGTGTGTGTGTGTGTGTGTGTGTGTAAGAGAGAGAGAGAGAGAGAGAGTCGTGAATAATTTGTACCAGTCTCTGTTCTAAACCCTTTCTTTACAAACGACTGACAATTGAAGATTCACATTCTTTTGCTCATGAGCTACCTGTTGGCGATGCTTTTTAGAGACACACTTTGCTGAACGGCGTATATATTGTTTGTTTGTTTTTTTTTACCTGGAGCCAGCCTACGTAGACCAAATCTAGCAGGCGAAACAAAAAAAAACAAAAACAAAAACAAAATGAAACCTCTTGAAAACTCAAGCAAAAGTTTCAGAATCAAATATCAAACACTTTGATTTATGTCAAGGGGAACCGAAATGGACTGGGTCGAAGAAGGACAGGTGGAGGTGGGGGTGGGGGGGGTGGGGGGGGGGGAGGGGCGAAAGGGCTGAAACAGTCGTTAAATTGGCATTATTGCAAAAAGGGCATATACGAAAACAAGCGTGCAAAACAGAATGGGAAATAACAATACACAATACAAAACTGACGTGTGAAATTTCGACAAATATGTCTTCTTCAGACATAACACACACACACACACACACACACACACACACAACTCAAAACGATTCTGCCCTGAGGGCGGTGAGGAAGAGAAGGGCAGTGTCGAAGTGAGAAGTGGAGAGGTGAGGTCACTTTCGATAACTAACAGCAGCAGCAGAGAGAGAAGTGCAGGCGAGCGAGTGTTTGAAAGGCGATGGTGTGTGTGTGTGTGTGTGTGTGTGTGTGTGTGTGTGTGTGTGTGTGCGTGGAGAGGGGGGGGGGAGGGAGAAGGAGGAAAATGAAATGGGGGGGGGGGGGGGAGAGTTGGGGATGGGGGAATGCGCTGGATTTCTCCAACCACAAGTAATGCAAGGTAAAGTGTTGGGTTTGACAGCAATGAGGCTTATGTTTAATGTACATGCCTACACATAAGGAATTAAGAATAATATTACTGTCGTTATACACACACACACACACACACACACACACACACACACACACACACATGTTTCCATTAATACCAATATTCTTTAATTTAAACAAAAGCCGCTTGTGCCATACTTGTTCATAGGCTTTTCGTATATCAAAAAACGTTGCAAGTACGTTTTTACGACGTGCAAACTGATGCTTTACATGCGTTGTGAGTCTGACCAATTGTTCTATTGATGATCTGCCTGTCTGAAATGCAGCTTGGTTGATTGGTATGATTGTATGTTTATTACAGTGATGAACAAGTCTTTTTAAAGCAATCTTTTCCATCAATTTACATGTATTTGATGTTAATGCAATAGGTCGATAACTATTTATATCTCTGAGTGGTTTCCCCTTCTTGTGAATTGGAACAATAATAGAATGCTTCCAAATTTGAGGCATATTACCATCTGTCCAACATTTTTGAAAAAATGAATGCAAAAAACATATCATATTTTGTGGAAGATGACTTAACATTTTATTAGAAATGCCGTCTAGGCCCACTGATTTATTTTTTATTCAAATTCATAATACATTCTTTGACTTCCTGCAATGTTATTGGGGTATTCAAACAATGATCTTCTACTGGCTGTGGACTGTTATATATATTTTTCTTTTCTTCATTTTCACGGTGTTTTTTAGTTGTTAAGTTGTCAATGCTACTGTTTCTTGCAAATAGATCAGCAAAAGCTTCAGCTTTATCAAAATTTGATGGAAACTCTGAATTGTTTAATGTGATAGGGCACTGCGGTAGGTTAACCCCATTTTTCATTGTTTTTAAATGTGTCCAAGCTTTTTGCATATCTTTAAAATTTGACACCTCATTCTCACAAAATGAAGACCAATATTGCCGCTTTGCTTGTGCATTTACTTTGTTTTGTGCGTTTCTTGCTCTTTTCTTCTCAAGAAGCTTTTTAACTTTTTCCTTAGGATCTTTTTCTCTTTTATATTCTTTTGTTTTATGTGCAAATATATGCAATGTTTTCTTCATCATAGGCATATTCAAACAAGAGTAGGAAATACCTATTCTAACCCAAGACCTTTACAAATGGGCTTACCCCAAGGATCGGTAATTTCTCCAATTTTGTTTAATATTTTGATTTCTGATCTACCCAAAGGTCTTTCTAAAGATACAGAGTTAGCTCAATTTGCTGACGATATATGTCTATGGAGTAAAGTAACGATGAAAAGAAATACTCCGTTAAGATCACTGAATTATATTAAAATTAAATCCAACACGAACTAAATAAAATCAGTACATTTTTACACGAAAACGGACTATCTCTTTCACCTGAAAAAAAACGAATTTGATGCTTTTTAATTCTGGAAATGACCCAAGTAAGCTTCCAGTTTTCACCTTAGACGGCACTATTTTAAACTATGTTAAAAGCGTTAAATTCTTAGGTGCAATCCTAAATAGTAAACTAACATGGAATACTCATCTTGACCATATTTTGAATAAAGCAAGAAAAAGTCTGAATTTCCTTAAAATTGTCAGTAAACAATCTTGGGGGCAAGACACTAAAAGTTTAACTGTTTTAGCAACTGCCCTTGTACGCTCAAGACTTACATATGCTCAGGAAGTATTTTTTTAATGCACCTAAATATCTTTTAAATAAACTTCAGAGCACTGATTGCAAAGCCTTCAAAATTGCCCTAGGGGTTCCCACACATACGTCAAACTTAGGGACATACAACGAAGTGGGAGTTCTACCTCTATCTGAAATGAGAAAAGCTTCTACTTTAAAATTCATCTTAAAAAGTTTCTCACAAAAAAATTTCTGCTCGGAAGAGGTATGTTTAGATTCGGAAAAGGATTTTGGAAAACGTGCACAATATATACAATCCACAAAATCTGTTTATTCATTTTCCTCAGATCTTCTAAAAGATACAAAAATAGATGAAAATAATATCGCCGGAAAACCTACGTTTTCACCCATTCCAAAATGGGTACAATCAAAAGCTTCCTTTGACATTGACTACAATAATTTAACAAAAAAGGATTCTCCCAACATTTTGAGAAATTTTGTCTACACTCACTTATAAAATAAGTACAACCATCACTTAAAAATATTCACAGATGGTTCAGTATTAGATGATAATAGCACGGGAGCAGCTTTCATAATTCCTAGCTTAAAAATAGAAAAATTATTTCATCCTGGTAAAAGTCTGTCTATATATAGCGCAGAATTACTTGCTATACTCAAATCATTGGATTTCATTTTGAATTTCCCCATAAATCGTAATAGGCGCTGATTCAAAAGTAGCATTGATTGGTATTAAGTCTTCTAATTCATGTGTACGATTAGACATGATAACTGAAATTAATCATATAGTACACCTTCTTTCCCAAAAAGGCATTAATATTACCTTTTGTTGGGTGCCTTCTCATTGTGGTATATCGGCAAATGAACAAGTAGACAAAGTTGCAAAAAAGGCAGCTCAAAACCTTAGCGGCACAGTAACAATAAATGTTCGCTTAGATCTGGCAGAATGTTTCTCTATCATAAATAAAACATCTCATGATAATGCAACAAAAACACTGAGGAACTCGGACATATATTATTATAACAACTGCATCAAAGGTAATGGCAAAAACAATGGGATAACATCATACAAAAGATTTATTTTCTCATCCAGGGAGATTGAAAGTCTAATCCATAGGCTTCGTTTAAACTCGTTTAAAACAAAATATTGCAAAGATATTAAATGTATGTGTGGGGATTCTATAAGTGTCAATCATTTACTGATTCATTGTCCCAAAACAAAAGAGCTTTTTAATAAATCAGGTATTGAGGGTTTTGTTGATGGATCGACTCCTTTATCACTATCTAGTATATTAAACCATTTTGCTACTCTTGAATCTATTTCTAAATGTTTACTAGACTGTTCACTTAATATTTATCTTTAGCATTTGTGATTGTTACAGTTACAATTTTAGTTTAAGTTAAACGTTCTGATGAATAGGGTGGGGTGGAGGGTTATGATTACATTCCTTACGTACTACTTTAAAACTTACACTCCCTAAAAAATGCATCTCTCTCTTTCTTTACATCAAGCTCACTCTACACTATAATATTGTCTGAATCACTTTTAGTGGAAGGACGTTAAACTGAAGAACAACAACAACACACACACACATGAAAGAGAGAGAGAGAGAGAGAGAGAGAGAGAGAGAGAGAGAGAGAGAGAGAGGAGAAGAGAGAGAGAGGTCGTTTATCTCTCCGTTCTGGATGCATTGTTCTCATACGGCCAATAATGTAACATTTACACCCTTTGACAATGAGCTACTGTTGCAATTTTCAGTGACTCGCTTTGCGGGCGGGCATGTACTGCTCTCTCTCTCTCTCTCTCTCTCTCTCTCTCTCTGTTTGTCAAATTGTTTTGAAACCTGTCCTTTGAAGAACACCAGTCTACTGGAATAATACGAAACGGGACTAAACAACACACAGAATCGGGTCATCGTCTTGAAATCAAATATTTCAAGCTTTTCTTTGTCTTATTAATTCTCTCCTGCCCCCGAAGTATATTCTTCGTTTGATTTACAATCTTCAGTTAAATTCAAGGTAAATACGCACAAATAATTTTGCCCCATCGATCAGCTTAACAGTTCAATCAGAGAGAGAAAATAACAAAACATGGGTGGGAAACGGTGCAACTGTATTGCAGATGGTCCATTTCCCTTCTAGTCCAATATTTTACTCTCTCTGTATCTATTCATTTGATCCGAAAAACTGAAAAGAGGTAACTCTCTTTGGGATGGAAAGATGAGCATTATCTTCTCCCGATTAATTTTCCGGACCTGGTCTATTACCTAGATTGGGTGGTTTTCGCCATGGTATGACTAACCCTTTAATTCACCACTGTATAAGAACTATGGCTAACCCATTAATTCACCGCTGTATAAGAACTGAGTCTTCTTTTGATTTTCATGTATTTGAACATGGAACTTGATCACAGAGCAGTAAAGAAAATTCAAGGACAGGAATCAAGGAAGAAACCTGGAGGACGCTTTAATATTATGTAAGCAACGATGTCACTGATCTTAAAGATCTATATTACATCTATCAACCTGAATCTGAATCGAGTTCACTCAGTCAGCAACAGCATCGCTGGAGAAGATGGCCGGATGGCTGTCGAAAGCTACGAGTGAGTAGTGCACTGTCGTTTGTTGGGAGACTAGGTCTAACTCCAGGTAGCAATATATCTATCAACCTATCTATCTACCTGTTCACTATCTATCTGCCTATCTACCTGTCAACTATCTATCTATCTCTTTACATTTGTGAGTGTGTGTGTGTGTGTGTGTGTGTGTGTGTGTGTGTGTGTGTTGGGGAGACAGAGAGGGAGGAAGAGAGAGAGAGAGAGAGAGAGAGAGAGAGAGAGAGAGAGAGAGAGAGAGAGAGAGAGAGGAGAACGGCATATAGAATAATAATTTGGCCATTGGTCTTAACGCAGGTTGAATATTGGTACAATGGAATGATGAAACTAAGAGGTGTTCAAACTCTTGTCAGATAAGCAAATTAAGTCAAACATATTTCACCTTGCTTTAATAATATGTAACGCAACGATGTCACTGATCTTAAAGAAATGGTGTGTGTGTGTGTGTGTGTGTGTGTGTGTGTGTGTGTGTGTGTGTGTGTGTGAGAGAGAGAGAGAGAGAGAGAAAGAGAGAGAGAGAGAGAGAGAGAGAGAGAGAGAGAAGAGACAGAGACAGAGAGACAGACAGAGACAGAGAGAGAGATAATCTACACACAATTATGAACTTCATGCCTCTTAAGATATGTGCACATGAATGGTTTATTTTGAAATCACTTTGAGTTCAAAAAACGATTTAGCAAGCACACAACTCTTCAATGCCTCACTGAACTGAAAGTATACATTGCAGTATGTCTTGGAATACTCATTTCCCAGAGTTTGCTTATAGCAGTTATTCACTTACATTGCCCATACCCGGGCCAAGCGAATTTCCAACACGTAAAAATGTACACTATTCATATTCATTTTGGATACTAATGTCAATTGAAATCAATAATCGTTCTGTTTGATATCTAATTAAAGTATTTCCGCCATGTAAGCCACACCTCCGCGGAATCATATCTGTCCAGTGACTTTTAACTGATATGACCGAAGTTGAAATTTCAGACGATCTTTAACTTTCATTTTCAAAGCAGAAAGAAGATCTAGAAGTGATAATCATATGAACCAGACACATGTCATCTACATACAACAGCCGTTCCCTGTCTTACCATATGCCATGATGTGTTGGGTCTGAGGGTGATAC
Source organism: Conus canariensis (assembly GCA_033310375.1). Lineage (NCBI taxonomy): Eukaryota > Metazoa > Mollusca > Gastropoda > Neogastropoda > Conidae > Conus > Conus canariensis. Next base: position 72,542,409 of record CM065720.1, on the reverse strand, counting down.
TTAAGGTTTTCTTACACTGTAAAAGTGAACATAATCTGTTATTTTAAAGTAAACAATGTACTTTCTCCCCTGACTTCAGTGATAATATTGGCTGGAACTGAACATCGAAATACATGCAAATGTTGTAAAACTCATAGAATCTTATTGTCTGAAATTATTCCTTACCTTTTGGTTTAGCTCTCCTAGCAGTGTGCATTAACGAGAAAAAAAGGACAGCTGCTTTATAGCGATAGAAGCAATATATTTTAAACTTATAAATTTCTTAACGTGAACATGAGTGCCTTACCCTAGTTTATAGTCAGAGAGAGAGAGAGAGAGAGAGAGAGAGAGAGAGAGAGAGAGAGGGAGAGCAAAATTATTGGGGACAAAACAGGATGGCAGGGATACAAGTATGCTTTATGTGCAGAGTGAAACCGAAAAGATCAGTCACTTACCTTCATATCTGGCGAAGCAACAAAGTCAAACCGGAGTCTCTCATAGGACGACAAGAACGGACTCGTTCGATGGTATGCTAAATCTGAAAACAAAATGCCAGATAACCAACAGAGAGACCTCCGGTTCTCAGGACAGCCTGTGCACTGAACCTACAGTGTCGCCGAAGTCAAACTGCAGACAGGTCTGACGCATATCGAAGTTAAACCTGGTGTCCCCGATACGGTTCCCTTCGCTGCACGTGCCCCCATCAGCCAATCAACGCTGTGCATGCTTCAGACTGCAGGCCACTCCCACAAGGCAGTAAAGCCAATGCTGCCGGAATGCAGCTCTTTGTAATGTTGTCATGAAAGGTTGATAAGAAATGATGAATATTACATGTATTTCTTAGTTCCTTTCAAAAACGTTCGTTGTTGAGAGACTTGTGAGCGTAAAATGAAGTTTTTCTCCTTTTTTTTCATTAGGAAACTGATTCTCATTTTTTCTGAAACAACGTTTACTTGACTTATTGTATGGATTGACTCCGTACGCATTTTTTCATCGGTGTAATGATTTTATTCCGGATTTTCATGTATATGGCTGGGGTTAAATTCAACATTGCCGTATTCATATATTTCCTTTTTTGACAGGTTATAGTGATTCTGTTGACATGGAATCTAGCATGATGATGATGATGATGATGATGATGATGATGATGATGATAATAATCTTCGCTTAGAGACCAAGCTTTAATCGCTTTACAATTCACGCTTACACAACAAGCTGCCTGCCTGAATAGAGTCGATTGAAGAGCTGCCTGCTGGCATTCATCGTTCCCGTGTCATTCAGTCGAATATCAGCCACTCAGACTTTCCGTTACTCTTCAGAATTTATGCAGGATGCATGCTGTGTGAATACTTGTCATTCAAAACAACGGTCAGACTGGCCTTCTCTTTTGTAAACTGCGACGGAATTTTGTGTGCGCACAAGATCTTATGCGTGCGTTCACACACGGAGCCTCGGTTTAAAGTCTCGTTCAAATGGGAATGGAGTCAGAACCTATCTTAACTCCGAGGGGAAAATCCCGCCATACCGAAACGACCCGGTAAAGATTCAGCCCGCAGCCCCAGGATCACCGGGATCACGAGTCCTGCGTTCTACGTACTGAGCTATTTCAGCCCCGATCATAACTGTCAATCAGATTTGTCCAGACTTTTCAGTTAGAATAATCTTGCACAATGGCGTGTGCCTCAAAAATGCAAGAAACAGCAAAATGAACATAGTCAAATGAATGATATTTATCCATAGTCAAATAAATAATATTCATCCACCTAAGAACATATCAACTTAACATCTTATAGACTACAACTGCCAATGAAGAGATTTTTTTAATAAGATATTCAATAGATAAGTCATACTACAGAGTCATATACTGCACCTCTCACCCCACATACCTGCAGACTGAAAAACATTTTATTTCCATCATGGAACACAAATCCCATCCGCTAAAGAACAGGTGCGTGTACACTCATAAAGCATACGACCATTTTCATTCAATGTCATGCTATTCAAAACGAAAGTTTATATGACTGATTGTATGGACAGACGGAGCATGCATTTTTCTATAGAGGTGACCACTTTGTCCCTCAATCTGTGTGTTCATCTATGATGAGCTTCAACATGCCACCTCCACCTTCCTTTCATTTTTTTTCCCAAACCATTCCATTGTTTTCAGACACGAAACCTGGCATGATGCTAGACATGAATCAGATCTTTCCAGTCATCTCAGAATGGTCCACACATGGACCATCGTCACACAAATTTAAGAAATGTATTACCAAAAGGAGCGCTGTAAAACTA
>CM065720.1:72522638-72535138 GCA_033310375.1 Conus canariensis | reverse complement strand
GTGTCACCCCTTCTGGTTAACTGCAAATTTGAAAGCTGATACTATTACAGCGTCAGTGCATGATACAAAATGTTTAAGGACAGCAGGAGTGAAAAAGATTAGAATATGTATGTTTGTTTTTGCACTCGAATTTCTAACATTGTTTGTTCCTGCACTCGAATTTCTAACATCTGCACAAACTTTAACATGTCGTTTCTAAACAATGATAATATTTCATCAGCTGCAATTTTTTTGTTTGAATATTGTCGTCAAACATACAACGCTCGAGTGTAAGCTTTTTTAATCGCAGGGCTAGTTTTCCTTACTCTGTCGTTAACAAATTGTACAACTTGTAGTTACGCAAATTATGGTACGATTTACATGATACGTAATAGAATTTCCTACCACTTCATAAAATTGATAGATGGACTAAGTTGTTTATGGAACATCTGGGAAAATTCTTCCTTTTGAGAGTGAATACATGCGGTAGTATTATATTCTTGGGTTTTGTTTGTCTTTCTTTCTTCTATTTTTATTTTATTTTATTTTTTGTCAATTCACAACTTTACATCTAAAATCCAGGCTCCCTTCCCGGGTACGTAATTTCACAATACGGTAAAAGTATCATTATTTTCTGTTATTGTTAATTGGCTTACCTGTTGAGATGACATTTCCCAGTTTTTATTTCTTCTTGTTCTTTTTGTGTGTACTAAATATATGCTGTACACCGGACATTCGTGCGTTTTAAAAATTACAAGAACAATCAAGAAACCAAGTCTGTGACATTTCCAGCCTTCCGTGTCATTTGGCTAAGACTGGATAAATCTTAACAAAGGAGAAAGTGGTTTTCCTTTTCGCGATCAGCCTACTTCAGCTGGGATTATAAAATTAGAAGTAAAGGATTGCAAGGAGCGGATTATTTGCATTTGATGAACCAGTTTGACAGTATATAATTTAATTTCAAAAGTGTTTGTGGCGTTTAATGTTCAATTGTTGTATGCTTTGTCATTCAGAAGGAAGGTGTTATTGAGACCACGGCTATTCTTTTCTGTTCATCGCAAAAAAAGCACTGCAGATGATGGTCACAGTTTTCCATATTAACCGGTTGTTTAGTGTCTTAAGTTGTCTGAAATGAAAGGTCTGACGACAATTGCTGTTTTATGTCCTCTGTTCTGTTTGGATAGTGGTATGATACATTTAGCAAACCGGTTTTGGATACTGAATCACTTTACGCAATTTCATTTTTTTGCTTATAACTCGTTAAAATCTAATTTTCTTGAACCTCGCCCAGTGGGACCTAAGCTTGTTGCCTACTCTGTTAAAATCAAAGTGTAAAATTTCATAACAAAGTTAGGAAATTCTTGTATCCAGCGGGTAAGAAGGGGCAGGCGATGAGACAATATCCAAGCATGTACACTACTTTACTGTTCCTTTTCACGAAACACTCTCAGATTTGTCATCAGCATGCGTAAATCCCTTGCGAGTGACGTCATATCCAGAATGACGACAAGGATCAACAGACTACTGATGACGCTCACCCCCACGATGCCGACTGCTTTGGCGGACGGGCGGGTGTCCTCCGCACTGGTCTTACGCCGGACGGTGGCCGAGAGATTGGTGGTGGGCAGAGTCAGCTCGGATTTGATCTTCTTGTCCTGGGCCAGAGCTTCAGCCATGGTGGCTGGGGCGTCAGGATCTCTGCAGTTACATTCCAGTGGACAGCTCTCGTTCTTGTAAGTCGTGACTGTGGAATAAAGGTTCTAATTGTTACTTAACATACAGGGGTGGTTGTGAAGTATGGGTCTTGAATGTCAATACTTAATGCACGGCTACTCTGTAAAATATGGTACAGGTTGTGAATGCTAACACTCAGTACAAGAGAACTCTGTGTGAGAGGACTCTGTGAATGTCAACCCACAAATCACGGGCATATTAAGAGCTGTGTGTCATGAATATCAAAACTTAATACGAGGGCCACCCCATAAGTTATCGGATGCGCAGAAACCACTCACGTCATAATTTCAATTTTTATATCATCATCACAAGCGATGTCTTAATAGCTATGACACAAAAAATGATAAAAATCGTCAGAGCCAAATTTGTTCTAGACAGTAAAATGGATGGCAAGGAGGACGGTTTTCAAAGTGTTGCAGAGAGCCTGTGTTGGAGAGATTTTCGTGCCATGATTTATTATGACTATCTTCAAAGGAAGCCTTTCAAGGAAAGTTTTATAAGTTTGACAAACTGTTTTGGCGACAAGGCTCCATCATTATCCACAGTCCATAGGTGGTTCAAAGAATTTCAGTTTGGTACAATGTCGTTGGAAGATCGTGACCGTTGTGGACGTCCAGTTTCAGTTACTACCGATGGGAACGTGAGCACAGTGAAGGCCATGATTACAGAAAATCCTCGAATCACGGAGGATGAACTCAAGGATACTCTAAACCTTTCATCAGGAAGCTTAGACCGCATTCTTCGGCACAATCTCTCTGTACGGAAGCGTTGCGCCCGTTGGGTGCCCCACCAGCTGACTGGGGAGCAGATGAGGGCTAGGGTTGAATGGTGCCACTTTATGCTGCAAAATTTTGACGGAGGAAGATCAGATAGGGTCTCCAATATCGTCACAGGTGACAAAACCTATGTTTACCAGTATGACCCGAAACAAAGCAGTAGTCGTCAGTTTGACTGTTTCCAGGGGAAACCTCACCTGTGAAATTTAAGAGATCAAGAAGCTGCACAAAGCAAATGATTGCAGTTTTCTTCGCAAGATCCGGCCATGTGACTACTGTACCGCTTCTGGGAAGAAAGACAGTGAACGCTGAATGGTACATCAACACCTGCCTGCCAAAAGTGTTCGAGGCTTGGAGTGCACGGCGACCACGGACCGGTATCCGCCACCTACTCCTCCACCACGACAACGCCAGCGCCCACACGGCAGCTGCAACTTTAGACTTCTTGCAAGAGAACAGCGTGCAGCTCGTCACTCATCCTCCGTATTCTCCTGACCTAGCCCCTTGTGACTTCTTTTTGTTCCCTCGTTTGAAAAAACAACTGAAAGGAAAGCCGTTTGAGAGCCCTGAAGATGCCCGAGCGTTTGCCGAGGGCTTGATTTCTGGTATACCTAAGTCGGAGTGGGCTGGGGTGATGGATTCGTGGTTTAGAAGGATGCAAAAGTGCATACACGCTGATGGAGGATACTTTGAAAAGATGGGCTAGGTAAGAAATGCCGGTGTACTTCCATCTTTTCCCATCCGAGAACTTATGGGGTGGCCTTCGTATAAGGTACATAATATGGTGAATGTCAAAACGCAAACTAAAGTACATTATGAAATATAAATCTTAAATGTCAACACTAAAACATAACAGTGCTCTGTAATATGTTCGTCCCCCACATCTCTTAATACAAAAGATACTCTGTGAAGTACAAACCTGTGTGCCTACACCACAGTGGACCTAGCATGGCCCCTCGACAACTGGCAACTGCTTGTTTGATCAATTTAGTCAGTTCCCTGACTGTGACAATAGTCTGTGTTTGCAGTCTAAAAGCTGCATCGTGCACAATTTCTTCCTTTGTGCGGAAGCATATACAATTTACTTAGAACCGGTTTCAGATATGTGTATAAGAGAGTAAAAAATTGATTTATGTGGGTGCACAACAAATTTCAGTCTTTTTCGCCAAAACATCCTATGTTTCATGTTATCCGAGCATTCCCTTTCTGAATTACTGAGCAACAAACGTAACTCAATAGAAATGGTAGAAAACCCAAAAGATGAAGATGAACCATTACAGATTTCAACAAGTGAAGGGTCCTGGGTGGCACACAAGCTACTGAAAAAGTTGTAACATCATAAAGTTTACTTCTCTAAGCAAGCTTGAATTATTAGTTTAAATAGCCATTAATATGATCAGAAAATGGGAATCTTTTAGGTTAACACACAGATGAAAAGGATTTTTACCCAAGTCAAAGTTTTAATGCTGAAGTTGTAAAACCAGACCGGGAAATTGCCTATTTCGACTCATATGTCATGAATACTCACAACAACTGCAAGTATGTTTAGACAGAAAATCAATCCTTTTGTTTTGTACAGGTGCATTAAGAACTAGAATATACACATGTGCCCCATCTGCCATTCTGTTTATGAATTTAATTCAATCGAAAGATAAATACTCCTAAGATAGATGTGGTGGGAAAAGACCAGCACAAGAACACAAGTTTTCACACACACACACACACACACACACACACACACACACACACACACACACACAACAATTTGTGGCACTAACACACACACACACACACACCACACACACACACACACACACACACACACACACACTCGTTTATTTGTTTATCTAATCTTTGAAAGAAAAATGTATAGAGTTTTATAAACACTACCAACGCACACATCAAGAACAAAAAACTAAACAAACAATAGATGTAAAAGACACGTCTCAATCTTTTCCCAGCTGTCTGAAACCACAAACGGATGTTGCTGAACGTTACAGCTGTGCTCTGGTTGTTATGCAACAACTCCCTGGAGACTGGAGAGGAATGACTGGGGAGAATGGGCCAGGGAGTGCGAGGGTGGTGGTGAGGAGGGGGGCGGAGGGCAGAGGCAGACATACGCTGTAAGTTTCAAGAGCACACGGAGAAGCAAGCGAGCGAAAAACTCTATTATTGTTATTGACACGAACTGTCAGACGGTTGCATCCCTTTGTATGCTGAACGGCCTATTTGATGTTAAGCAAACTCCATTTGTTTTTTTAAGAAAGCTGACATCGCAGAGAATTCTGGGACGGAATTTCCCCGTTGGGTAAGTCACGCAGCCTTATCATAGATTCACCACGACTGCGTCTGCAACGACGACCGTGCAACAGGCAGGGACACGGTACATGAGAGACTGATTGTGAGAAAATAAGTATTCGGAAAGTGAAATAGAAGTAACAACAAAAGTCTGAGGTGTAAGTATCTCAAATGAAGGAGGACCTTCTTGGCAGCTTGCTGGAAAATAACCACAGAGGGAAACGGAGATCCTCCATGGGAGATACTTTATCATAACCTTAACCTTAGCTTGTGGGCTTGATAAACCCATTTTCATTTTAAAAATTCACATAAAATTCTAGTTTCATTACGATCACCTGAAATATTAGATATACCTCAACTGCTAGTTTTTGTTCATTGGTAAACAAATAAACAATTTCTGTTCATAGCGTCTCTTATTCATACACCGTGGGTTTCACAGATCCACACTTTGTCTAAAGGGAAACCATCAATGGGTCTCATTCCCACCTTTTGGATTTCACAGATCCATACTTTCTTAAGTATCGCTAGTATGTACATTGCATAGAACCTTTTTTGTTTTGGTTTGTTTGGTTTTGTTGTTGTTTTGCTGTTTTTAAAAAGCATTGCATCACAGTGCCTCACATTTTCCTTATGTTCTTGTACGTGAATCAGGCCGTTTGGTGGTAAATACTTCCATCCTCGTTCTCTGCATTCAGTGTGGTGTGTGTGTGTGTGTGTGTGTGTGGTGTGTGTGTGTGTGTGTGTGTGTGTGAGTGAGCACGCATACGCACACGCATACAGAGCAAGAAATACATTCAAGCCACCAGCAATGCAGGAAGAGAGGCAGCAGTAATTCAGGAAGAGGAAGGCTGTAACACAGGAAAAGAGGCAGGTGGCAATACAGGAAGAGAGACGGGAAGCAATACAGAGAAGCAGGCTGCAACACTGAGATTTAGGTAGATACATAGAGAGGCGGGCAGCAATACAGAAAGAGAGCAAGGCAGCAATACGAGAAGAGAGCAGTACCGGAAGAGAAGAAGGTAGCATGATAGCAAAGGGATGCAGTCAGTTGAACAGGAAAAGTGGCATGTGGCAATATAGGAAAAGAAGAAAGCAGCAAGCAACACAGCAACAGAAGAGAGCAGGCAGCAACCAGGAAGAGAGGCAAGCAGCAACACAGGAAGACAGGCAGGCAGCAACACAGGAAGAGAAGAAGGCAGCAACCAGGAAGAGAGGCAAGCAGTCAACACAGGAAGAGAGAAGGCAGCAACACAGAAGGAGCAGGCAGCAACACAGGAAGAAGGCAAGCAGCAACACAGGAAGAGAGCAGGCAGCAACAAGGAAGAGAGAAGGCAGCAGTAACACAGGAAGAGAGGCAGGCAGCAACACAGGAAGAGAAGAGGCAGCAACACAGGAAGAGAGGCAAGCAGTAACACAGGAAGAGAGGCAGGCAGCAACACAGGAAGAGAGAAGCAGCAACACAGGAAGAAGAAGGCAGCAACGCAGGAAGAGAGGCAAGCAGTAACACAGGAAGAGAGGACAAGCAGCAACACAGGAAGAGAGGAAGCAGCAACACAGGAAGAGAGAGGCAGCAACACAGGAAGAGAGGAAGGCAGCAACACAGGAAGAGAGGCAGGCAGCAACACAGGAAGAGAGGCAAGCAGCAACACAGGAAGAGAGGCAGGCAGCAACACAGGAAGAGAAGAAGGCAGCAACACAGGAAGGAGACAAGCAGCAACACAGGAAGAGAGGCAAGCAGCAACACAGGAAGAGAGGCAGGCAGCAACACAGGAAGAGAAGAAGGCAGCAACACAGGAAGAGAGGCAAGGCAGCAACACAGGAAGAGAGGCAAGCAGCAACACAGGAAGAGAGGCAGGCAGCAACACAGGAAGAGAGGAAGGCAGCAACACAGGAAGAGAGGCAGGCAGCAACACAGGAAGAGAGGAAGGCAGCAACACAGGAAGAGAGGCAAGCAGCAACACAGGAAGAGAGGCAGGCAGCAACACAGGAAGAGAGGCAGGCAGCAACACAGGAAGAGGCAAGCAGCAACACAGGAAGAGAAGAAGGCAGCAACACAGGAAGAGAGGCAAGCAGCAACACAGGAAGAGAGGTAAGAGCAACACAGGAAGACAGGCAATCAACAACACGGGAGGAGAGACAGGCAGCAACACAGCAAGAGAGACAAGCAGCAACACAGGAAGAGAGGCAAGCAGCAACACAGGATGGGAGACAGGCATCAACACAGGAAGAGAAATAAGCAGCAACACAGGAAAAGAGGCAGGCAGCAACACAGGAAGAGAAGAAAGCAGCAACACAGGAAGAGAGGCAGGCAACAACACAGGAAGAGAGACAGGCAGTAATACAGGAATAGAGCAGGCAGCAATGTAGGAAGAAAATCAGTGAGCAATACAGACTGAGAGACAGGCAGCAATACTGGAAGAGTTGCAGGCTGCAGTACAGGAAGAAAAGCAAGCTGTGGAGAGAGAGGCAGCAGTATCGGAATAGGACAGGACAGCGATACAGCCAAAAAAGGATGGCACCAATACAGGAAGACAGGCAGGCAGGAGTACAGGGAGACAGCAGGCGGTAATGCAGGAAAGCAATAAAGGAAGAGAAGCAGGTAGCGATCCAAGAAGAGAGGAACGCAGCGATATCGTAACAGAGGCAGGCAGCAATACAGAAGAGGGCAAGGGTCATTACCAGAAGAGAGGCAGGAAGCAGTTCAGTAAGAGGAGCAGGATGAAATAAAGAAAGAGGGACACGAACCAATACAGGACGAAAGGCAGAAGTGCAAGGCGAGAGCAAAGAAGCAAAAAAATATGTCAGCAGAATTAACGAATGAAAAAGAGAACGCTACAAATCAATACTACACAAAACATAGAATGCACTGGGGCCATCTTCCTCGAATAAGATCTCTCTCTCTCTCTCTCTCTCTCTCACACACACACACACACACACACACACACACACACACACACACACACGCGCGCGCGCGCGCGCGCGCGCGCGCATGCATGCATGCATGAATACACACACAACCACATACACAGGCACACATACACGCATTAACGCACGCATACGCACACGCGTACAGAGCAAGAAATACATTCAAGCCACCAGCTAGTTAATTCCAAAGCAAAAAAAATACTGTCTGACGCTTCCTTTGTCCATTAAATGGACAGAACAAACGAGAAAGTGGCGAAATGGACATTTAGAACTGGTGTGTTGAAACACTGTTTTGGAACACCCAGACCGATGATGAACAGAAAAAATGATGAGTAGCTCTTCTTACACACCTGACACTTGATGACAAATCAGTTCAAGAACAGCATAAGGACAGCTTTCTTCTTCTTCTTCTTCTTCTTCTTCTTCTTCTTCTTCAGCGTTCCAGTATCTGGTAGCGTGTGAACTCGTTTTACCCAGTTGGGATACTCACAGTCAGTTCACTCCGACTTCGTTGAGTGCAGAAATTTGTGGGAAGAGGCTGAGGAAAAAGATAGATAAAAGATATGGTAGACAGAAAGGATAGTAGATGACAGTACAGCGAAGGAGGAGACAGAGTTACTGAGAGCGAAAGGAAAAGGGGACGTTACCAGCACAGAATGTCCAGAAGGAGGGGGAACTATTTGTACATAAGACCCCCCGGTATCCCCACGGGGGCATAAGGACAGCGAGTGATGTCATTGTCCCTTTTAGGGCGTTTGGGACATTTACGAAAAACCTTGAACTGCAATACACTCAAAATGATTTCATTGTAGTCGGAAAACTATCGGCGTCAATTTACCATGGATGCCTCATGTCCAAATAAGCCGGACGAGTTCTGTCTTGAAAAAAGACAATGACAATAATTACACCATGAAACTGGTTATTCTCACAACGTTGGACCGATTGGCTGGGTGGGACTGCAAAGGAATGTTACAACTGAACAAATAACCCATATTTCGGACAACAAGAAATGCCAGCTGTAACGATTTAGAGACAAATAATTCATTTATTTACTGAACACTTACGTGCAATGGTAGTGTCAAATGCATTACGTTGGGAGGCTGATGGGTCGTACCCCATACAATCCATTTGTGTATGTGTTGGGAGGAGGGGGGGGGGGTAGTTAGCCTTTATAGATTCCTACCCAGAATTGTTGAATAAGCTGTTGGAATACGGGGGCCACACAGCTAAGAGTCATCAACGAATGAACCCGTTTCTGAGAGTATGGACCAAATTCACTGTTCGAGAGTGTGAACGTCTGTATCTCTTGGATCTACATGACGTTTGGATATAAAATGGAGTCACCTACAAGTCTGTGTCATGTAGTCTCAGATCTGAATGGGAATTGTCACTGATCATTATGCGGAAAAAAATCAGATGATGGAGCACTGCCCTATTCTCATAATAGTCTCAGTTTTGACTCCCCTCTAGACCCATATCTGTGTCAACATCATGTCAAAATATCCAGTATCAACACCTTCACCAGACAAAACCTTGCTTCCATTAAAAAAAAAAAAAAATGCGCAGAATCAAGGTCACTGCCACAAGTTGAAAAAAAAAATCTGAGCATATGAGAGATGATGCCTTCATCACGCGTTTTTTTTTCTGTAACGACCCGCTTTTCTCTTTCTTTTGCTACTCTACTGCTCACTTTCTTCTTCAGAAAACGCTGGTCCCAAGACTCTACTTTGTACAGATGTCTGTATATTCAACATCTCCATCCCTTCAACCATTTTTGAAAATACTGTGGTCGATCACTGCTTCAGACGGTAGAAAAAGTTGACGGACAAATACCGCTTCGAAGCAAGATGCTTGTTAACAGTTCTACAATACAGTTAGTCCTATGAATAATAATTCTATGGTCGGATCAAGACTGACTTGCCTACGCTAACTGTTGGGTTTCAGTCACTGCTTCATACGGTGCCTTCTCCAGCCTCGCCGAGATCTTGTGCCTCATCCCCAGTGACTGTAGTTCCTTCTTTGAGGAACCTCCTTCCCCCTTCCACTCCACTTTAAGAAGCCTCTGTGTGCATTTTCCCTGTGATTGGATTTTTCTTTCTGATTTGGGGACCACATCCTCGCCCAGTCCTAAAACAAACTTAGGTGGGAGAGAACGTAATGCTAAGTGGTGGTACCCACTCTTAGAATTCAAATGTTCTTTGAAAGATTTGCATGACTTTTGGCATACACACTCACGCACACGCGCGCGCGCGCACACACACACACACACACGCGCGCGCGCGCGCGCGCGCGCACGTACGCACGCACACAGACAGAGAGAGAGAGAGAGGGAGAGAGAGACACACACACACGCGCGCGCGCGCGCGCGCGCGCGCACACACACACACACACACACACACAAGTACATAAACACACACATCAAATAACATACTTCTCAAGCAAGTTCTGTAAAACAGCCTGCTGCTGTTCATTGGCACCTCAGGAAACAGCTTGTCGGGGAAGGACGGGGCCAGCAACATCGTACACCAGCGTTCCAGTCTCCGGGCAAACCAGCAGCCCATAGGCAGGCTTTCGTTGAAATGAATTTCATTGCAGCGAAAGGAACACCTTGACCTGCCTGTCCTGACACGGTACAGGGCAGGGGATGACGGGCTGTTCTGGAAATGAGTGTTTACGTCCCCGATGGACCCTGAAACGCACACACACACACACACACACACACACACACACACACACACACACACACACACACACAAAAGGGAGTGAGGCAGACAGGCAGACACAGAAAGAGAGAGATTGACTCAATGAAAAGTTGATGAATTCTAGTCCTGAAAGTAACATATAAACATGATGTTTTTGGCCATCTAGCCCTTGTCCCCTAAAAGAAGAGCATAAGAGAGAGAGAGAGAGAGAGAGAGAGAGAGAGAGAGAGAGAGAGAGAGAGAGAGCTTTTTCTTATAAAAGAAGAGAGAGAGAGAGAGAGAGGAGAAACGATTAACACTGGAATGTCGCAGTCTCATGACTTGTTGCTCTCTCTATTTTCAGACCAGACTTTGATGTCCCTATCTGCTGCTAGTGAAGGATATAGTATAAATAATTGGACGCCCTCCTTTTCGTTCCAATTTCCTTTCTGCCCCACTGCAATCCCTGTCCTTTTTAAAAATTTTACATAAATCGTCGCAAAATCATTGTTTTAATGACTGAATTGTAAGCTGTACTTGTTTTCCCATTACTCATTGTTCAATATATTATCTAGCTAGCTATCTAACCAGCTAGCTACATATGATTTGGTAAAGAATACCAACCATACGTTGGGTAGCCTTCCTGATTCCAGTCGATGCCGTAAGTTCTATATCGCTTGAAAACGTTTAAATGACATCCTTCGTCTGAAATCAAAATCCACAAAATCCAATGTTTCTTGAGCAAATGTTGAAAGAAAAAAAAGCGGAAACCGTTCCGAATGAAAATCAAATATAGATCTAATATTGTCATTTGGATATGACCAAAACACAAAAAGCGGCTGCAACAAGAAAATAACAACAACAACAAAACAAACAAACAAACAAACGGTGCAGGTAAAGACATCCGCTCCCTCAAGTGCATAAGAAAAGTCTTGTACGTGTAATCGTTTCATCATGGACGCAAAAGTTAACTTTTTGAAAATTATTGACTCTTTAAATGTCTCTAATCGCTTACAGTTTCCTTTCATATCGAGTATGCCAAGATATCCTCATTTATATCAGATTATCTCTGTGTTCTGTGTGACTAGGTTCAAGATTTTAAAAAAAGGCCACGTCGGCCTTGAAGAAATGTGAATCTGTGTTGGTTAGAAAGAAGACCAAATAATAAAAAAGTAAAGTCTGCAACCTTTTGCAGCTCCAGACATACATCCAAAAGCGCACGGAACCGTTTCTGGACACCTCGAGTTCAGAACTAATAATAAAATTGAAAGGCATCTATTAGAAAGATCATAAATTTAGACCTATTAAAAACTGTTTATCCTCACAGGGTATTTGTGGAGATCGATGATGTGGTTCAAGTATACTCATGAACACGTATCAACTTCAAATTCAATTAATATCCTTTTCTTGTGAAAACAGAAGTAATCTTATTCAAGAAAACACCGATACCTACACTGGTGACAGTAATTACTACCGACGTTGATGCTTCACGGCTACAAATATTCCAGTCTTTCAGGTGAATACGGCGGTAGTCTGATCATCAATGACAACTGTAATTATGATTTGTGAAAACAGACAATTATGGTTCATGAAAGCAACTATGATTCATTTACACAGACAACCCATGACTCGTGAGAACAAAGACTTGACTCACAGAATCAAACAAACCAGGCTCACGAAAAAGGTTATGATTCCTGAAAACACACAATTATGACTCATGGAAACGGACAATTATGACTTAAGAAAACAGTTACGACCCTGAAAACAGACAATTACGATCTATGAAAATTGACAATCATGACTCATGAAAACAGTTATGACCCTGAAAACAGACAATTACGATCTATGAAAATTGACAATCATAACTTATGAAAACAGCCAGTGATCATTCATTAAAACAACTATTGCAATTTATGAAAACAAGTAAGATTTATGAAAACAGTCCATTATACCTCACGATAACAGATAAGTATGACTCATTTAAACAGATAATTAAAACTCGTGAAATCAGAAAAGTATGACTCGTGAAAAGAAACAAGACTCATGAAAGCAGATGATCATGATTCATAACAGCAGAAAATTATTTACGAAGCAATTAAGACATATG
>CM065720.1:72512638-72520138 GCA_033310375.1 Conus canariensis | reverse complement strand
GATACAGATCAGGTCGTTCTGAAAATGTTGTACGTTTCTAAAGATACAATGTGTGGATCTGAATGGAAAAAGAAAAAAAAAGGTTATCGGATCACATCTACAGACTTGTGAGATTTGGTTGAATCCGGATTACAACCCTGATTCAGTAAACAAAACAACGTCCATAATGGGAAGGTGGGGGGGGGGGGGGGGGGGGGTAATCTATTCGGTGACGGCGCAGTAACAAAATTCAGCTAGAAATACATAAATACCACCAAAGTGTAGCTATACGAATGATAATTCATTTAAGTAAAACATTTCTGATTTATCTTTGATAGTTTTGAAGATACATTATTCGTTTAATTTGGGTAAAGGCTGAATCATTCTAGAAAGGACTATTGATTGAAAGACTTACCTTGAAAAGTTCTGTGAGCGATAGTGTACATCTGCTGCTGTAATGACAAGAAGGTCAAATTGTCCTCCACGAAATTCACAGGCTGCACGTGCGCCATAATATGTCATAGGGTAGTCGAGGAATCTTTCGTACCGACGCTGAGTGAAACGACCTGGGCTCAATTCGCCAGCACCTACGTAAATAAAGTGAGTCAGCTTGCCGATTCCACATTTATATTATATGACACAAGTATCATGGAGGGCGCAGGTTGGAGGAAACACTGCTGGAAGAATTGTCAGGAAGAAGAAGAAGAAGAAGGAGAAGAAGAAAACAGGATGAGGAAGAGAGAACGCGGGTGTCGAGGGATTGAGAAGAAAAAAATAAATAAAAAGGAAAGAAGAAGAAGAAGAGAAGAAGAAGAAGAAAAAAGAAAAATAACACCTTGGAAATTGTGAGTCGGTCTGTGATCGAGGCTTCATGTTTGTCTTTCTTTCGACGGCTCTACTTGCCATTCAGAGGACTGTCACGGATGTTCACGGATGTTTCTAACAACGTCGATCGTGCTTGTGAACGTGCAGCAACAGATTGGCTGGCAGGCATTCGCTGCGTAATTATCATTATTTTCTTTAAATTATTGATTTGTTGACTCACTTGTCAAGACAGCAGGCTAGGTATCACAGAACCTGTTTTGATGTTAAGTGCTCATCGTGTGTGCGTGTTTTCAACGAGCCTTTCATGCTAGATTCAAACGAGAGTCCATTTTGTTACAATAGCACCAAATCGATTAGATGGTTGTGTATTAACATATGATCGGTCAAAAAAGTGTGGTCAGTTGGAAGAACAAGTACTTTGTCATCGACCTGCAACATCCTTGTCTCCGTTTTCCTGTCAAAGTACTTTTTGTGCTTGTCAGAGGCCTGTTGAACATTGTCACACAGTTCCCATGGCCTGAGTGAGAACGTTTTTTCAGGTCGGAAGCACTTCTGATAGTGTTTTTTTTCCCCCTGTCATCACGTTTGTCACTGTCAGTCCAAGCACGAGCCAAGAGATCACTAGAACCTGTTGGACAACGTGCAAAAAGGAGTTCGAAAGGAGAGAATCCAGTGGTCTCATTGGGTAACTTCTTGCATGCGAAAGGTTAACTACTTGTCTTGGGTTTCCGGTTTAATTTTCGGCACTCTCTTGAGCATTCTTGTTAATAGAATTCCATTGCTCTAAACAGTACCATTTGACTCAGCGTGGTACGGGGACGTGTTGGTTAACCTGCTTCATCAGGTCCGACATGAACGGAGTATGACGGTTATTGAATATCTCCATTGGGTAGCCCACTCTGGAAAGAATGGACATTAGTCCCTGGGCTACACTCACCATATTAATGGACTTAAGAGGCACCGCCTCTGGACACCTGGTAGCCACTTCCATGATATTCAAAACCACACACACACAAGAAAAACCCATTACCGGAGATAGGGGAAAATGGGTCGAAGAGGGTGACTGCAATCAGCTGAAAGGTACTGTCAGTTACTGGCATCTTTTCCAGTGGGACAGAATGAACATGGCCATTCGCCTTTACTTATTTGTTTGGCACACTTTGCAGGTACGATGGTACATGTGTACCAAAAGGCAGAAATTCGACCAGAGAAATCAGGAAAAGTTTGCAGGATTTTGTGCACACCCAATGACCAGCTGCAACAGTCACGAGCAGTACACAGAAGAGATAATCGGAGGGAATGAGGAACAAGCATCGGCCTACTATCAATAGCAGAATCCTGAAAGAGACAGTGATGGATCCCATCACATACTGCATACTTCACTACAGTTCCATCAACATGGGATATTGTTCCTGAGTCAGCAGCCTAAAAACAGAAGAGGGTTTTCTGCAGCAAGAGAACAACTTCTTGTTTAGTCATATTATGGTCAGGAAGCAAAGAGGTTGACAGTGGCGTTGGTTTCTTCTTACTTTTTTTTTAATGTCCTATAACCTTATGGTAACCAGAACAACAGATTGGCAGAAATGAGGTTAAGGGACAACAGCGACACCCGAAAGTAAAGTCAGTAACAAACCAGCCGCCATGGCGAAGTGGTTAGCGTCGCGAACTCCCGGCTGGGAGGTCGCGGGTTCGATTCCCATCAGAGTCATGTGGGATTTTTCTGCCCCGACCGGCTCCTACCTAGAGTTGAGTTTGCTGCGGATTTAGTTGGGAAGACTGGGACCACACGGTCGAGTTTCATCCACTTAATGGATGCGTTTCTGAGAGTGTTGCTCAAATTTCCTGACCAACACTGCAGGTGCCTGTATCTCTCGGGCCTGGTTGACGCCGGGATATATTATGAAAGGAAGCGTAGAGTACAGCCCTGTCATGTAGTCTCAGACCGAAATGGAAATACGTAGCATCATCTTAATCATCCTCATTCTCATCGATCAGCATTGACAAAAAAAATCAGTAACAAATTCATCGATGACACAACACGTTACCTCACCTTAAAAAAAAGGTATGACAGATAACCACAGTTGCCAGTGGGAAGACCAATTTTCCACCAAAAGGGATACATCTCTGGGTTTCACCTGTCAGTTTGTCGTTGCGTACATAAGATTTTTCGTTTAATGCTTAATGTAGTACATTCGGTACCTCTCAGCACATTGACACGCTGGTCATTGACGAAGTGTTAAATCACCAGCTGCTCAGTGACTTCAATAGAAACTAGTCGTGCATGCCAGAAACGTCTCACAGGGCTCCACAAACCGGCATTGTCATTAATAATACTCTATACTACCTCGCTTTCGACGTTCCACATGCCATTATGAATTTGTCTGGCATACTGATCTCCTGCGCCACGAGGTCACACGACCTCCGTTAGAAGACAGACGAGAAACGGACGAAAGACGAAAGAGGAAGAAAGAGAAGGGGTACAGTGTCCTGACTAATTCCTTGGGGGCTGGAAGGATGAGCTACCACGTCAAGGACCACAGCATAAGTGAGGACTGCCATATGCATTGTCCCCCGAACTGGTGGCGAGTGCCAGAGTGCGTCTGACGGCCCCGTGAGTGATCGTCTTTCCTTGGCGACCGGTTTTAAGAAGCCGAGCCTCTCACTGAAATTCCGCAGCATGACGCAAAAGACGAGCATACGCCAAAGTCTTCTAATGGAGAAAAGCATTAGGTCTGGTGAGACAGGCTGCAGCAGCTGCATACGCATAATGGGATTGTACAGTCCGTCATTGTCTTGTGCTGTTAAACCGGGAAATCCACCCGTCAAGATAATGATGTAGTCTAGTCAGGTGGACAGGGAAAGATTCGCCTGTGTCGGTTCTGACCTGTCTAAACTTCTCGCTGAAGCCAAATTCTGAACACTGACATTTGTAAAGAAAGCTATTCTTTCAAAACATCATAGGTCACAGTGCTAACGGCACAAAACGTCGATGCCGTTCCTGATCGGAAGTAGAAAGATGAATGGGCTACTATTCCTTTTCCAATGATGTATTGCATGGACCTCCAACCGAAAAAAAAAAATGCTTCGTATTATCAAAAGTCTTTTTGAATGAAAGGAGTTCAGGAGCAACGCGAGGACCCGCATAACTTCCGGAGGAAGTTGTGGCAGCTGCCTGACTTGCCAGCTATACCTTTTTCTTCTTAATTTTTCAAACTCTTGTTTGTTCCTGTTTGTAGTTAAATCCCTTGGTTGATTTTCTCGTTTCATTTTCTTGCCCTTTTTTCAGTTTCCTGTTCTTGCTCCTGTTCTTTAGCAATTGGTAACCCTGCTGAGTATGGTTCTGCCTCATCACATCCAGAGGAAAAACAAACAAAACTTTTTTTCAGTCAGGGCTCGGTAACAAAGCTGATTAAAGTTCTCTCTCACTTCATCACATCCGGGGGAATAACAAACAAACAAAAGCCAGCCAGTTCCACACCAGCCAGCCCGTCCAAATCCGGTCGGTGATCAGTACCTCAGTCTGATTTCTTTCAGTCCATAAGCGGACTATGGAACATAAGCATGCAAAGGCCATTACTGCTGCCGACGCATGCCGTCTCATTCTTCCGAGAGAACTCCTTGTATTGGCAGGTGTCTAGCTGAAGACCCGAAAAGCGAGGTGCGCTCCTGAATATCAAATCACTTCGGTTGCACAGCCATGAAATTAAAGAAACAATTGATCTGGAATAAGAACCAGACTGAAAATAGATAGCCCTTCCGCCAGCTCCCTCCTTAAGGAAAAAAGATGTATGTATGTATGTGTGTGTGTGTGTATATATATATATATAATATATATATCCGGCCTGTAATGTCCTTTCACCCCTCGCATTAAAGATATACACAATTCGCCAAACTTTCTTGCAACTGGTGAGAAGAATCGTCTGAATTCACTTATGGTTCAAGACTAGTTTGTAAGCTGTCGTACAGAAAAAAAAGAAATCACTACATCGCGTTATGAAAATGCACCGTTAGCTGCAACACATTTCGTTACGGTAAAGCACGCTAATTACGGCAATACAGTGCAATCAGTGAAGCTATGTCATGTGAATGCCAAAGAATGGAACTTCATGCAATACAGGAAACAACGACTACAATAACAACACGCACGCACGTACGCATGCGCGCACACACGTGCACGCATATATTTTTTTAAATGAGCGAGTTGGTCCAACAGTCCAAAATGAGTGCAAAAAGATTTATACTGACTCAACTGAAATTCTGGTCTCTCAATGGCTGTTTGAGGAATACAGTCTTTTGGAAAGGGCGTTTTGGTGTGTGTGTGTGTGTGTGTGTGTGTGTGTGTGTGTGTGTGTGTGTGTGTGTGTGTGTGTCGCGCGCGCGCGCGCGCGTGCGTGCGTGCTTGTGTGTGTGTGGCTGTGTGGGCGTGCGTGCGTGCGTGCGTGAATGCGTGTGTGTGTGGTTTGCTTCTTTTAATCAATATGAATTTTTAAATATTGAACAAAATCATGCTTTATTAACGCTCACAGATACTGAAAACTCTAAACAGCGAAAACAAAATCAAGGCTCCATAAACGCTCACAGATACTAAAGATTCCTAACTGCGATTTAAGTTAAATTAATCAGTGAATTGTCCTTTAAAAAATCAATTTAACAATGTGCACATAGAGTTACTTACAAGCATGGATTCTTCACACCTAACGCAGAAGAAATTGCATCTCTCTTTTTGATACTAAAGCAAAATTCTTCCCATGCAAGACGCCGCAAAAATATTACATGGATATGTGAATGATGAAACGAGTCATCACAGGTGAAATCGCAATAGAAACAACAATATAACAACTTGAAATATGAATATCAGAACATGAGATTCAGCCTTTAAAGTTTACACAAACGCGCGAACACACACACACACACACACACACACACACACACACACACACACACACACACACACACACACAAGAATACACGCACATACTTTCACGCACAGACACACATACATGAAGGCACGCGTGCACTCACCCACTCACTCACTCACACACACACACACACACACACACACACACACACACACACACACACACACAAACACATGTACACACAAAAGGCACGCGTGCACACACGAACACACACACACACACACACACACACACACACACACACACACACACACACACACACGTGAATCATACACTAACAGCACACCTCGACATCGAGGACAGCACCATTATACAGATGTTTTAGTTTAAAACGTGAACATCATTCTCATTCAGCTTGGCGAAGATACGGACATCTATTCCAAGAGACAGGCCTAAGACCCGGCAAATCATACCGCACCAGTAATATGAAGAATATGTGTGAAGCGAGTCAAATTAGGAGGGACGGAGCATATGGCTGAACAAAATTAAACACATAGGCCCACAGATGGAACATGACGGAAGAAAAGCATTTGAACAGGTGCATGCAAATTTATAGTTCATTCTCTGAGAGACTGGAAACTAGCAACGGCTTGACATGGGTTTTGTTTTGATGCCTTAAGAACGGGGCGGAATGCAACACTTTGAAATTTCTGAATGTTGTCAGCCATATCTGAGGGAAATCCTGTCAGACGGAAATTGCTTTGTCCAGTCGGGATAATATCAAAGAAATGAGAACTCTATTGGTTGCTTTAACAGTAAGGGCCTGTGAAATGGAACTGGTTCCTCGTACACCTTGCAAAACATGCAAATAAACACAAAACAAGTGGTAAATTAACGTTTATTTAACGCACAGTACAGAACAG
Source organism: Conus canariensis (assembly GCA_033310375.1). Lineage (NCBI taxonomy): Eukaryota > Metazoa > Mollusca > Gastropoda > Neogastropoda > Conidae > Conus > Conus canariensis. The sequence continues at coordinate 72,513,552 of CM065720.1, read as the reverse complement.
ACAAAGGAGCTTTCGATAAATGTCTTCTTTAATCTTCGCAACTAACAGCCCCATCCCTACCTTCATCCCCCAGTTCCCATCTGCCCCCCCCCCCCCCCAAAAAAAAAAAAAAAAGACATTAAAAGCTCGAAACAATACTCCCCAGACACCCGTCAGCAGGAGAACGGCAATGCAGAATAACTTGTTTAACAGCCATTGGGGGTGTATAGCTTTCTGTAATTCTAAGGTCTTGTTATTTAGCAGAGTAAAAAAAAGAACTGGTTGACAGCTATTTGGAGAGTACGTCTTTCTGCAGTTCTAACGTCTGTTAATTAGCAAAGTAAAAAAAAAAAAAACTGGTTGACAGCTATCTGGGTAGTATGTCGATATGCATTTCTAAAGTCTGTTCTTTAGCAAAGTTAAAAAAAAAAGTAAATAAAAACTTCTACTTGACAGCTATTTAGTGAGTATGTCTTTCTGCATTTCTAAAGTCATGTTATTTAGCAAAGTAAAAAAAATAAAATAAAATACCACCGCCACCACCAACTTCTGGTTGACAGCTATTTGGTGAGTATGTCTTTCTGCATTTCTGAAGCCTTATTTAGCAAAGAAAAACAAAACTTCTGATTAACAGCTATTTGGTGAGTATGGCTTTTGCAATTCTCAAGTCGTATTTAGCAAAGTAAAAACAACACAACAACAACAAACCCTTCTGGTTGACTGCCATCTGGAGAGTATGTCTTCCTTCAATTCTAAAGTCGTATCTATAAAGATAAAAATAGAAACTTTTGTTTGGTAACCATCTGGTACTTTTCTACATTTTTCTTTTTTGATTTGGTAAAATAAAAAAAAATTATCTGACAGCCATTTGGGGAGTATTGTTTTCTGCATGTTAGATGTTTGTCGTCAGTTTAGGAAAATGTTTGACAGCTAAC
>CM065720.1:72500138-72507638 GCA_033310375.1 Conus canariensis | reverse complement strand
GTCATGCTAGCTGAAAGGCAGGGGCAGCAAGGGGCAGTCGCCTCCTATAGCAGCCAACCAACCAACGTCTGACCCCTTGGCAGGCTGCCCGACTCCAGCACAGAGGGCTCGGAGAGAAAACAGATTGATTTCGTGAGCAAAAAGAAAAAATAAAAAGGAAAAAAAAAACCACAAAAAAGGAAAAGAAAAGAAACGCTATTCGAAGGCAGTTGATCTGGAAAGAATTGCAAAGCTCCCCTTCAAATAAAAAAAGAAAAAAAATTAAGAAGACAGAGAGGGAGAGGGGGAGGGGGGGGGGAGGAGTAGTTGAGGAGGCGAAGGGTGAGGAAGGGTTGGGAATGAGGAGGTGGTGTGTGTGTGTGGGGGGGGGGGGGGGGGGGGGGGGGTTGAGGTGAATGTGGCGGGATGGTGGTGAGAAATAATATTTTCAGAAATTTCATAGAAATAACGTAAGAAGCAAAAATAACGTAATGATATAAGGGAAGGGGGCGGTGGGGGTGGGGTGGGGGTGGGAGGCGGTGAGAGGGAGAGTTCTAAAAAATGAAGACAAGAAACGCCACAAGGAAAGAAGACCAATGACGGAAAAAGAAGACCTAAAGCGATTTAAGCTGAAGTGAGATATGCTCCATTATTAAAAGTGAAAGTGAAGAACTGATGCTCTATGGACGCAATTGTACAGCAGCAGTAACAAAGAAGGCATAAAAAAGAATGTGATCTAGCTTGCAGGCGTTAATGACAGCCACTGCCTTCCGCACTGCTTGGTTACGATATTGGGGAGAGAGAGAGAGAGAGAGAGAGAGAGAGAGAGAGAGAGAGAGAGAGAGAGAGAGATACAACTATGCTCAACTAATCTTATAATATGGCGGATAGAATCAAAATAAACACAGAAAAATAAAAGTCGCCCTTAAACAGTTCATTCATAGAGTAAATGAAATGAAACATTGTCATCATGCATAGGCTTATATGAGAGAGGAGAGAGAGAGAGGAGAGGAGAGAGAGAGAGAGAGAGTTTTCTTTTAAATTCCAGAGAACTGCATTGATTTTACTAAGAGCCTGTCCTTTGAAGAACACCACTCTACCAGAACAAAACCAAACACGGCAAACCCTCTCAAATAGTAGGACGAGAGTCTGGAAATCAAATATTTAAAGCTTAACGGTGTGTGAAGGTAGCTTAACTGAAACAGGTTTTCTGCTTGGTCAAGCTATGCCCTATATTGGGATGAAACAGAGGATAAAACTGACACTGCTGGGAAAGACCCAAAGCCAGTCTATAGCACATACGCCAAACGCAGACTGCAAAGTAGCACCTACTTAACTACGTTGCAATGCAGACGGGTGGATTTTCGACAAAGATTACGAAACAACCCTCCCGTAGGAACTGTCGACTTCTTCTTCTTCTTTCTTTCTTGAGTGTCCACCTTCATCGAGTTGAAGATTCTGACACTATAGGAGGGGGTTTCCGGATTTAACAGTAGTTCAAGTGCTGCCCGGATCATCAGCTTATGAAAAGGAGAAATGGGGAGGGGGGGAGGGAGGTCAGGGGCCACCCACGATTTTCAGACCTCAAAGGGGGGAGGAGGGGGGGGGGCATAAGTGGACCTTACACTGGAATGGGTGGGAGGGACTAAGGTGAGGAAGAGGGGTAAAAATTTGGGTTGGGGGCAGGACAGGGGAGGGGAGCGGGGGAGGGGAAGGAGGTTATATCCAGGATTTGAAGTCCTCCAGCGAGGCTGATGCCACTGCCTCAGCTGGAAGATTGTTCCACTCTCTCCCAGTGCGCGGAAAGAAGCTGTTCTTTCTGTGGTTCCTGCAGCAGGATTCTACTTGGAACTGCAGCTCATGGGAGTTTCTGGTGTTGTACTGATGGGTGTAACGCAGAGGAGTGTGCGCAGAGTCGATTCTGATGTTGCCGTGGTGGAACTTGTAAACTTGTGGACTTGATTAAGGCCGTGTAAGGAGGAGAAATGGAGAAGTGAGGACAGAGAAAATGAGTATAGAGAAAGGGGGAAAGGTGAAGGGAGATGAAGTGGGTGGGGGTGTATGGTGCGAAGAAAATAGCTGGTTATCTTCAACGGCAAGTGATACAAGGCAAAGGGCTCGTGTGTCATAACAGTGAGAATTACGATTAAGGCATAGGCCCACGAAGTCACGCTTGCTGAAAGGCAGGGGCAGCAAGGGGCAGTCGCCTCCTATAGCAGCCAACCAACCAACGTCTGACCCCTTGGCAGGCTGCCCGACTCCAGCACAGAGGGCTCGGAGAGAAAACAGATTAATTTCGTGAGCAAAAAGAAAAATTGAAAAGGAAAAAAAAAAAACACAGAAAAAAAGAAAAGAAAAGAAACGCTATTCGAAGGCAGTTGATCTGGAAAGAATTGCAAAGCTCCCCTTCAAATAAAAAAAAAAAATTAGAGAGAGAGAGAGAGAGAGAGAGAGAACAGACAGACAGACAGACAGACAGACAGAGACAGAGAGGGGGGAGGGGGGAGGGGAGGAGAGGAGCAGCTGAGGAGGCGAAAGGTGAGGAAGGGTTGGGAATGAGGAGGTGGTGTGGGGGGGGGGGGGGGGGGAGGGGTGAGGTGAATGTGGCGGGATGGTGGTGAGAAATAATATTTTCAGAAATTTCATAGAAATAACGTAAGAACAAAAATAACGTAATGATATAAGGGAACGGGACGGTGGGGGGGGGGGGGGGGGGGGGGGGGGGGGGGGATGAGGGAGAGTTCTAAAAAATGAAGACAAGAAACGCCACAAGGAAAGAGGACCAATGATGGAAAAAGAAGACCTAAAGCGATTTCAGCTGAAGAGAGATATGCTCCATTATTAAAAGTGAAAGTGAAGAACTGATACTCTATGGACGCAATATGTACAGCAGCATAACAAAGAAGGCATAAAAAAGAATGTGATCTAGCTTGCAGGCGTTAATGACAGCCACTGCCTTCCGCGCTGCTTGGTTACGATATTGGCGGAGAGAGAGAGACAAGACAAGACAAACGTTCTTTATTTACGAGGTTAATAGATAAGCACTGACGTGCTTTTTTACATCCAGTCCTCGCCCTGAGTAGAGACTACAACAAGCAGTGAAATCAATTAATGTAAGAAAGCAAAGAAGCAAGCAAAGCGGTCATGTAATCATAGAGGAACATCAAATGAAAATAGAAGAGAAAAGAAAACAAAACAAAAAATAAGAATAATAATAAACAAACAACAACAAAAAATAATAATAAAATAAAAATAAAAATAAAAATGAGAATAACAATAATGAAGAGGAAGGAGAGAGTAGGGGTAGGGAGTGATGTGGGCCGGAGGAACATATGTAAATGTACTACAACGTACAAGATAGGCATGTATGAAAACAGACAGTGAAGTGAATATGACAAAGTACGTACATATTTTTGAACACACACATACACGCACGCTCGCACGCATGAGAGAGGGAGAGAGAGAGAGAGAGAGAGAGAGAGAGAGAGAGAGAGAGAGAGGAGAGAGAGAGAGAGAGAGAGAGAGAGAGAGCAAGGCACAACATGTAATCATTTTTCGTAAGGCATGAAAATACGTAGAAGGTATTAAAGCAAAGCGAGATGAAATTGGGGGGGGGGGGGGGGGGGGGGGGGGGGGGGCAAAAAAGAGAGAGGAGAGAGAGAGACAGAGACAGAGAGAGACAGAGAAAGAGAGAGAGAGAGACAGAGAGACAGAGAAGAGAGAGAGAGGATGGAAGGGAGAGGGGGAACAGCATGAAATGTAATGATTTGAAATGGAAATGTACTAAAACGTACAATAATTAGCATGTATAAAATCAGACAGTAAAATGAATATGACAAAGTATGTACAGAATTCGGAACATACACTCGCACGCACGCACAGACAGAGAGAGAAAGAGAGAGAGAGGAGAGAGAGAGAGAGAGAGAGAGGAGAGAGAGAGAGGGGCAGAGAGACAGACAGTGAGAGAGAGAGAGAGAGAGAGAGAGAGAGAGAGAGAGAGAGAGAGAGAGTGAAAAAAGGGCACAACATATAATCATTTTTCATAAGATTATATCCATATACACAGATAATATATATATCACATACCACACACACATTATTATATATATATATATCCACACACACACACACACACACACACACACACACACACACACATATATATATATATATATATACATGCGCACACATACACATACATATACACACATACACACACAACATACAAACATACTACATACATACACACACATTGGTGATGAAAAAAAAGAAGAAGAAGAAGAAGAAAAAAATAGAAAAAACAAATTGGTTAAGTACATGAAAATGGGATGATTTAGGTTTTGAGATCACTTGTTGGTATTACTTATGGGTTGTTGTTGTTGTTTTTTTACGCAGAAGATGGGTAAGGTAAGTGTTTTTGAAAGTTGTGGTACAATGGATTTGTTTGATGGATTCTGGAAGGGAGTACCACAAAGAGGTTCCCGAGTACGTTAGACTTGATTTAAATAGGTCAATTCTGGGGATTGGGATATGGAGTTTGTGGGAGTTTCTCGACGAGACTTTTGAGAATCGTCTCATTAAAGTTGTTGGAGCATTCCGGTCAGAATCTTGTGCATCATTAGCCCTTTGTTGTATTTGAGTCTCTGGCTGAATGGAAGAATGTGAAGATGTTTATAATCAGCGCTTTCGAGGCTAGTTTTCTTCAGAAGGATTAATTTGAGCGCTCGTTTATGTAGGCTGAACAATGGTTTTAGTGTGTTTGCACTTGCAGAATCCCATATAGTCGATGCATAATCAACATAAGACTGAATATGAGCATGGAAAAAAAGTTTTCGTGAATGAAGGTCAAGAAAATGTTTGATTTTGGTGAGCTGGTAGACTTTCTGGGAAAGCCTTTTGCATAGTAAAGTTATGTGGGGATTCCAGCTGAGACTATTGTCAGTTATTAGTCCTAATACTTTATTGTGGTGACTTGTTCCACAAGTACATTATTGACGTGTATAGGAGGGAAATCATTGGTGAGCTTTTGTCTTTTTTGCTTAGTTGTAATGTACATCAGTTTTGTTTTTTGAGGGTGAAGTGACATGTGATTTAGTTCGGTCCATTTTACAAGGTCGTTGGTACTCTCTTGCAAATGTTTTGAAAGACTGGAAGGATCATTATGGCTGGCGTGAATTGTGGTGTCATCTGCAAAGAGGTCGCATGTAGATCTCACATGTAGGGGTAGGTCATTAATGTAGATTGTGAAGAGTAGCGGCCTAAAATGGAGCATTGTGGAACGCCATACTTAAGAGTTGTTATAGAAGAGACAGTCGTCCCCCATAAGACGCATTGTTGTCGTTTTGTGATGTATGATTTTAGAAGGATAGGGGCGGATTTTGAAAGACGAGAGAGAGAGAGAGAGAGAGAGAGAGAGAGAGAGAGAGAGAGGAGGAGAGGGGAGAGAGAGAGAGAGATACAACTATGCTCAACTGATCTTATAACATGGCGGATAGGATCAAAATAAATACAGAAAATAAAAGTCGCCTTAAACAGTTCATTCATAGAGTAAATGAAATGAAACATTGTCGATCATGCATAGGCTTACATGAAGAGAGAGAGAGAGAAGAGAGAGAGAGAGAGGAGAGAGAGGAGAGAGAGAGGAGGAGAGAGAGAGAGAGAGGAAACGTCATTTGTCCTACTTTAGTCACTGTATTTTTTTAAATGACCCCCCCCCTCTCTCTCTCTCTCTCTCTTTGTTACATGTGGACATTAGCTGCTTTAGGAATTGTCTAATAAAGCTGAGGTTGGTGTGTTACCAATCAATGGATCGATTTTCAAAAGAACTTTCAGCAACAATGCTAATTCTATGTACAAAATGTGTAAGGTCTTAGAAGATGAGGACCATGTGTTGTAGAAATGTGTTCTGTATAATGACATAGGGGAAAAATATCTTAACTTTGGTGTCGTCCATAGCAGTCTTGTTTGAGAAATGGGTCTTTTTCAATATTAGGAAGCTTGGTGTATTTCTGTTTAATGCCATGAAGTTAAGGCAAACCTTTGTTGGACAGTCTCACGCTAGAAAGCTGATTGGTTGTGATGTATGTGTCTTTTAGTTACGTGTTAACTTGACCTCATTTCTAGGGGTTGGGGCCTGAAGAAATAAAGATTGTTCATTGTTTCTCTCTCTCTCTTCTCTCTCTCTCTCTCTCTCTCTCTCTCTCTCTCTCTGTGTGTGTGTGTGTGTGTGTGTGTGTGTGTGTGTGTGTGTGTGTGTGTGTGTTATTTTGCTTGTATGTTTTCCTTTTCCTGTTATTGCTTTAAACTCACCCTTCCTCCATACCCAAAGGGGCAAAGAAATTAATATTGTGTGTGGTGTGTGTGTGTGTGTGTGTGTGTGTGTGTGTGTGTAGAGAGAGAGAGAGAGAGAGAGAGAGAGAGAGAGAGAGAGTTTATTTTATTTCGGTAAAGAACTGGCTTAGGTTAGTCCATTTCTATTTTGCCGTTATCTTCTCTAATATATATTACTAGTCTTACACGTGAAGTTACTACAGCATGAAAACAGGTAGATAGATAGATAGATAGATGATAGATAGATAGATAGACGGATAGATAGATAGATAGATAGATAGATAGATAGACAGGCGTATAGATAGATAGACAGATAGATAGACATGCTGATAGATAAATAGATAGAAGACATGCTTACAGACAGACAGATTATAGATGATGATAGAATGTTCTAAAAGATAAAAATGCTGTGATAAATGATGAATGTGAAAAAGCAGATATATAGTTGATAGATACATGATGGATAGAAGATAGATAGATGTAAAAGATAGAAAAAGTTTAGATAGTGATGATTGTAGAATGTAAATAGAAGATAGATGAAATATAGTAGACAGATGAACAGGGAGAGGGAAGAGATGGCAAATGGTTTGTTTTTTTGGGGGTTTTTTTAAAAATAGTTTTTTAAAAATCTTGTGAGTATAACGAAGAATGGGAACACAGTAAATGTAAACTGTTACTGAAAAAAAGAAAATTAAAAAAAACTGTTGTACCCCTAAATTTACATGCAAAACATCGTATCGCTACTCTTTAAGAAAAAAATGGACACAGTGTGTGTGGTGTGTGTGTGTGTGTGTGTGTGTGTGTGGTGTGTTGGTGTTGGTGTGTACACGCGCGCGCAGGACTGCTTTATGCGTGGGCGTGCGGGGTGGTGTGTGTTGTGTGTGTGTGTTGTGTGTTTTGTGTGGTGTGGGGGCGCGCGCGGGCGCGGGGGAGGGAAAAGAGGAGAGAGAGGAGAGGAGGAGTAGCAAATGGTTTTAAGTTCGCCATTTGTAACAGTACTTGCTCAATCGGTTATAGAAAACAGAAGTTTCGCGCTTTTAACAAGAAAAAAAAAAAAACAGGCCAATGCATTTCATTTGTGCGTTTTCTTTTTTTATTTGAAAGCACCATGTTATATTCTTAAAAACGGTCACAGAAGAGAAAAGGGAGAGAGGGAGAAGAGAGAAGAAGGGGAGAGAAGGGGAGAAGAAA
>CM065720.1:72483114-72498114 GCA_033310375.1 Conus canariensis | reverse complement strand
CGTGCGTTTTACTTTATGAAACGCACCATAGTTACTATTCTTCAACAAACGGTCACAGAGAGAGAGAGAGAGAGAGGAGAGAGAGAGAGAGAGAGAGAGAGAGAGAGAGAGAGAGAATAGAAAGACACGATTTAAATACAATGATGGGTCTAAAGGCTGTTAAGACAGGTGGGCATTGGGAATAAGGAAACATTTTTCAACTGAACAAAAAACGCGAATGAGAATCCTTTAATGACTAAAGGAAATGACAGTATATACAGCGTTATTTCTTGAAGCATGCATTTCACAATACGTGTACATACAGTTAGTTAGCCAGATTTTCATTGCACATATGGCAATGTATTTGCATATGAATCACAAGAAACATTCACAATGCAATGAAATGCAGTGTATTTAAAGTGTTATCCCCAAAAGACAAATGGTTCAAATAATATCTTGTGCTGGCTGCCTTCAAGGGAGTATTTGTTGTGCATTTTTACATACTGTTTGTAAAGTCTGAAGAAGACATGTTGGTTGCACATTTGCTTGTCTGTATTGTAATTTGCATGGAATCTGCGTTATTTTACTCTTCCTTTTCTGTGTTTATTTTGTATTTTGGCTTAATATCCTGCGTCTTTAAACAAAACATATTTAACATGTCCGACGGAACCTGCCAATTCTTTTGATTCCCGAGTCATTCAAAAAAATCAAACCGTACGAGCGATTTTTTTTGAAAGGGTGATTCAAACACATTGAATGAATGTCAGTCATATGGATTTTAGATTCCAGTGCCAACTAAAAACAACACATCGTTATGCTGATATTCAGTTTAAAAGACATTCATTTCCGCCACGTCACAACCAGATCTTAGAGAAACCATACCCGTTCAATCACTTTTAACTGAAATGGCCCATTTTGAAGATTCAGTCTGTCTTCTACTGTGATTGTTTAGAGCAGAATGAAGTTCCTGAAGTGGTACACCACGCAAGGCCTTGTCTTTCTGGAGACATCCAGTAAGGTGTCATCCAAAGGCACTGGACATTTCCCTCTCTTGGCGAATGTCATTAAGCCTACGTCTGGAATCTGAGGGTAATACAGGAGGTGGATTTTTTGTTTGTTTGTTTGTTTAGTTTTTTGTTTTGTTTTGTTTTTTCCTTAAATCACAAGAACGGTCGGATATATTCTGTTATCTTAAAATACCTTGATGCATATTCTCCCTCTGACTTCAAAACGGTCGAGTATATTCTGTTATTTTAGACTAAATCGATGTAGATTCTCTTAACTTTGTTAAAGCTTTCCCAACAAAGTCTTTTAAACAGAAACAAAGAAAATTTGGATTGAAGTATAGAAGCAATACATTTGAAACTTACAAGACTTTCTGAACGTGAAAAGTGGCATAATTTTAATGAATACCTGAATTTTAGTTGAGAGAGAGAGAGAGAGAGAGAGAGGAGAGAGAGAAGAGAGAGAGAGAGAGAGAGAGAGAGAGAGAGAGTGAGAATATACATCCAAATTAAGGAGGACAAAACGGAAAGCAAGAAATACAATCATGCTTTGTGAGAAAAAGTGAAACCAAACAGGTCAGTCAGTTACCTTCATACTTGGCGAAGCAACAAAATCAAACCAGAGTTTTCGCACTGAACGACAGAAAGAGATGCGTTCACTGGGGTGCCGAGTCTGGAAAAATTGCTGTCACACTGAATAGGATTACCGACAGACAGGCATCCGGCTCTCAGGACAACCTGTGCACTGAACCGACAGTGTTGCCGAGGTAATACCACTGACAGCTCGGACGTGGATCGAAGTCGAAACTGTTGTCTCCCTACACACAATATCTTGAGCTGCACGTGCCTTCAACAGCCGATCAGTGCATCACAAGCATTAGACTACAAGCCACTCCCACAAGATGGGGAAGGGGCGACAACACTGCAGGTGTGCAATTCTTTGATTAGTATGCTCTTATGTGAAACGTCGACTGGAAATGATAGATATTACACATATTTCTCGGTTCCTCACTAGATCGTTCTTTTTCAGACGACTATGATAATAAAAAAATGAAATTTTTCTTTCTTTTTCTTTTCAAATACGAAACTGAGAATTCTTCTAAACAAAAAAGATTCAATTGAAACACAATGTACATGAACAATTTTTTTTTGCATTGATTTAGGAATAGAGTTTGCATCGACGTAATCATTTTGTTCCTAAATCTCTGTTTGTCTGTTTTTGTCATTCTGCCTCTCCCTCCCCAAGAAATACTGATTCTGTTGAAACAATTGATCAGATCTTTCCTGCCATCTCAGTTGGAATGGCTTGCATAAAGTTAATGCCTCGGAAATGCAAGGCCCATGTGGTAGGAAAGTTGTTAAACAAATGGATCTTATCCACTCAACATGAATATTTTATGTTCCCATTTTACATACTGTAACAGCTGATGAAAGAACAAGATATATCCATTACTTAAATCATGTTCAAATATACTATAAATTCGTTGTTCATTATTTCGATACGAGTAGATTCCAGATCAGTTTTGGAAACCCTAAAACATATAACAGCAAAGTCCGAAATGACATGGTATTCGAAATAAACACCTAGTGCATTGTAAATTTCAAAGGTATTGTCATTGAGTTTACTCGGTTCCGTCACAATGTGGATTTTACTGGGATGAAGTTTCTGGTAAACTAGTGAAACGAGAGGCCATGCATATTTCTAACAGTGTTTTGTACAAGAATCCTAAGTCGTCAGTTCATGGAATTTATTTGTTGTTGAAAAGTTTTCAGGTTCTTGCAGTAAAGTGATGTCTTACATACAAGAGTGTGTATGATATATGGGCCTAGATTACAGCCCCTGAACGGAGTACATTCAAATTGTGTCTATACGTTGGCACCAAATGTGCGTGTGTGTGTGTGTGTGTGTGTGTGTGTGTGTGTGTGTGTGTGTGTGTGTGTGTGTGTGTGTGGAGTGTAGTTTTTTAAATCTTACTGTCAAAATATGAAAGCTACTACACGGACTTCTTTCATAGATGTAATGTGCGCCAAGGATAACAACAATCCAGACATTGAACTAGGTCATATTGTACAGTTACTTGCATCTTTACCTGCTGGAAATTTGTTTGTCAACTATAACTGGGTTTATTCACGTATTATAATTTGCTCTTTCCCCGTCCCAAACTACCTCTTCTACTCATGACTTCTCACCCCCATCCTCTGCGTGAAATGATTTTTATTTTCAAGAGGGGGGGGGGGGGGGGGGGGGGGGGGGTTTAAGGTCAGCTATGAGTAAAATTCTTTCAAGACTGATGCTTGCTCACTTTGCAAATATGGCTAGATTTCACTCGGAGCTGTTGATGGGCTCGAAATTTGTCTTCTGGTGGTCTATGGTATACATGATGTTCAGAGCATTTTTTTTCCTATGGATTTTTAATTTGTCTCCAATCCAAATTAAACCAGAGATTTGGCATTTGAGATTTGTTTGAAATTGTTGGAATGGAGTCTTTGGCACCATTCATGGGAATCTCGTCAAGTGTTTATGGGGCTGAATTTTACCAACAAAATGCAAATTACTTAAAAGAATAACAGGTCAGTCCTATGTCATTTGATATGAACTGGAACCATGCTCCACCCTATCGCCGACACTCATCAGAAAGACCCACTGTCTGACCCCAATGAATTATGGCTGCCTATTATTACACACTGGGCGACCATGAGCATCGTGACATGACAGGAGTGAGAACTGCTAAGAGCTGCTGATAAAACACTGCAAGTAGGTGTCCCTGTTTCTTGGGCCAGTTGGTGCCAGGACATGTTACGGCAGGGAGCTTTGTTGTGTAGCCTCAGACCAAAATGGAAAAAATAACATCACCAGCATCCTCTTCTTCCTCTAATGTCCAGCTGTCGAAGTTGATAATCATTGACATAGGGACGGTTCAGAACGAAACTTGCGCGACAATAGGGCAAACCAGAAATACGCAGTCATGAGCGGTAAGAGGAAGACCCGACATAAACCGTGCCGTTCGATGGGATGTGAAGTTCATGAACGGTTGTCTGTCATAATGAGTGTGGATGCGTTGTGCTGCCGTTATGCCCCTGACAAGTCAGGACCAGCACATCCGACTTTGGCTTGTTTTTATATCAGAGTGATCGCTCTCCCAGGCTGGTTGCTTTACTGGGCAGACGAGTCCAATCTACCCGGCTAATTGTCCATAGCTGGAGGTGGTTTGTTAACTGGGATGTCCTTCCCCAGGGCTAAGAGCTTGTAGCGCGGCTCTTAATCGCATGATACTCCTGCCACTGGACACATGGGGTATTTCACGCGAGTTCTATGACTATGCAATGATTCATTCTCACTGGCTGTAGCCTTCCAGTCCCAGCACATAAGAAACACTGGCGGTCCACCCCGTCAGTTCGCCCCTGACCGCTGAACCGTCCACACTCGCTCCGCTGTGCTCTTGCCCGACTGCTGCTGCTGACTTCATGCGGTTGTGCTTTGTGCTGTGACTTTCCACTGGATTAATGAAAATGTTCGATATGGAATACAAATCAGCAGACGAAGTTGAGTGTCTGCTAATGGACAACAAAAAGATGTCACTGGCGTCTGACGATGTGCCACCAGCACAAACTACACATGCAGCCCCCCCCCCCCCCCCCCCCCCCCCCCCCCCCCCCCCCCCCCCCCCACTCACACCCTTCCCTTGATCAAACGCTGACTGCCATTCAAAGTCTTTCCCAAAGATTGGAAGGCATAGAAAACAAATCAAAGGCTGCCCAAGTCCAAGTGGAAAATAAAACAAAGGCCACTGTTCATCACAGCTAACACACACACACACAGAGTAATGACGGGAACAAGCACCACTGTTATTTTGGATGAGGAAGGGGGGGGGGGGGGGGGGGGCAGACTAGCGCCAGAAGTGACAGCACCGCTGTCCCTGATCTTACAAAAGAACATCTGGCAGACTGTGGCTGGGAAGACAGTTACTCCCCGCTGGAGGACGACGATTACATTTATTCAGAATTCGCGTCATCCTTTGCAGCAACTGAGAAGAAGTAGCAAAATTATTGCAGGAACGATTTGGGGATCGAATGCATGATAAAAAGTTGAGACAAAAGTTGCTGGCATGCCCAATCCCTGAAAACTATCCAAATATGAGTGTGTCCCGCACCAATCAAGAAATACATAGGCTAGTGGATTACAGTAACACACCCCACAGAACATCAGCAAAACGGCAGTAGCAATCACTATTTGCGCTGACCGACTTCTCTCCGTTCAGAAGCGTACAAAGCGCTATTCCACCAAAGAAGAAAGAACAGTAACCGATGACGATATCCTCAAACCGCTTGATTACAAACAAACAAACAAACAAACAACAACAAAAAAGAATTGTGTCCACATTTGAAGGACAAGTGGTCTCTCCAATATTTGAAGGCCAGAAACAAATTTGAACGCACAGAACGATTTTGAATCTGAAAGCATTGAACGAAGACACTGAATTCCAAAATCCAAAATGGAAACATTGCAAATGGCACTGGAGCTGGCCGCCAAAGACGGCTATTTCGCTTCGATAGATCTGCGTGATGCACATTACTCTGTATCAGTGCCCGAGGACTACCAAAACATTTCTGAAGTTTTATTGGAGAGATTGGCCTACTCGCTATGTCTACCAGGCAGCAGCAATGGATCTAGCACCTGTTCCCTGATTATTCACCAAGCTGTGTTGACAAAGGACACACTGGTACATTTGCATGATCTGGGTCATGTCATTGCTGATGACAGTTGATTGGTAGGTCAGTCCAAAACAGAAATTTGTGAGAATGTGATTGATACAGTTAAACTCTTTGATTCAGGTGTTTCACTATTCATGGAGAGAAATCTCAATTTATGCCCACGCAAGACAACGTATTTAGGATTTGTGTTCACTTCTTATGAAATGACAGTCACCCAGACTCAGGAGAGAAGAGAACAAATATGGCACGATTGCACTGATATCTTGATGCAAGAAGCTGTTATCAAAGACTTTGCATCTTGCAAAGATTTGATGGTGTCGAGTTTACCTGCAATTGCACTAGGCCTGCGGCACTACAGGCGTTTGGGACAGGTGGAAAACAACTCATTACGAGACCTTAAAGGAAGCTGGGTGAAATGCATGTCTGTCTTGGGGGGAAAAAAAAAGTGGAGTTAAAGTGGTGGGTGGAAACCACCATGAGCCAAACGGCACCAATTCAAAGGCCTAAGCCCATATTTACACTTAAAAGACAGCTTCATGACTGGAGGTGGGGGGGGGGGGGGGGGGGGGGGGGGCTGTAGTGGTAGAAACAGGTGGAAAAAAAATCGGTGTCTAAGGTCTGAGGAAGACAAACAGCACCACATGAACTATCTGGAACTGCAGGAACTGCATACAGTGTATTTTGCCTCTAAAATCACTACTGCCTAGTAAATATATTGCTCATAACAGTCATGTCAGATTGCATGACATGGGCAGTTGTTGAACAAGGAAGGCTCTAGATAGGAACTACTGAATGACATGATACGTGTCATATGGCAGTGGTGTAAACTGAGGGACATCTGGCAGCACATAATATACCGGATATAGAAAATGTGGAAGCACATAGATTATCATGAGAACGGACGCAGAATGGAAACTTGATTCAACCTGTTACCTGTTAGAGAATACGCACAGAAAATCATCTAAGAATGTATGATACTGATGGAGAAAAGACGTATATTAAAAAAAAAATCTGATTGATACTTTATTAGAACAGTCTCGTAAAGGAGGTCATTTAGAACCCTTTGAATTATACAGTTGTGAAAGCAAAGTGCTGTGTGTCATTCGCACAATGCATGAGTATTTGGAGAAAACCAAAACACTGAGAGGGAAAAGCCTTCTTCTTTTTTTTTAACCCTGCTTGCACTGCGCAAAGCAGCTAGCATAGACACAATTGCATGTTGGCTGAAGTGGACTTTGGCATGCGCGGGTATCGACACGTCCAAGTACACAGCACTAGATCAGCTGGCATATCGGTGGTCAGAAATACAGGTGTGTCTGTGGACATTATAATGCAGGCATCTGACTGGATTAATGCAGTTACATACAGAAAGTACCACCACAAAATGACTGTTAAAGAAAGGGTCTACTTGTGACAGACTATGATGGACAGCTACCTCCACAAGAACTGAAGTCGGACAGATAAGCGAGTGTCAGCAAACAAACAGCATGTTACTGTTTGTGTTCATCAACAGTAACATTATGTATGTGGAATAGCCCTTGCAGTCACTGTTGCGCTCAAACCTCATGTGCATGGAACTGGAAGGCTACAGGCTATGAGGAAGAATCACAAAACCTAAGTGAGACTTACCAAGTAAGGTGAAGTGTGTTGTAAATTCCTACTAAGAGGTTGTAGACCGGAACAAGTGTATATGCCCACCCAAGTTTCCTTAACACCTCAGAAAACGATGCACTGCTTCATTGGTTTGATTCCACACACCACACACACACACACACACACACATGCGCACGCACACACACACACACACACACATGCACACACATACACACAGAGTTATACGTACTAGTAACTTACAACATTTGAAAATAAATTATTAACATGACATTGACCTTCCGGGGCTTTCAAATATTGATAGTGTGGGCCACATGTGTTTCTCATGTGCACTGGTTCCAGTCTACAATCTCTTCGTAAGAATTTACAACAGGGTTCAGCTTACTTGGTAAGCCTCATTTAGTTTTTGTGATCACAAGTCACGCTAGCTCTACGAGTAAGCAATCATTTTCCTCATTTGGGGGTTATCAGGTAATGTCCTGCATTTGTTAGCTCACGGGCAATAAAGGGATGACCTTGTTGTAGCAATAAACAGGATGGCTTGAATAGACAGTTTGGTAATATTGCTACTGTGGCAGCACAGAAAATGAGACGGCAATACAAATAAAACTACAGACTGAATCAGAAAGATGAGAAGATCACAAACATGGAAAATAGGCTTTTTGTATTACAAACATGGAAAATAAGATTTTTGTTTTTGTTTTGTTCGCTGTCCCATCTTCTGTGCCACCCCACTGGCAGTGCACCCATGCCGTTCATTCCGACACCCCGTCCACAGCCACAGCCTGATCAGTCCTGCCGCAGCCCCGACACCGGCAATCCACATGGGGCAATTAATGTCAAGTCATCAAGAGGCAACCCACCGGAGGAGACACTGCACTGCTGCCGAGTCACTTCGGTGGTGTTCAGTGGTGCCTGTTCTGATCTAACATATGCAGGACACCCACTACTGGCGACAATAATTGCTTAGTCGAGGAGCCGGTGTGAGTGAGCTCTCCCTCCAGAGGGTGCCACCACGTCTGTTCCATGACAGCCCTCATGGACATGCCAATACCAGTGACCCCGACGGAATCAAACCAAGGCCACAGACGTGAAGAAGACATCGAAACTGAGGTCACCATGAGAGCAAGGCATGAAGGGCCACAGAATTTGAGACTTTTTTATGCTGATCAATGAGAATGAGAATTATGAAGATTATGCTACGGATTTCCATTCCGGTCTGAGACTACATGACAGGGCTGCACTCTATGCTTCCTTTCATAATATATCCTGGCATCAACCAGGCCTGAGAGATACACACACCTGCAGTGTTGGTCAGGAAATTTGAGCAACACTCTCAGAGACGCATCCATTAAGTGGATGAAACTCGACTGTGTGGTCCCAGTTTTCCCAACTGAGCCCGTAGCAAACTCAGCTGTGGGTAGGAGCTGGTCGGGGCAGAAAAATCCCACATGACTCTGATGGGAATCGAACCTATGACATTCCAGCCGGGAGCCTGCAACACTAACCATTTTGCCACAGCGGCTGGTTGGAAAATAAGATTTGTTAGGACATTGACATGAGATATACCAGGCATGAATTCTTTGAGTGAAAGCATGTATCTTCTCTACTTATCTGGAAATGTAAGCTGTACACGCACACACATAAAAAGCCTCGATCCACTCTTTGATCCAACACAAAAATCTAATTCGATATTCCTTGGCCAATTTCCATTTTCCTTCCAAACTTTGTTAAAAATTGGTTCAGTGGCTTTTGCATAATCTTGCTGATGGGCAAACCATCAAACATGGGTGAAAACGTACCTTGGAATACACACCAAGTCATTGAAAATATCACAGTTATCACATGTTCACACTGTGCAATTTACTTTGTGTGCTGGTGCAAAAGCTTCTTTTAGATTTGAATAACCTGAGCTATATTCCACCTGTCCACATACGTTTATTTATAACTGGTCCTCTTGATTTTATGCAGTCTTACTGACGGCCAGTGAAACAAATTGACGTGCATTTAACATCACCTCCGTCGACAAAATAATCATGTTAGGTACAAAGAACAACATTACCTGAGAGTCACAATTTCAGAAAAAATTTGTTGAATACATCATTTCAAAGTCCTTTCCTTTTGATTTGTTTATAGTGAAACAGTTATTCAATTTAAAGATATTGTTTATGTTACTGTATCATCGATGATCTCAATATTGTTTATGTTATTGTATCATCCATGATCTCTAAATTGTCTCAAGGCTTAAATAAGTCTGAACTGGAGGACATGTATTTTTATTTCAGTGTTGTAACAGAACAACTCAAAGAAAATGTTCATGTACATCACACTACATGACTCAGCAGATTGCGGACAGCAGCCTAACCCATCACATGGCTGGACATGCCAATGGAAGAATGGATTTGTATTGCGTTATGATCAGTCTAGCACGTGCCTGTGTTTGTCAGAACAATGGTTCCATTTTGTAACACAAAGGATCATGTGATTGTCTTGTCTTGTGACCTTCTAGAGATACCTTTGTTGTTTCCTTTATCAAATTCAAGTTTCTCCTCCAGTATCAAAGATTGTGTGTGTGTGTGTGTGTGTGTGTGTGTGTGTGTGTGTGTGAGTGAGGGAGAGTAAAAGAGAGAGAGAGAAAGAGCATATGCAGGTGTGTGTGCGCCTGTGGTCATGTATTTCAGTGCATGAACATATGATCTGTGCATCGAGATTAGCTTATGTATGTGATTATTGCATGGAGGATTTTCTCATTTTAAGTTCTCTTCCTCTCTCTCTCTCTCAAACATACACAATGAGGAGATTCAAACATGACACATAAAATACACATGAATCACAACCCTCATACATTCTATCAAAAGTTTAATCTACACAGCCATTTACACACAAAAGATTTTTCATATGTTGCCAAAGAGTCTGTCAAGAAGCGGACACCAATCATCACACTGCAAGGACGCTAAAAATAGCAGGCGACAGACTGACAGGTCACATCTTCCGTTCAGGTCGACATGGCACAGTTCATCGTACAGGGTACCACTTCATCAGCACATCGCCATATTTCTTGGGGGCTGAAACCAACATATGACGTTCTTTCATTTGTCTCAATATGCTTCAGAGGAATAAATGCAATTCATCTCACTTATAGATCATACAACAGTAGGTTAATCAGGTTCATACATGTACTGCTTTCTCATTCCATGTGTGAAGTGCTAGTTGATAGTTTTCAAACACCTGGTTTCTGACTTGGCAACATCCACTCCAGATCTTAAGTCAAACCAGGCTGTGACAATGTCTTTCATTTCAATTCTAATAAAATGTCGAGATTTTGCTGGTTTGGAGTCTTACAGATAAAATCAATGGTAAATAAACTGATGTAGATCTCATGCTTTCAGTTGACATTGCACTACAATGTTATCCTTTAAAATTAAATGTCATCCCTAGTAAATATGGCTATGAAATAAAACTGTCAACAGAAAAGTTTGTGGAACAAGAACAATTTGCTCATATTACCCAAAGAATCACTTTTTGTTACAATTACTAGAACAAGTGGTGTGGGAACACCAAAATTCTCACAAGCCAAGCTGAAAACAGTATGCATCCATATGACCCATTTTTGTCAACAGCCGTACTGATAATGACTAAACATCAAGTTAAAAGAAGTTCACATGAAATTCAAATCTGACTCTTCGCACAGGTTCACAGCAAAACTGAAAGGCAACCACTAAAATAGCAGTCATGGAAACTCAGCACTCAATGACTAAATGACTTAGCCGTCCTAAGACTCTTACAGTGTTAAGTACTTGTTTGATCTGTTTTTACATATTAGCTTCCAGAAGATGACAAGTTTGACTGACTGTAAAATATACAAATAAACATCAATTTTGACAATGTTCAAAACACTACGCAAAAAGAAAAAAAAATTGGCAGTAGTTTGTACTACCTGAGAATACTATCTGTTTAATGACTCTGGCTGATGGCCTACTCTTGGAGAAGCCATGTATGCAATCTTCAAAGCCAGCAACCAGTCACACAACAGAACATAACCACCATGTTGATGGGAACCAATGGATAAAAAAAAAAAAAACTCAGGCACCATGGCATCAGTTTATCAACTGAATAAGGAAAGAAGCTGTGTTTTATATCAGGATGCATGTTTTAAATCTTTGTATTACACTGGTCAGTGACAGAACATTTTGCCGTTCAAGGACTAAAAAATATTTACTTAACAAAAGAAAAAGCTCATTTAATAGCATATTAATGGGAAGGGAAAAAGAAAGCCTTTGCTTCAGAATGCAAAACCTGCTTGCATATATATACCCGACTACTTCCAATTCCATGCCATTGTGCTGATGTGATTAAGACATGACCATTAAAAAATTGCACAATTTTAGGAGGAACACTCATGTAAAATCTGGACATCTTAAAGGTACCCCCGATAAAATGTTATATCAAGTACAGCTTGTGTAGTTTAGTCATTTTGTACAGGTGTGCTGAATTCTTCAATTGGAGCCAAAATATGATTGTGTGAGATAATGAGGAGTCCAGTTTTAGGATGTTGCCACTGACTTACCAAGGAACTGAGCTTTACACTGACAAAATTCTTCTGAATACAGCATCACCAAACGTACCACAAATCTGTCTTTTTCTCTTTGGCCTTTCCAGTTTATCTCTTAAATCTGATCATGATGGCCGAGTAATGAGGACACAGTGAATAATATATAGATACATGTTATTCCACTTTCTGCAGGATTAAAATCAAAAGAAAAATTACTGTACCGTCAGATGAAAAATAAAACAAATGACAAAACACTACACTTTACTACTCTGGTCTTCTTCTGGCAAGACAAACAACATTCAAATCAATGAAAACAAACTATGAACAGACAGTCCCTTATCTCCGCAAACTGGGCACAAAATACATCCACTTTGCTCACAATCTGAGGAGAATAAGAGATCACCCGTTCGTGCTTTGTTTTCATTGATTTGAATGTTGTTTGTCTTGCCTGAAGAAGACCAAAGAAGTCAAATTGTGTAGTGTTTGTTTTGTAATTTGTTTTGTTATTTGTTCTTTCATCTGGTGGTCGAGTCCTTTTTCTTTTAATTTTGCTTCAATTTCCACCTGCAGTCACCTCCTATGAAACGGTGTTTGCATGATCATCAAATATAAATAAGACATTCATTAAAATATATATATATATATATATTACAACAAAAACATTTTAAACAACTTTGTAAATTGGATATTTTCATCATGTAAAACATTACTTTTTTTCAATAGCTGTTTTTCACTGGATGATTAGTTATGGAATTAAAGAATGGTTTGTTTTTGAATTGAAGTCAGACAATTCACAGTCTCGTTTGCACATTTTGCTGTGTTGAAATGGTTGCAGCTCTTTTCTTGACTGAGCAGCCCTTTCAAGAAGTTTGGGGGAGAGAATTTATACCAACCAGTGACTCGGATGCAATGCAAGCATTCACAAATCATTCCATTCAAGTGGGTGTCGGATTACTGATGCATAACATATTTTTTCATACACTGTAGAAAAACTTAAGATAGCACAAACTGACTAAGAACAAGTCATGCCATATTATGACATTTGGATATTGACAAGCTCAACTTAAACTGTAACTGACGGTATAGCGAGTGCAGTTTGGGTGTAGTAGTGGGAACAGGATGTAGGGTGTCCAGGGGAACTTCTACCCTACCAAAGAAAAAAAAAAAAGAAAACAAACAAACAAAGAGTAACCCTCAAAACATCTCAACCACTGCATTCAAGAATGGACAATTTTGTTTTAAATGTTATCTTGATACACATCACCTGGAATACAGCATAGGTAAGTGCTGATAATTTAGAATTTCCCCATCCTTCACTCCCTCCCTTGGTGAATGAACTGCTTATATATACTTTCGTTCTCCTATTCTACCCCTTTTCTCCCACTTGTAACCCCTAAAAAGGAACTGGAATACACCCTCAGTGATTCGCTCCTCCTACAGAAGCTTGGAACTGTTGAATTCAATGCAGCATTGATTTAAGTATCTCTATATCCTTAATTTTCAAAGATTTATTTCCTAAAAATAGTGAACTAAAATATTACAACAAAATACATAGGAAACAGTCCCAGTGTGCATTTCCAATCCGAGTGCAAATTAAGCCTATTCTTGCTTTACCACCCACAAATTATTCTCTGCCACAAATGAGCTATGTATGATTGTTTTGAAGCCAAATGGTCTTGAGACCATGATGAAAATGTCTTGTTTGTTTCTTTCTTTCTTGCTCCTTGAGTCTACAATCATGGACTTGAATGTGAGCTGATGACTCAAGATCATGAGTCATAGGTT
The DNA here is from genome assembly GCA_033310375.1 of Conus canariensis. NCBI lineage: Eukaryota > Metazoa > Mollusca > Gastropoda > Neogastropoda > Conidae > Conus > Conus canariensis. The sequence continues at coordinate 72,484,470 of CM065720.1, read as the reverse complement.
TGAGCCATTAAGAACAAACTTGATTTGCAGGAGTTTGTCAGCTTATGTGTAGACAAATTAGTTTGTCAGCAAACGGTTCATCCAGTTCCAATAAAGGAAAGTTGTTAACATACAAATACCATAATCTTTTTTGTTCAATTTACATTATAACCTCATGCACTACACAAATGTGACAATACAACATCGCTTTACATTATGTGTGTGTGTGTGTGTGTGTGTGTGTGTGTGTGTGTGCGCGCGCGCGCACGTGCGTGTGTAAGCGCACACTGATGAGTAGAATAGTTTCTGTATCTATTTATGTTGCTGTTGTTGTCATTGTTGTTTCAGTTTTATGTGTCCACTTAAAGAAGTTCAACTGTTACCATAATTTTCAGCCTAAAAGGCATTTGAGAATAAAGCGCAAGCCCATTGATATAACTTTCTTTCCTTTTTCTTTTCTGATAAAATCTGTTTAATCCATAGAAACGTCAATTCCAAATGAAGGGTGCAACAATTTCAGTGTGAACCAAAGCAAGTGTTTAGTTCCAGTGATGTGCATGAACTTGTGTTGCAGGTCTTCTGACAGAGCCAAAATTAATTATGTCATTGTCAAATTACACCTCAAGACATCATGCACCATTCCTCCCCCATCCCGTCTACCCCCTTTCCAGGTGAATTATCTGCAGTTTTTGCTAAGAAAGCCAGTGGATGACCGTAAAAGCAAAAACAAAAATAAAGACAAAACAAAAACAACAAAAAAACGTTGGGTGGAGTGTGGATGTATGGGTTAAAGAGAAAGACAGAAAAGAGGAAATCATCAGTACAGAATTTCAGGCGGGGATACTATTGACACTGAAAGAGCCCCTGAACATACGTTACCAATCAAACAAGATGAACCATAAACAACAAACATGTAGGGTAACTCTTGCTCCCACAAGAAAACAAATACACACCCATAACTCCAAAGGAATGTTGCTTACGAACCGACTCGCCTAGCAGATATGACAGCACAGAGCACACATCCCAGGGGATGTTTCCTTGTATGTTCTGTGTGCTCTGTGCTGTCATATCTGCAAGGCGAGTTGGTGTCGTAAGCAGCATTTCCATGGAGTTACAGGTGTGTATTTGTTTTCTTGTGGGAGCAAGAGTTACCATATTTGTTTCTTGTTTATTGTTCCCTGCCTCATTTTATTTTTAAGATGAACCATGCTAGGCCATCAGTCACTTGCCTTCTTCCACAAAGTCCTCTGGATGAAGACGTACATACTCTTCAATCACCAGCAGTTTCCTTCGACCTGCTTCAGCATTCATGCTCTCCACTTTCTGCCCAATGAAGTAGCCCACCACACCGCCTGCCATGTGCTTGTAGATACCTGA
>CM065720.1:72478114-72480614 GCA_033310375.1 Conus canariensis | reverse complement strand
TTTGACCTATCTTTGAATAGGTAATGTGGTGTACTCCCCTAATTTAAGGAAGACCATTGCTCAGCACCTAGAACCTTTGGCAAGGTGCTCTATAAATGTTATGTTATTATTATCATTATAATTACTCTCGCAGAAAAGGCACACAAAAATAAAAAATAAATAAATAAAAAAGATTTATAAAATGAATCAGTGGCTTAAACATCTTAAACGTTCATGAACAGTAAAATCACTAATGCCCAGGCTTGCAATTGAAAAAGAGGTGATATGAGAGACTTGCAAAATTCTGCAAGGTTAATGATGTCAATACCACTGACAATCTGTTTATTTTGATGTAGTATATCAATGACAAGATTAAAAAAAAATTTTTTTTTAGTAAATTAACCTTTTGTTAAAACTTACTTCTGTGCACACTTTGTTACTAATAGGGTCATAGAATGTGGAATTCATTATCAACCTCTATTGTTATACATTTACGAATGTTAAAAGTCAAATAAGCAAACATTGGGAAGAATTTTGTTTCCAGACTACTTTCTGGAAATTGTTCTTTTCATGCTGCACACCCTCAGCATCTGATAACAAATACAACACAAAATAAAAGCCTTGTTCCATAGAGCAGGCCAAAGGCTCTATCAAACCTGTGTCCAAAATATATATGATAACAGTGATGTATATATATATATTAATTTGTATGTGGTATGACATGGTGTGGAATTAACATGATTGACAAGCATTATTTCAGCTCAGTGGCAATCTGAGGAATGGTGGGTGATTCAGAATTTGCTGGTTCAACACCATCAAAATACCACGACAGTGAGGCTTAAATCATAGCTGTCACAACAAAAGCGAGAAATGACGCAAATTTACAAAAAGCAGACCATACAAGTTCTAGTACTTGCTGAAGTACTGCCTCGATTCAAGGGCAAACACAGCACACACACACTCAAAACATTTTAACTTCTAAAAGAATTCGATCGAATCAGAAACCTGTTATTGCTGGTTTCCTTTGAATGACATTCACCCCAACGGCAAAAAGTACGCCTCCACATATTCCTGTAAATTCTATAAATGATAAAGGAGACGGCATTTTACAAGCTTGTGTCCTCCAACAAACAGGAAATGTCACTCTGTGTAATATTCAGGAAGGTAGACCACTCTTTCTCTCTCTATCTGTGTGTGTGTGTGTGTTGCTAAAAGACAAGATGCTGCTGTCGTGTTATCATCAGGCGTCGAACTTGTTATTAAATCGGTTGCGAAATTCATCACAGAAGCACTGAAAATTAGGCAGATGAAGGATAGCATCGCGAAGTGTGACGAGACAGAATTATCACCGACTACTGCCGAAATACCTCAGTTGGTAGAGCGTCGGACTCGTAATCTTGGGGTTGCGGGTTCGCATCTCTGTCGGGCCGTTTCGGTACAGGGGGATTTTTCCCTCGGAGTTAACATTAGTTCTGACTCCATTCCCCACACAGTCCTTCGAATGAGACTATAAACCGAGTGAACGCACGCACAACATCTTGCACACACGTAAAATCCCATCACCAACTTTCGGAAGAGAAGGCCAGTTTGGCCGTTGGTATGGGTGACACGTTACACATAGCATGCACCTTCCCCGAAATTGGAGTATGGGTGCCTTAATGGCGGGAGAAAAAATGGTCACACACACAAAAGTGTCAGAATAATCAACATGATGATTGTGGACACTACAAGAAAGAAGAAGTACTGTGATGAAAGATGCAACACCCTTTGGGAGGAACTGTATTGGCAAAAAATGTGAAGAAATAAAATCCTTTGTAAAGTATCATCTAGAAACGTGTTTATTTGTTTGTTTGAATATTTTAGCCTGTGGGAGTCGCCCCTCATTTCTCTGTCTCACATAAGTACTCCTGAACGCACAATGAAATCCATGAAGAAAAGGATAGCAATGATAGATAGAATTTGTTTTAACTGTAACTCTCACCGCAAACTTAAGACTGCCGTAGAAATAGAATAAGAATCGAGGAAGTAGGAAGAAACTGTAGGGATCTTGACAGCAGAGGGTCTTCTTCAGCTAGCTAGCTGGCTAGCTGGAGCTAGATATGCACAAAGAGAGAGAGAGAGAGAGAGAGAGAGAGAGAGAGAGAGAGAGAGAGAGAGAGAGAGAAGCTAATCTTTAGTTCTCAAGGACAAAGATTTTAGACCGATGCCTTATTTTATAATCTGTCCTTGTCATGCATACAGTATTTCAATAGATATAATTCATCCTGACACTTCAACAGAGAGAGAGAGAGAGAGAGAGAGAGAGAGAGAGAGAGAGAGAGAGAGAGAGAAATTAGTATTAAAACACATAAATGGCAGACTCACTGAAAATGAAGGCGTAAGTACATTGGTATCCTGCTTAATAGCTCTTGTACAACACAAGGGAATGAACTTCCGAAACTATTCTGTTCGCTGCCATTGGTAAATACAAATCTGATAATAAAACTGCCCTTCTGCGTTGACAGATCCACAAATCAAAGGA